>CM055848.1:28596448-29151448 GCA_029490765.1 Euthynnus affinis | reverse complement strand
TGGAACCACCAACAACAGATGTTTGTCCCCTTGTTTTTCCTGAGCATCCTAAATGAAAGTCGACTTATAACAGTGTTGTTCTGTGTGCTGACACACGATCCGCTGCGACAGTGTGCATCTCCCACATTGCAACATAAAAATAAAGCTGCTCACACTCAATGTTGTCTTCACCTTCCTTAACTTTTCAAGAATTACTTAACATCTGATTCATCCTCATTGCCAACTGGTAAAAAAAAGCATGTGATAAATCCATTGCTTGGGAAGCTGTGAGTCCAACTGCTGTATCCATATAGAGACTTTAGGCTATAGTTGAACTGGTGAAGTCATTACACTGGATAGCAGCATCCAGAGTGACTTAAAGTGTGGTATTAAAAAAAAAAAGTGTGCTCTGACTTATTTTGTGAAGTTGGTGTGAGAATAAAGGCTTTCAACTATCACGGGCCGGTTAGCACTAGAGGGAGACAGAGAATGAGATTAAAGAACAGAGACACTTCAAAGCTTGTAAACTATCTTAAGAAAATCTGATTATGTCATTGATTTTATACGGAGATTAAAGGGAGAGCGGATGAGGGAAAGTGTCTACTTGGAAAAAAAAAAATCACAAAATAGGAGCAGATAATATAAATAATAACATGACATAAAATGATTCGATGTGACAGACATGACGTAATATTGTGGATCATGATGACATCATGACCTAGTGCACCCCGTCATAACAACGTAGCATGACCGGACATGGTCTACTATTGTATAAAACAAGACGTGACATGACGTAACATGATGATGAGTCACTACGATGTATGTAAAAACAACATGTGATGACAACACATGACACGGCATAATGTCATAATGTAACATATGATATATGGCAACCCATGTAAAAAAAAAAACAAATGTTAACTGCATCAATAGCTTTGTTTAAATATTGTTTAGTTGCAAAAAAAAATCATTGCAAAAACTCAACTGCTGACTAAACTAAGAAAATCAAATCGAATTTCATCATCTGTCATCATCTACAGGTCAGAAACCCAATATTGATCCACGTACATGTTTCCTGGTCCCACTCTGCTCCTCGGAGGTGCAGGATGCAGCGCTGAGAGATTTGTCAGAGAGGCGAAGGTTATGGTTCAGTGCTGTGATCTGTTGACAGTGAATGACAAGACCCTTCTCCTGTCTCCTTATGTGTAACATGACCCCTGTACCTGAGCCTAGCCCTGACCCCGTGACCTCTGACCCCACCTGCCAGGTCATTCTCATGCCACCCTGACCTGCCATGAAACCAGAGAGTACCATGGGGGAGAGGAAGCATGGCGGCATCAAACTTTTTTTTTTTTTCCAGTTCAGAACTGAAATTGGATATAAAATCAAAGCGGTGCTAGTTAAAATAAAAAAAAAAAGGGATCCCGACAGGAACATGACCGCAACCAGTTTTTAGGAAATAAGGGTCACAGTTATGTCGACCTAGAGTTCAAGTTATGAGCATCTATCATGAGGAAAGCAGGTACATGTGTTGTGATTTGTCTGTGCATTAGTTATACATAAAAATTATTCAAATGACCGAGAGATCAGTTAATGTTTTCATTTCTGCCTTTTTTCCTACATGTCTGTTTGTTAAAACTTAATTTTAAGGCTCAAGGGGGACTTGAAGCCTCTCCCAACATGCACTGGAGAGAATGGATGCCATATACAAATTCATAATTTTATCAATCAATCAGACTTTTTTCTATCAAAGTTATTTGTATAGAACTTTTCATACATGCTAATGCAATTCAAAGTGCTTCACAGATGACCAGAAGGCCAATAATAAGACTGAGGCTAATGCGCATCATGAAAAATCATGAAAGTGTAATAAAAACAATTAAATTGATTAAATATAAATGATACTAAAATTCAGAATAATAATAATAAAATGGCAAGATAAGAAGGAAAAACACAAATACAATAAAATAAATGATAAAAAACAAAGTTTCTATTTATAATAATTCATATCAAAATTGAAATAATAAGAAAGATGGAAAAATGCATCTGTCACAGCTTGAGGCAGTCAAGAAGCAGCTTGTCAATATATAAATAAAAATATGTTTTTTAAATATTTTTTTGCACATTATTTCCACTGAGGATCAAGTGGTGCATGGAGCCTATCCCAGCATGCACTGGGTGAATGAACAGGGAGAAGTCATACATAGGAAATCACAAACTGAACTATTTTAGAGTCTTAAACCCCCCTCCAAAAAAACCCTCCAAAACTCCACAGAAAATGATCATCTCTAAATATACATCATCTTAATATCTCCAAACTGACCAATCCGGATAAGAGGCCGGGTTTTAGCCAGAGTACCAGATGTACACTTTACACTCCTCCAGCACATCCGTATGCTGATGAGGACTGTTCTGTCATTTGGCCAAGAAGAGTTGAGGACAAACAGATGCACACTCGTAATAATTTTTCCTTTCGCTTAGAAGTCAGAATACTTCCCTAAATTGGCTAAACACTACTTCTAATTTAGCTCTAATTGCTGAGGTAGAGAAACATGCCAGGCGATCAAGGTCCCCCAGTGTTTATCAAAGCAGCTGGATGGCGCTGAATGTACCTGTCACCTTGATGCTCACTGAAACTACAGAGCGAGATGGAAGATCTGCATCTTTGAAGCGCCCGGGGGCCCAAGGTTAGCTGTTAGAGCTGTCGGATCTGTCCTTGTGTGTGTGTGTGTGTGTGTGTGTGTGTGTGTGTGTGTGTGTGAGGGAGAGCTAGAGAGCGTAACAGTCAATCAAGGCTTTTGTCTGCTACTCAGATTCTTGTTGGAAAGCGTCCCTGCAGTTTAGATGAAAGAGCAGCAAGCGCTCCAATAATTGCATAGGATGGTTTCACACACTTTTTTTTTGTCATTATGGAGGATGTTGTATTAAACCAACCCTTATTCTAACCAAAAAAAAAAGTCTTAATCCTAGACTAAACAGTTACCCTTGGGGAGACCAGGGTTTTGTCCACAAGTGGGAGGCACATGTCACAACATGGTTAGTAAATGCACACGCTGTCCAGTAATCTGATTTTTGGTCCCATCAGGGCAGTAAAGTGGGACAGGAACAAGACTAGACTATCACTGATACTGAACTCTTTTTATTATTATTATTATTATTATTTCACCTCTCTTTTCTTCTCGTTTATTCCTGTGTGTGTCCCTCCACTGGTCAGCCCTGTTCCCATTTCACTCCCCTGGGGTTGGGTGGAGGAACTCTCCTCTCCTCCTCCTCCTCTCCTCTCCTCTCCTCTCCTCTCCTCTCCTCTCCTCTCCTCTCCTCTCCTCTCCTCTCCTCTCTTACTTCTAAGATGCATAGAGAAGGAAAACAATATGAAAAAGTCAAGTGAGGGATTGTTGCTGACATTTTTTTGTGCTCACTTTCAGTTTTACCTCCAAATAAAGTGGTTTCGACCATATCGGTAATTAAATGGTTGGCTGGTTTAAAACCTGTCTGATGCTCGTGTTTAATTTTCTTTATATTGCTTCACTCAGTGAATACAATGTTATTATTATGATTAAAACTACAAAAATAAGACCAATGTTGTAACAAGAATGAGAAAAACCTTTCAAATATCTGCCAAATTTAATGTTTTATCATTCTTAAGTATCTCGTTTCTTTTCGTTTGTGTGTTTTCGAGACGTTACAGCAGCTTTGGCTGAGACCAGCGCTTCCTTTTAGGTGACATGTTCATTGTGTGTGTGAGTATGCCACAAGGGGCCCCTGCCCCACTGACCTCGATGGTAAAATAACTTGATATTAACACGACTGCTTCCGCATTCTCTCTCCGGCTCTCCCTTCTCCCCGGTCTTTCTCTCCCTTCCTCCCTCTCTCTATCATTCACTCTCTGTACCTGGTTTCCGCTGGTTCGATCCTACCTTTGTCTCTCTGTAACTAATATGACACATAAAAAAGGCTGCTGACAATAGGAAAAGGTGCTAACTCCAAATCAGGCTTCACCTGATACCGAGGCTTTACCCATGAGCCTCGGGGTGTGTACAGAGAGAGTGGGTGGAGGGAGGGAGGAACGAGGATGAGGAGGAGGCAATCGCGGTTTATTTATCTTTTTCATGTGGTTTTCTCTCTTTTTTTTAAAAAAAAAAAAGCTATCAGGCTTCCTCTACAGTAGCCGTGTGATTATTATTCTACAGGAAGATCTTTTGTCCGTCAGGAGGAGTTTAAGTTTAATACTCAGACCCCTGGGGTTAATAATAAGTTTGACCTCACAGATAAGCCTGTGTGTGCGTTTGTGTCAGTGTCTCTCCGCGTGTATCTGTGTGCGCAGACTCCCCCTCCTCTTTCAGTTGATAGTCCGTGTAATAAGTTGTTTTATAGATAATACCAATTGTCTTTGACTGTAGCAGCGCCGCGATAAGCTGCCAAACACTCTCTGGCTGCTTGACTCTTAATTGTTCTGCTTGACTCGTCTCGGTACACATTAATATTATCGTTATTAAGGTTGGATATTGTTAAGTAGGCACCTCTGCAGGCTACGGGGTAAAACAGATAGTACTTTTTTTTTTGTTTGTAAAATAAGTGGCTACAATAATCCTCATGTTCCAGATAACAGTTAACAGATCGGTGCTGTATGAAAACATTGGCCTGTCATATCAAAAAGGGAAAAAGGTGGTTATGTGGGAGGGTAAGAGGGAAAAACTAAAATCACAGGCAGACTCGCAGTGTTAAAAGGAAAGTTTTTTTTTCTTTGCTGCAGCAGAGAAAAAGGTAAAAACCTACAGAGGAATGAAAATTGAAATTTGGACACTTGAATGCATCTTATTGAATGAAAAAAAATGTTGCAGATCTAGCGTTGCATATACTGCATTCAACACAACATTAACAGGGGATTTCTGAAATAATGTGAAATAAGTGAATAAAGTGAACTTTATTGTCATCAAAGACCAGGAGCAGGAGCAGGAGGAGTGCACAGCAGAACAAAGTTGCAGTTTTCATGGCTCAGTGTGCAGAACAGTTGATATAAATAAGATGTAAATGCAATGTGTAAAAAAAAGAATCGATAAACCTGCAAAAAAAAAAAAACGTTATGCACCTTTATTGCCAACACAATGCATTATACATGGATTTCTGCGCAAGTCCAAAAAGCATGCAGCTCATCAACCTGATCAGGTTATCAATCAAAACAAGAGTAATCTGCTTGATTTCATTTTTAATTCCAATGCAAAACTCTCATTCAGCCACTTTTATTTGCATTATTACGGTTTTCTGTATTGCGGCAAACAACCTGATTACACTTCCTACATGCCCGGCAGGAAGTGGCAAACGAACCAAAGAAGAGAGAGAACATCGGACTTCACGTTCCTCACAGACAGAAACACAACTCTAGTGGGATGCTCCTCTTAGTCTGCTGGCTGTGTGCAGGCAGTTATTTGCCATTGTATGTTATTAAAGCTTGTCTGTTTATGCAGAACACAACAACAGCTTTAAACTGATCTTTCTGCAGACTTTTTTTCTTCTTCTCCAAAATCATTTTTTACTGCTTCCTGATGTGAGAGGACGTTGTTCAGCACAGCTCAAAGTTTAATTCCAGTAAGAGAAAGAAAGAGAAGAGGAAAAAACTAATAGAAAAACTAAACATAATTAGTCCATATTGTTTGCTCAGTTGTATCTTGAGTGCAGAAACACACCAGAACGACACAAACCGCACTCCTGTTTGTGTTGAGAGCCAGTCTTGTTTTAGAAGTGGAAGGATCAGGACTCAGTCATGTTTCCAGAAATATTTTGGGCATTAATTTCCCAAAGCTGATTCCACTGTGATCCTGCAATCCTAGTGCTTATGCACACCGACACACACAGACATGTCTGACAAGAAACCAAATAAAGTTTGTTGGGTTTTTTTTTTTTTACTTCAACTTCCAGTGAAACCTTAATGAGGTGCCAAGAAATAAGTCATGGTGTTTTAAATGTGTGTGTGTGTGTGTGCGTGCTTGTGTGTTAAGTTGACACTGAGGTGGAGCGCTGTATCCTGTCCAACAGTGATAAGGCTTTTGATGACAGGGCTGCATTAACCTACCTGACATGCACGCACACGCACACACACACACACACAAACACAGGCGCAACTTGGTTAGGGAGGGACAGGGGTGTGTGAGAACACGCTTTAAGAAGCCTTGGCTCTCTGTGTGTGACACTAAATCCTATTCATGGCAACAAACACACTGACAGAGCGGCAGGAGCGAGATGGAAGAGCGCGGAGAGGAGGTTTATTACACACCAACATGACAGACTGTACATACAGAAGGGAGGGAGGGAGGAGACTGTGAATCTACCGTATTTGGCTGTCATCGTCTTACCAGGAAGAGGAGGAGAAGAGGAAGAAGGCCTGTAGCAAATGTTAGTGTGATAACAGCTGGATAGTGTGTCTGAATGTAAATATCCTTTAAAATCTGTCAAAAACATACATTAAGTTGGATTTGTAATATAGTTGGGAGACCGTGCTGTCAGACAAATTACATGTTAAGGCTCCTTTGAAATGATATTTTTTAATATTAACATTTATTTAATGACTTCCTGCATCCTTCATCTTTGTTTGTAACTCTTAGCACCCGTTAGCCTCTTTTAGGTCATTTTATTTTGAGTAGCCACATAATTTGTGTTATTATTATGCCTTTTATTTTGTAGTGGTGCAGCTACAGAAAGTATTCCTGTTGAATTTTAACAAAAATAAGCATTTTTCTTTTTATTAAAATGACAAATATGAGTTTACAATATAGAGAAAACCCCCAAGAAATAAAGAAACAATGATTAAAGGCTAGTTAAGGTATTCCAATATCTGCGTATCGATACAACTTTTATAAAATGTGATGTAAAAAACAAAAATTACAGTCCAAACTGAGTCACCAGGGACTCTTCTTGTTTCAGTAGACAGTGAAAGTAGGAGGTGACAGATGCCTATTCATAGTTTAAATCACTGCTCAGTGGATAAATATGTACTCAAGCTGTTGTTCTTAGAAGTGCTTAATATACACAGCATACAGTGTAATTAACAATAATTAGCTACAAATACAGAAGCTACATGAGTGATGTAGTGAATCTGCTGGATGTCTTAGTGGGGAAGATGAGTCATTCTTCCCAAAGTGGTGCTTTACTGATGATATAAAAAATAATATTGACTGTGAGGATAAGGACTTTATTACACTTAGAAAATGATACATATCAGTTAAATGTGATGTGTTTAGTTGATTAGTCCATAAAATTGAAGTCATTTTGTCGTAAGTCTCAAAACTACAGACTGAGAGATACCAACAGGTCGTGTCGTCAAGATGTCTGTAAAAAAAACAAAGCTGAAGAAAAGACTGATGAGGGATGAGAGGTAAAAAAAAAAAAAAAGAGGAAGGAGGGTGGAGTAGGGAGAGATCAGGAGATACACCACAATTCTGACTTTAACCATCATTCTCCATCTGGTGTAGTAATCACAACCCTCCACCCCCCCCTCACACAACCACACAACTACACACACACCAGTCCTGCTGTGCTCGCCAACACGCCTCAGGGTGTCTCCTACTGTGTGTGTGTGTGTGTGGACGACCTGTTACCTGTCTCATTTACCTGCTCACAGCTTGCGAGTGCGACATAGCTGAAGGCCAAAAAACAGACAGACAGATACGTTTGTTTGTTTGAAATGTTACCAAAAAAAAAAAAAATCCACTTGAAATAGTGGATACATTTCTTTAAAATGGATGTGTGTGTAAATCTAAAATTAAATGAAATAATAAAAGAAAATCAAGGTAATAAGTTAGTCAACACAATCAAAAATAATAAAAAAGTTGCTTTTTTTTTTAAACCACATTTAGTTCAAAATCTATTCAAACATGTAGTTTAATTAATAGACATGGTCTAAGATAACTGCAACCTGCAAAAAAAATGTTGTGATCATGATTCTTATAAAAAAATTTAACTTTTTTTCTGATAACAGTAACTGTAATAATTCAATTTAGCCTCTCCCACTGATATCAATTGTAAATGCATTTGTTGTATTGTGTATTATGTAAAGATCTTTTCATTTCTTAAAGATTTATTACAACTATATGTGAGGCCACAGCTGGCAGAGAGGAGTTTGTTCTGATTTTACTAAAAAAGGCAAGCAAAACATTTTGTTTTAATATTGTTGTCATACTGTTGCATTTTTGTTGTCTTCTCGTAGTTCATGCAGGTGTTTAGTGTTACGCATGACTGTCTCTATCTATATGATCAGAGACAGCCAGGCAGACAGACAGACAGCTGCAGGAGGCGACAGTTGTCAGGCCAGCACCAGAGAACTGGCTTCTACATAATTCAGCTGTAACGGTCTGTCCTGTCATCGGGAACATCAACATCCAGGTATCACATCATTAGTCAGCTATAGCTGTCTGTAATATTATCACGTCGGTGCTCTTTGATCATGCATTACACGGCCATCTGCCACGAACACACAATCTGTATGTTTAAATTCATTGAATACATGTTGAAAGTTTATGATGCTCTTGTGCAGAAGACTATTAAAACGGGTTTATAGGGGATTTGATCTGAAACTGAAGAAATGCAGCAGGTTTCTGGCAGGTAGGTTTGGACGTTTGGAAAAAAAAGGAACATAGGCTGAAACTATTTAAACATAATTAAACCTTTCAGTAAAATACCACAACAATTGATTTCTTTTCAAGGCAAAAACTTCAGCCTCTCAGCAAGCAGCGACGTATAAAGGTTGTAAATCGATGGAAAGAAACACCTTGAAGTTAAACTTTTCAAAGCGATTCAGTTGGTTTTCCAATCGCAGTTTGATGCATGTCGATGCAGTGATGTTTTATTTATTCCTCTGTCTCCTTTGGGGACACACTGATGATGTCGGTGTTATAGGCTATGATGACCGACAGCCCAATCTCACCAAAAAAAAAAAAAAAAAAAAAAGATAGAAATAATACTATAGGTAGGGTCAGACGGAGCAATCTGAAACTATTGTGATGCCAAATAGGAATCTGTCATGACAGAGAAAGTAACAACAATCCAAAAGGAGCAAAAACAGATTTCTTCTTACTTAAAGTAACAGAAGAGGGAACATGAAGGGTTTCATGAAAATGAGTTTTCTTTTAGAACCTGCACATTTTTTTAAAAAAAAGAAGTGCTAGAAAAATATTTATCAGCTTTGCAATTTTAATGTAAAACTAATTTTTATTTCTCTATTTTACTGTTTTTATAGTTTAGAGTTTTTTAGGTATTTTGTACATAATGGTTTGTCTTGTGGATTTAATGACAATACAATAGAAAGAGGCTTCATGTTTATGAATAATTGATGCAAAAAATTCAACATGCATTTTCAACTGTGCAGTATATAAAAATCATGGTACATGTGACTATAGTGCAGAGAGAAAGAGTGAGAGAAGGGAAGGAAAGAGTGAGAGGAGAGATGAAGCGAGAGCAAAGAGTGATATAAGACATAAAGAAAAAAACAGAGAGAATAGATGGAGTGGTAGAAGGTGGAGAAGGTGAAAGAGAGGGAGACCATCCTTCATGTATCAGACAGAGTTCTCCAACCACCAAAAACCTTCCCCTGAGATTTAATACCAGACACACACACACACACACACGCACACACACACACACACACACATATAAGTAGGGTACCATGGGCTATAGGCTGAGGGTTTGCTTGTCTACCTGCCTGGCACACAGATACCTGAAACTGCTTCAAAGCTGAGGTGAACCTTCGCTCTCAGGCGCCCCCCCACCACTCCACTCCACTACACACACACACACACACACACACACACACACACACACAGAAATACACACAGAGGCCTTAGGCTAGTACCACTGCTCACTCAGTGACAAAGTGCGACTGTCACTCAGCGTCAAAAGAATTAGGAGGAGAGAACGGTGTTATTTCATATAAGAAACCTGGGAAAAAAAAGCTCTTTCACACTTGTCATTAAACATTATGCTTTATATTTCTCATTCATTTCATCTTAAACACAAGCAAACACAAAATCCATAGAATCTCTCAGCTTATATCAAACTTCGGAGAGGTTGCACTTGTCATTATATCAATGTCTCCAGAAAAATACGAGATAAGATTTAACACACTTTAATACATTTAGCCTTGATTTGTTTTAGTTTAGTTCATTTGATAAAGTGACAGAGTGGATCCAGGTCATACATATGCATGCAAAATGTCAGTGATATGTCAATAAAACCCAAGACTTCATTTCCAATGTGGTCCATGATGTAAAGACAGCACTGATGCCAGAGGCCAGGTGCACAAGCAACGTCGTGCTACTGTATATATTTGCTAAATTTAATTGTGGGTAGGCCAACACACACTCCAGTCCAGAGGTGTGTTAGTAATGCACCTTAAGCTGTCATCCTCCAAAAACTAAAACATAGGAAGAAGAAGATACCGCACAAACACCTGGATGACTTGAACTGATGGACTGATGGACACGTTACACAGGCCACAGTACACCGGCGTCATCGATCGCAGCTAAAGCAACTCATTAATATTATACTTTCAGTGTTAATATCACCCACGTTATTACATGGTTATGACCTTTAAATGATAATTTACTGATATACTGTAGTTATTGTTGTAATTAGTAAAGCTTATGTCTGCTGGTCGGAGTCCTGGATGCATGTTTCTGTTTGAACTTCTGGCCAGAATTTGCAAAAACTGACTCTCAAAGTTTTTAAGGCATTCAACAGCAATCTGTCTAAATGCTTCTTTTTGCAATTAGGATTTTTCTGATATTCGATACCGATCTGTATCTGCCAAAAAAAAAAAAAAAAAAACAACTCATCAAGAGGCCAAGTGTAAATGGATTATAAACGATAAGACACCCATTCTTTTCATATCAGTAATTAAAGTAACCGGAGACTTTACAGAATACGTTTTATTTTCATGGAGGCTTGTTAAATCTAACATTTACTGGCAGCTCCTTTCGTGTGCTCACATGAAATCATACATTTTATATGTCCATTTTTGTTTTATTACAGTTCCAACAGAATATACAAGGAAAAAAGAAAAGGACACAGTACTGAACCCAGTGTGTGACTGACAACAGATCTCTTGGAAGTGCCAACATCATCAAAAACACAGAAGTCATAGATTAACATTATAATTTATTGCTCTGCCACTTTGTTCGACGATCTGTCAATTACAGGAAATATTTCTCCCCCCCCCCCCCCCCCCCCCCCCCCTTTCAGTTGTTCTTCCTCTCGGCCCCGTTTGTGCCAATTCTTTGATGTTAATTTGACAAGTAGGATTACACCGAAATGTACTTCCCACCGCTCCTCTTAATGAAACAGCCTTCTTAAAGAGGGAATCTATATTTGGTGTTTAAAAGGACTACGATGGTACGTTAGTGCCGTTTATTATATATAGGATGAGAGACAGTCAGAAAAAGGGAAACACATAGAAAGAGAGAGAGAGAGAGAGAGAGAGAGGGAGAATAAATGGTGACAGTGTCCTTTAATAATAGTTAGTTGTAATTGAGTTAATCCAACCGGAGCTATGGCTGTTATGATTTAGCCCGGATTAAAAGACATGCTAGGCTAATTGATCCCTGGTATCCATAGCAACACAGTCCTATAGGGACCTGAGAGAGAGGATACAGCTGCTATATAACCAAATGCAAATCTACATGGCCAAAAGTATGCAGACACCTGAAAGAAGTATGTAAACACTCGAACATGATGTTGAATATCTCTTGGTATCCATACGTGTTTATTGCCCTCCTTTCAGGTAGTTTAACAAATTGTTACAAATCAGCAATGCAAAAATAAAACAGTGTCACACATTGATGAGGTTTAGGTACAAAAATGACCCAAACTTTTTAACCAGTGCTGACTTTTAGTATGAAGCGGGAGGCAAACACTAATCTCCAGTGTCTCTTGAATTCACACCCGTCATTTTCGGTAATTTTCTGAAACAACTGTTGTTTTTTCTTGGGAGAACCATCACTTCTGCAACAGGGAAGGGCTTCCCTCAGACTTTTGTCACAAGGTTGGAGGCACACTATTGTCAAAGGTGTCATTGAGGTTTTCTCCTCAGTTAAAACACCTACTGTATCCAAAACCTTAGAAAAACTGCCTCACATCAACCAGTTCTGGGTCAAGACGTAAACAGTGTGTTAAGCAGGAAATAGTTAACTCTACCCAGATCCCTCTCTTTCTCTCTCTCTCTACCTGCTTGTGATCTATGTCTCTCTGCCTCAGGGGATACACAATCATCAGTCAGTGGATCCACCCATCCGTCCCTCCGCCGTGCCCAGGGGCCCCTCGGCCACTCCTAATCCCAGAACACTGCACCCTCCCTGGGACGAAACCTGGCCGCGCGCCCCCTCTCTCTCTCCCCTCCCTGGAGCCTCCACGGAGCCGCTGGCTTCGACTCGTCTTACAGGGCGTCGATTCAGCCTGAAATCAAACCCTGGTGAGAGAACACAGGCCCAGACGGACAGACAGATAGATGGATCGACAGACAGTGAGGTGGATACACAGGGAGCAGATGAACGGACGCATCCAGGCCAGTTTGAGGTAACAAGAAGAAGTCCACGGGGACGAGTGGAGATGAATAGAAGCTGGAAGTGTGTCATTTTTCTGTGCGGGGGTAGAGGTAATTTCGCCGCTCTCCCGAATGCGATCAAATCTGATGCCCCTATCTAGTTTTAGAGCAAAAAACATGAAATCTGTTATGAAACAGAGCTGTGGGAAGGGGAGAGTGGAACAGGAGCCTCCTGTACTTACCAGCTGTTGTTTCACACACACACACACACACACACACACACACACACACACACTCACATGAGCAATTCCATGGAAAAACCAAGCCTACTGTAAACTTCTCCAAAACAGCACATATGGGAGATGGGGAAGTATCGCACACACACACACACACACACACACACACACACACACACACACACACACACAACTAAAATGTGAACCCATGCTGCATTTAAAAAAAAAAAAACAAAAACAGGTGCATTCTTACAAATTGTGTCCGTGCAGTAAGTTGATATATTTATTACGTATAGGTTAAGAGAGAGAACGTGAGGGCTTGAATGAGGAAACGCACCCTGTGTTGTGTTTGCATGTGCTGTAATATCATCTTGTGTCCTAGATTTTGGCGAGTTACTGACACAGAATGCCATCATCGCAGGGGATCTGGTACTAAATCATCACCGGTCTTTTACACTAACAAGTGTGCTGAAAGCATCAAAACCATCATAAAAACAAAAAAAAGTGAGGATTTCTCTTGAGCAAGTGTTCGATTTATTACTGACATATCATACAATACACTGCACTTTTTTTTCCTTTATTAAACAGACACAACCACCACAAATTGAATATTATCAATGCAGGAAAAAAAAAAAAGATTTTAGATGCACAGGCCCACATCTATAAACAGCTGTACGATACCCTGCATCATTGATGAGTTCCCTTCAGATCGGCATATCTGATCTGCATGCACCCTGCAACCATAATATATTAAAAACACACCCGGCCCACACGTCTGAATCAAATACATGCATTAATACTTTAACACGGAAAAACTGACCATCACAGCGAGCTTTACTTGACATCCACTTGTGTTAACATCTACCTCTGACTGTCATGCGATCTGATGAACGATGTAGTGGATCAGAAAGAAAGAGATGAGCTCACTAAAGAAATTCAAATCATGCCTTTTGCATGACCCTCTTCTGACCCACTGACATGCTATTTTTAATTTAAAAAATAAATAACATATAAAAATTAATGCACCTTTTGGGACTCAATCAAACTTGAACTAATATTGCATCAAGGTCTCTCGTAATCTGAACACTGGGTTGAGAAACGACACATCTACTGATGTTCGTTGCAGCTACCATAACTCACATGTACCTTTCTGTTTTTTTTTAACTTCTCTGTGTCATATCCTTCTCTCCTCTCCTCTCCTCCCTCTATTTCAAGCATCCATCCAGAAGTTAACATGGAGGGAAATAAACTTTGAAGCTCGGCAACCTCCAGGCACGGAGGAAAATGAGAGAGAGGGGGAAAGACAGCAAGAAATGCAGGTGGATGAGGAGTGAGAAGGGGGGGAGGTGGTGGTGAGAAAGAGACAGACTTGTTACCGAATGTTTCCGTCCAACTATCAAGTGAATTTTACGCAAACTTTTGAAAAGTCACAGAAAGTAAAATGGGAATTAGGCACGCTCCCATCAGCAGAAGTTGAAGTTGATGAGAATAAATCGGTCAGATAGAAGATAGAAAAAAAAAAGAAACAGAGAAAAGATCCGAACGGGAACGAGATTTTATTTATTTTCTCTCTTTTAGGTGAAACTTGTCTGTCTGTTCATCTGTCTGCGTAGCTTTAGCTGAAATCTTCCGGCTCTGGCTGCGGTATTGGGTTTCCTGACATTAGAGGCCCCCGTGGCGGCTCGGAGGCTGCTGCTCTTTGAAGCTTCAGCAGTGCTGCTCCGGCTCATTTGGTAACAGGTTGGGAATGGGCCGCTGGCGAAAAATGAGACCCCAGTCACCTTGGAAACAGGTCCCCCACCCACCTCCTCAACGTGGTCTGGAGGGAGCATACAGTGACATTTAGCTGGTTTCTCACCGCAGTGACACGCGGAGGGTTAAACAGGTAAACAGAGAGTAAACAAGATTTAAAAGGGAGAGAGTAGAATGTGTGTTTATAATGTCAGTCTGGATATTGGACCCCAGATGTGTGTGTGTGTGTGTGTGTGTGTGAGCGTTTGTAAATGCCACAGCAAAAAGTGTTTAATTCTCCTGGTTTAGATTTAAACAATAAAATTGACACCATACGCAGATAGCGAGGCGGAAAACAGTTCCTCGCCTTAAGTTGTAAGGTCATCAAAGTATTCTGTTACTCTGTTCACAAGGGAATCAGGCCAGAATCAGGCCCCGGGCCCATTCTGGATCCTGACCCGCAGTTTTAAGAAAGCTGGCTTTGGACAATTGGTTTCGGTGTAATGAGTTTGTCTTCACGGTGATACCCGGTCATTACTGTGTCATTGCAGGGAAGTAAAAGGGGCTAAATGTTACACAGTGTTTTAACTTAACAGGCTTCTGCTAACTGACCAGCCAGGTATCAGTTTACTGCAGCTGTGGACCTGAAGACATGTCAGCATCTCTGGAAGTGTAGTAAACACCTTTTTCTGTAAAACTACAAAAGGCAACTGCAATTCATTAATCTTATCTGCCTAAATAGCAGCACTGTTTAAAGGTTAAACTGTCTATTTCAGCCAATTTCCACAAATTGTGTTGTGAAAATGAAAAAAACAGAATATCTCCCAAATGACTCAGACACTAGCTGAACACTCCTCTTTCCCTGCCAACCATGCCAGATTAACATTTAATTACTACTGATTTGCAACAGCAAATATGTTTTGACATAAACATAATGCACGGATTAAGTTTTTTGGTTTACGTTGTGAGGAAATGTTAATTACAATGCAAATAATATAAGAGCGACTTGGAGCTTTTATTTCAGTAACATGTAACCTGAAACTACAATCTTTCTTTAACTAACATGAAAGGATTTTGTTGAGGACTTTGGTCCCAAATAAAAGGGCCGAAAAGTGTCACGCCCTGGTGTCACACCCACCACGGCTCCTGGTTTACAGTAAACTGCAGTCAACACTTTCTCAGCAGGAAACATGTCATTTTAGAGAAAATCAACCTGAAAATCAGTGGAAATTGATTTTCATACACATACTGAACTATTGTTTGACAAATACAAACATCATTGTTTCTTTATGCTGGTTATACGTAGTTGTCAGTGCTGCAGAATGTCGATATGGGACAATTCTGCAAAACTAATGTCAATGTTTTGAAAATGCATTTTCTACGATATCTGCACAAGGTGACTACAGCGCGGTTAAGGTAAGAGAAAGATTATAGTTATAGCAAATAATCAATGGTTAAGTTATGGTTATAACCACCAACACTTGGTTAAAGTTAGGGTGACATCATGGTTAATAAAAACCAGCAGAGTTTATGCGACACGATCTCCAGTCTGCTATATCTAATTTAAAGTTCCAGTGTTGCATCCACCACCCTTCAAACCTCCACACCCTTACCGTGCGTCGCACCACATAAAAGGGCACGCCACTTCCTGCATTTGAACATAAATCACGCGCTGTGAAATCGTCCAACATATTCCCGGGAATACCGAGTTCCTTCAGTACCTGCTGCCAAATTTTGCTTGCAACCTTATTTGGTTGCACGCTTTTTCACGCTACTGTACCTGGCAGCTGATAACTGTAACAGTGAGACTTTGTCCTTCAGTACTTTAGGGTGAAATTAAGTTATTCTGCAGTTTAAGCAGTTAATTATAGCCATAACTAATTATCAGCTGGCTGTGTCGTTCAGATGGGTGAGATTGTAAGCATGTTGTGGGCATAATCAGAAACAGTTTTTTTTTTTTTATTGCAAACAGCTTTTCCCAGCAGTAATCAAGCTGAGAGCAACCTGGTGCATTTAAAGTAGTTTACATTTCAGCATATGCTCTCCCTACCTCTCTCTTTATGCATCTCTCTTTTAGTCCTACTCTCTTTCTCTCTTTTTCACTTGTTTTACCTCATCCCTGTGGATCGTCGAAGTCTCTCTCCCTCTCTCTCTCTCTCTCTCCGTCTCTCTCTCCCTCACTGTGCTGCTGATTAAGAACACAACCTGTTGTTGTCGCCACTCTTTCTTGATTACCTACTGCTATTTTTTTTTTTTTTATCCCTTCATCTTCCTCCTCCTCATCTCCATCTCTTTTTGGCCTAGCTGCTCACTCACCCACATAGTGCGTGCATGTGTGTGTGTGTGCGTGTGTGTGGTGGTGCGTGGCAGCCTAACGAGTTTGATAGCTGTCACCTGATCTCGGTGATGAGGGTTGCTGTAGTAGCGAGAGGAACGGGAGCGAGAGGAGAGTTAGGTTTCTCCGCTGTAATTAGTTTTCCCAGCCTCTAATTATACCAGACGGAATTACAAGCCTGATTGACTGTCATTTAAGCATTTTAATTCATGGAATTACCCTTTTTCTCTTGAAAAAAAGAGGGAGAGTTGTTGTTTTGACAGGCGGGCGTGTTGGGATGGAATTGGCAGAGTGCGGACCATACCCATACGTACTGGCAGTTTTGACAGAGGTAAACAAACTTTGTCAGAGTAAAACAAAGAGACGTACTGTATTACAGTGAGTTAAAAATGAATATCCCAGAACTGGTTAACACAGGAAGTGGATTTATGACAGTCCAGAGCTTAATTTATGAGCGGTTTTCTTTCACAAACACTTGAAAAAGACACATATAATAAACAAAAAAATAGCCAACTACTAGATCTTCCTCTCCTCTCCTCTCCTCTCCCTCTCCTCTCCTCTCCCTCTCCCTCTCCTCTCCTCTTAACCCTGGAAGCTGTGTTGTTTTAACCCTCATCTTTAATTCATCCCGACCAAGCAGCCTGCACTCAGAGCAGATTAGAGAAGCCGAGAGGCGACACAGAGAGTCATTTGGTTTCTCTTCTGTTTGTAATCTTGTTTTTTTTTCCTTCTCTCCTCGTCCGACCTGAGAGGTTTGGATAAGCCTCTGGACACTTTAGACTCCTCTTTTGTCAGCTCTTACTGTTTATTGTTTTTACAACTTCTGTTTTTTATGATCATACAGTAATTAAAGTCATTATGTCGCCTATTATATGTTTAGATTTCAACACATTTAGATAACCTATCAACGTGTTGAGCATTAAAATGTGATTAAAAAAAATGTTGGTGCATCTGTGTCTCAAAATTTGTGTCCAAGTTCTTCTTCTTGACTTTGCTGTATTAATAAATGTGTGCGCAAAGCAACCTAGTGGAAAAAACTCTGGTGGGTGGGGGCTGCCAATCTTCTCAGCAATGGTCTCTAATGTTTATGTCAATTATACAAATGTCACAAAATGATCATGGTAACCATTTAGACATGCAACATAAAGAAAATGACCCAGTTTAAGTTTGCAGAAGTATTGAACAAAAATGATTTGTAGCATATTTCCACAGAAAAGCATGTTTGTTCATTTTAGGTTTCTTTCTGGTCACACCCGAACTACGCGAAGCCCGTGACATTCCAGTCCAGCGAACGCCTTCATCAAAAGGTCAGAGGTCGCCACGCGTCGACCCGATATGACCACACATACCCTACATCACTGCTTCTGCTCTGTGAAGCTAGATGGCGAATACCAGCTAATGGACTTTGCTCTTATACTGTACATCTGATATCCAACCAAAACAAACACACACACACACACACGTCTGTAACATGATCCTGTTCCTCATATCAGGTGTGATTCTCGTCAACACACTGAAGTGATAAATGAGTCAGCACTCTACCTGTTTCCATGCCGAACATTCAGATCCAGCGACAACAAAGTAAACAGTTCTTGCTAAGAGCTTAAGTCATTGTCAAGGATCTAATATCAATAAACAGGAAGTGCGTTAGAGCTTTGATAACTAAAATTTCACTTTTGAAAAAGAACTAATGATTGGATCTTTCAGTTCATCAGTACATTTTGGGGGGGGGCAAAGACACAGGTGCATCCGAGTCTTGCATTTCTATAAATTTGTTAGCACTTCCTCTCAGATTTTTTGTTGCTTTCAACTGCAGAAATTGCTTTTAGTTGATGGTTACACTACATCATGAGGAGAGGAAAAGCTAATATAACCTAGCATTGTCTCACTATTGATCTATATGTTACATACTTTCCCTCCTTGTCTCTCAATCCTCACCTTTTTCTTCATAAAACTACTAACTCAAACTCAACCTACATCTGGAAGACTAGGGCAATGTTCTGCATTTGTGTGTGTGTGTGTGTGTGTGTGTGCCACTGTGTTACTGCTCATGTTGCTGTAGTGACATGAGAACTTGCTGATCTCATTAATAATCCGGCTGACTGAACTGAGCGCGCTCCATAGAGCCCCGCTCCTTTTCCTTTACCCCTTATCGTCTTTTGTTTCCGCCTTTTCCTCCTCTGTTCCCGTTCCTTCTGGTCTATGTCTTCCTCCTCCGTCCTCGCCCGTCCTGTCTTCCCTCTCTCTGAGCGTTTCCCGCTGTCTCGCTTTCACTCTCCGCCTGTCCCGCCTCTCTTTCTCCGTCTGTCTCTCGTTCACGCTCCCTGCAGACTCCTGCCTCTGATAGAGCGGCAGCCCCTCAACCGATTAACTCTGCAATCCCTTAATAACAATCTCATTCCCTCTATCCCTCCCTCCCTCCCTCTGTCTCTCTCTGAAGCCCTCCCAGTTCATTTGACCACTTTATTTCAACCTCCCATTCATGGGGCTCAGATCACACAAGGGGCTGTAATGACAGCACATTTATTAATTAATTGCATGTGTAATTGCTAAAATTAAGTTTTGGAAACTTGGTAATGATGTGAGGAATTACAGGGATGGAAGGAGGGGACGAGCTTTGAAGACAAGCGCGGGTTCTTTTGGGGATGGAAGATGGGGGAGGCGTGGATGGATGGATAGAAAGGGAGAGATAGAAAAAGAAAGGAGCGGAGGGGAGGGGTGGGAGAGGAGTAATCCAGGAGGAGAGGCGCACTGTAGGGCTGATCAGAGCTGAGAGTTTTGTCTCTGGGCTAATCTTCTCTTCTGAAGTGGTGTCATGGCCGTCACTCCGCTCTTCCCCGTCAGTCCGTCGGTCTGTCCGTCGCGCGGCAGCAAATTCCCCCATTGATTCAGACTGGGCCACTTTAATTAACTTCCTCCCTGAGATAATGGCTAGCTCAGAGGAATCTGCTCGCCGCGAAAAAAAAACTCTGAGAAAAACTTTTCCCTACGTCTCCGGAATGGCTAAGGCCCCCCTTCAGCAGCGGCGTAATTTATTTCTTTTTATTGTCAAGACTTTGTCCGAAAAATGAGATTTGGACATGAGGAGTGAATTGTTTATTGTCTGGGGTATTCGGGAGCAGATGTGGGTTCTGGGTCTCTCTGTGCTGAGACGATAGGAACAGACTCCATTATGTGTTGAGTGCGTAATTTCACTGGATGGATGCTCGGATGGGCAAAAACGTCCTTGGAGGGATAAATGGTTTATCAGACACGTGAACTGTCAAGAGAGAGAGAGAGAGAGAGCGAGAGAGAAAAAAAAAAGGGAAAGAGTGAGAAAAGAGGTGTCAATAGAGCAGTTTCTACCCAGACATATATTCATACCTCTGAAAGTCCATATGTTCTTTACGGTCCCGGCCTTTTCATACAGCTTATTTGGCCACAGAGCTTTACCTTGTCACTTATTTAACGGCGATGCGACGTACACATTGATAGAAAAGACGGAACACAACAAAACCGTTCACTTGTTGCGTGAAGTAAGTTCAAGCTTGTAGAGCACGTTAATGTTAACAAAGGCGTGCGATTGTTGGCGGCAGGCACAGGAAAAACATTTACCTGTAGTCTACTGAGTGTACGGTAGATGAGTGTCGAAGTGCGTGTGTGTGTGTGTGTGCATTTTTTGAAATAGTACTGAAATAAATAGTCTAATAGGACTATTTCCAGTGGTCCAGAATAATCAAACAGCTTGTATGTGTTGTTTTTTTAAATTTTTTTATAAGTTTTATTTATTTAGGAAACTGCATTGACATAAAGGTCTCTTTTGAAAGACAGACCCGATCACAGGTTCAATCACAATGAGACGGTTCATTCAAATCAGAACCAGCAAACAATCATCACGCACGCCCACAGACTCACCGATTAAAACAATCACACACATATTATGAAGAAAAATTCCCTCAGAGAAACGAATGTCTCTCGCTCCAAGCCTTCAAGCGGCATTGCAGTTCATTCCAGTGGTAAAGTGTCTTCAATACATGACTGTCAAATTGTCACATTTTGTTTGAAATGTATTAAAATTTTGACTTTTTTTTTGCACCATGAGTAAAATCTTAATCTTGATCTCACCTCTCATATTTCTATTTCATTTCATTTCCAAAGGGCTTTACATTGTATCAGATGGTGACAACAAAGTGGCATTTTTATTGAACCAGTGCCAATAAAGTCGTATTTTCCTGAGGTACCTCAGGTTCGGGAAAAGTTAGGCTCTCTAACTTTCCGTAGGCCACATTGGGAAGAGAAATGGACTCGCTTTCCAGCAGCATTTTCAGTGTTAAGATTGAACTTGTTTGCTCTGCCGACGAGGACTCAGTGACAAGGACGTGATCCCTCACTGGCTTCCCGCCCTCAAACTCTGCTACTTGTCAAAAAACACAATCGGCTGCATTCAGTTGTGACTTGACTGCACTTTGTGCTCTCTGCCTAGATTCATGTAATTAGCGTTCATTATCATGCAAATAATATCTAAAGATTGTTAAGTGCACATTTGTTTTCAACCAGCGTGACGTTTCCTTCACTGACTGACGGAGGAAAAAATCATATTCCTTTCTTTTATTGCACAGGGGTGTGTAAAGTGCAGCATTTCTATTAGCTACCTGCTATATAAACAACAATTTCCAAAGTTGCAGATATGACGGCAGCCTGGCCATGATTTCCTGAAACTGTTGACCTATTGACCTCGATTACTGACATGAAACGAGAGCAGGTCGCCATTGTCTAAAAATGTCACGAAGCAGGATTTTAGTCATTTTCAAGCACCCATCTCCAAGAAATTATACTCATATACTGCTAAATTTGAAGCAACACATATGTTTTCCTAAAAACAATGACAAAAAAAGGATAAATGTTGTTAATTAATGTATTTGGCAAGTTGCAAAAATGCTGATAGTGGACATATGAGTGAAACGTCATAGTTTTTCCACCAAAATATCTGATCTTGCAGAACAATATCTGCTGGTAGAAACTACAGAATCATTCAACTTTACATGATTATGTCTAAGCAACATTTGGTTAAGGTTAGGGAAAGATTATGGTCTTAGTTTAATACTTTTAACAAAGTTATTTTAAATAATTTACTTTCAATTTCTCCTAAAGCAGATTTTTAAACACATACTTCAGTATTGTGCAAACATTTCATCATCGCACAATGTATTAGATGGTGATAGAGGTGCTCTAAAGTTCTATTTTAGGTTCATTTGCTGATGAATATAATATCATCTATCTGTATCCATCTTAATAAGTTGTTCCTGGCCGACCCTGTGTCTTTTTTTTACTAGTGAGTGCAGGTCTGGAAGGTCTGCAAGTCCAAAATGACTGAACATCTCCTCTACCTGTCTGCTTCCACTGATATCTACAAAGAGGGGGCAGCTAATCCATGTTGGTGTGGAGGGAGGAGGGGGGGGGGGGGGGGGGGGGTAAAGCCAGCCAGCCAGCCAGCCAACCAGCCAGCCACTCCGACGTGATAGCAGAGACACTTGATCACATTTATCTGCAGTTTACACCTTCCTGTCTTGATCTCTGAGCTATACAGGGGATCGCCTTTCCTACTCAAAGAAAGAAAGCAAGCAACCAAGCGAGGGGTTTGGGGTGGAGGTGGGTGCGGGGGGTGGGGGTGGGAGGGGAGGGGGTGGAGGTGGATGGATGGAGGGAGGGAGAGAAAAGAGGCCAGGGCCCTCTGTGTGAATGCTGGTCGGGATTGTAAAGCGAGCTGAGCGATGACAGCTAAATGCGCTAATTTTCTACTGGGACTCTGGCTTTGTCTCACAGGGAGGGCCCAGACACAGAGCTGTGATATCGAGGGATCGATGAACTTTTTTTTTTCTTTTTTTTTAGAGATCTCAGTGATCCAGCTGGTAGTTTAGTGACTATATTTTCTCATAAAATATTTAATTAATGTTTACTATCTGGATTTGCAGTCACTGCCTTGCAGGACTGACAATAACAACCAAATCCAGGCATTCATATGTTCATAGGTTTATTAGATTAAATCTACTGAAAGTGTTGTATAATAGACTTCTAAATGCAAAGTAAGAACTGTTTAAACACTCACATGCCCTTCCTGTCAAGGATAAGGATAAAATAATGTGTTAGGGAGCGAATTTGAAACAAAAATCACAGCAAAGTATAGTAATAATAAAAAAAAAACAAACAAAACCTCGACTTGATTGTGTCTACACACCAAAACCAAGATACATACAGGTTCATGGCAGGATGAAGGACAATGTAGGACAAAAGAAGTGTGTCTCTGTAGATGTGTATAAGGTTAAAGAATGATTTCATTCAACGCAGGGGTTAATTTTCCGAAACCATGAGGAGACCTTAAAAGTAGAAAAAAGCATTGTTGTGTTATTTTTTTCCTGCGGTGTTTACCCGATGTCCTTGAGACCGCAAAATTAGATTGGAAAGTAAATGTCACCATGTTTTGGTATGTTTGTATGATTTTTTAAATGTCATATGTGTGGAAGTTAACCACGATCTGACCATGATCTGTCTGCAACAATGCTTCGTGATTTCCGTGATTTGCTCATTAGAAGACATGTTTCTGTGACTCTCATTTTATTCAGGCTCATTTAAATTAAACTTTTGGCAGGAAGCATTGAGGAATGTTATTTGAAAACTCTTTGCTGCCTGAATAAATGATAGTAGCTAGTGTAGTGAGTTTGTAACATTAAACATATTGCAGTCATATTCACCCTCCTGTATTGGTCTGAATTTCATACTACACCGGATCCAGAGCACAAAGCTAAAACTTAATGAGTTTATATTTTAGGCCTGAATCTGACTCAAACTAATCTGCACACAGAATGTGCCTGACTACTTAGTTTTAGCTGTAGACCTTTGTTATGCTGTTTTATATTTACACAATCATTTCCCACTGACAGACCACCCACTGAAATGTGAATTCATACCTGCGTTAAAGATTTTGCTCCAGCTTGCTTATTATTTCCTTAAGAAAAATTCAGCACATTATTTCTTAAAGGAAAACTTGTTTATGTTTGTTCTGTAAGAACAGATATGCTGAAGTGAGAATCTATGAAAGTGGAACCAAAAAATGAAATATCCCTTCATGACAAGAAAATAATCACCAATTGGAGAGCACAACAGGGGGGGTGAGAGCAGCAGTGAACATAACTGACTACACATATACACAGAGGTACACATAAACACAGTGGTCTGCAGTGGCTGACTTCATACTGAGTGCAGCAGCAGTATAAGCTGGAGTTTTTCCCACTTTGACATTACAAACAAAACAAAACTAAGAAACAGGAGGGTCAAATATATCAAATATTAATGTGCACCTAGATCAATGCATTCCAGAAAGTGTTAGTTAGAGCAAAGTGCTTATTACATAAATACATTATTTGAATTTTTCATTTTATTTTGAGAGTAACACTCATTTTATCTGACCACAGGATATACTGGGTTGCAACAAACAGTTATAATTGTTGCCCAAATTGAGATAACCCTGATGACATCACTGTGACGTCATCAGGGTCATTTAAGAAAGCTCCTCCAGAGCCGTTGAAGACATTACACAACTGTTTTCTGACTAGTACTTCCCATGGCATAAATTGACCTAGATATATAAAATTAGCGGAAAGACCCTTTTTTTTTTTTGATGTGTACGCAACAAAATCACTGTGATTAAATGCTAAAGCCCAAAGGAAAGAGTTTAAAAATGGTTCCTCTAATATCTAATTAGAAATATCTGACTGCATAGACTAAGATTCTGATGTTTGCTCTGGGAGTTACCATCATCTGACACGGTGCAACAACAAAACAACAACACTCAAAAAACAAAATCACACTCCACATGCATATTCACATCTGCTGTCCCTGTGCTTAATGAATCAATAAGTTTAGATAACTACAATACTTTGTTAAGGTGAGGAAATATTGGAAATATAGGAAAGACTGGATGAAAATCAAGATCTATGGTGTTGAATCCAGAACTTGAAATGCAGTTTCATTGATGTATAGTTGAAAGTAGGAAATCCAAAGTTCATCTGCATGTTTGCAGTGGCATTACTATGAGACAGAGGCTACTAACCATCTCCGAACGACCTGTTTAATGTTGATGATGTTACACGAGGTGCATCCAAGTCAAATAAACGGAGAACGCAATGTTTCTTCAAGACTTGATACTTTTTTTTTTAAGATCATGAATGCAAACATGGAGCAGCTCTAATCAAACTAACGAGGAGAGGATAGAGAGAACATTTGTGTTGGAGTGCACGGACACGCACACACACACACGCACACACACACATCGTTGCACTAAAGCTTTACAATGTAAAGGAGCAATAAGCAGTGATAATCCCTCAGGATTCTTCATGAGAACAGTCTCCTGTTGTTTAGTTGTAATTATCCTTTAATATGGACTCTGATGTCGTCTCCGCTTTCCCCGCCCCCCCCGCACACACACACACACACACACATGCATACGATACAGTATATACACTCAGTTTCCCTCTGTCTTGCACACACACACACACACACATACACACAGCGTTGCTCTGTGCATCATTACACTCACTGTATTGCCTTACACAGGTAGAAACCTGAAGACTGTGTTAAGCTGTTTAAGACTCTTTTAGCTTCATTAAGACAGACAGAGCTCAGTCAGACAAAGTAGCTTTCACTAAGGCCCACAGTCTGCGGCATTCAGTCATGGATAATTTAACACAGACCAAATGTCAAGTGATTTTCAACTTTTACTTTGATACTTGTCCATTCTTTTCCTCCTCCGATCTATTCCATTCTATTCTATTCTATTCTATTCTATTCTATTCTATTCTATTCTATTCTATTCTATTTTGTTCTACAGTCATGATACAAATGTGCTGACTGAGAAATGTTCTCTTGTCTGGCAGCCAATGTCAATCATCTTGCCTGTTTGTGGAAATCACACCTGAGCCAAAAACCGCTCTGCAAGTGGTTTCACATGTCTCGATTACGCCCGAGGAGAGCCTGATTCAACTTCAGAGCCGCTCGCAAAGCATCAGAAATTAAAAGTGAGGGGGGGGGGGGAAATTATCTGACAGAAATACTCCTTGTGACGAGACAGAAGTTGGCATTTTGTGTTGGTGTGGTTTCTTTAATGTGGTTTCACAAGCAGGCCGGAGATGAAAGCGGTGTGGAGTCATCTTAAAATACGAATTTTCGTGATCTCAGCATAAAATTAGAGTGCGCTCTAGAGAATGCTGCCATGTCCTCATGCTATTATGCATTATTTTATATCGTCTGCCTTACATGATATTATTCTTTCCTCAAATTTCGTTTTGAATCATGTTTCCTCAACATTAACTACCATCTAAATGTGAAAAAAAAGCTGTTAAACACATTTTGCTTCATGTAAAGTTATCCAATTATAAAAATGACATATTATTATTTGCCTTTTATGAGAATTCATCACATCCCTTAACTCTCCTGATCCTTATTTTGCAGTAATTTGATGCCCAGGTGACCAGATATTTACACTACTCAACGCTTCAATAATGGGTGTTCACAACTGCTTATTCACCTACTTAAAAAAAAAAAAGAAGAAGAAGAAAAAAAATAAATTAAGGAACGTCTATTGCTGCAGGACTTTGCTCTGTCAAAAAACCCTGCTGTGATGGCGGTGTGCCACCAGGGGGCACTGCAACTTCATGGCGCCACTCCGGAGCGAGAGAGGACCGCCTATGGAAAGAGTGTAGTGAGAGTTTACGACAAAGGGTGACAGAGAGAGAGAGAGAGAGAGAGAGAGAGAGAGAGAGAAAACATTTGCAAGAAGTGGAAAGGAAGAGAGAGAAATGTTGGGAAAAGTGAAATAAATAAAGACAAGAGAGTGATGGACAGAAATGGACAGTGAGAGGCAGAGAAAGAAAGGGAGATAGATGAGGAGAGACGGCGATGGAGGTTGAGGGCAATTACTGAGTGAACACTGAGTCTGTTGAGTTGATCAGAGGAGTTCGGGACAAAGACAACACTTTCTCCAGTCTCTCAGCTCCAGGGAGGGACACTCATCTGTCCCTCTACTCTCTCTCTCTCTCTCTTTCTGCTTCATTTCTGCTCTGACCTTAATCTTAGTCTGACCCTTTTTAGGCATACATCACTCCACCGGCGATACATTTCTGCAGGCTGAGATAGAGTTTTGTCTCAGACCAAGAAAGTCTTGTTTTGTATCAGGATTCGACTCATAAAACAGATTCACTACATTTGTCACAAATGGGAGTGGGCCTGTGCTAGTTTTTTTGACTTGGACTTGACCCTTAAGTTTCTCCCCGGAGCTCTGACGTGACTTTTCACTAAAACCCCCTTTCACTAGAAACTGCTCCGAGCAGCAACAATGACTTACAATGGGTGAAACAGCATAATAACCTGAAATAGCCAGAACACTAGTGTTACAACCCATAGCGTGGGAGGTCAGGGGTCGGAGCTGCAAAGCACAGACAGTCTGTTGACACTTTCCTGTATAGGACAAAAACATATGGCTAAAAAAGTTGGAGATGTAAAGGAGCGACGGTTGAAGGTTAGAGGTAAGAAAGGTGCTTTTTAAGAGTGTTAGAAAAAGTACAGAACAAGGACGCGAGCACATCACTTTAAGAGAGTTCAGGTTGTGACTGAAGTCTGACTACGCTGTTGATAGGAAGGTTTATGGCACAATATACGGCTGTTTATTGATCAATTCCCAGATAATGGATTCTGATCACAGTCTTGTTTACTTTCACTGACTGGTTGAGTTGCATTTCACTTAATTGAGCAGCACTACTTCAGCTTCTGTAAACTTTATAATGTCTTCTGTTGCTCTGGAATATAATATATATATGAATATATGATATATTATTAAAAAAATGGTCTGCGCTTGAGCCTGTGGGGTTTGAAAAGAGTTTACATGTAAGTGGCAAGACGTGCTAATGAAAGACACTGAGCTGCATTATGGGAAATGTAGGATCCAGTGTTTTTGGAGCTTGACTCTTACTGGGAGGTAAAAACCATTCTTATTTTAATCTGTCTTTTATGAGTCTCCTTATTTCATAAAATATGCATTACTAAATTGGTGGGGTACCTCTTTAACTTATGTAATGCTGAATAAAGAAAACCTGGCATAAGGCAGTTGGTGACATAGCGACAACACACACACATACTTTAAACAATGGTGATTAAATGAGTCCACATGATGCTCTGCTGTTGGAAAGACACCTTTAAACCGAACTACAACGCAACAACAATAAAAATAACTTTATATGAAATAAAATAACTTTTTTTTCCTCTTTAAGCGTTTTTTTTTTTCACAATGTTGCAGAACGAACGAGAAAAAAAAAAGTAAAGAGCTGAAGGAAAGACTAAAAGGAGGAAGGAAAGAAGAAAGAGACACAAAGAGGAACAGAGACAGAGTGAGAGAGCGAGTCAAAAGCCTGGAAGTGTTTCCTGAGCTCTTGTGTGTGTGTGTGTGTGTGTGTGTGTGTGTGTGTGTGTGTGTGTGTGTGTGTGTGTGTGTGTCCAGGGGTCCTAGAAGTGGGAAAAAAACATCTGTGACCGCAGTGATGTCATTGAGAAGAGTGGCAAGAGAGGAGCAATTAACCATCACACACACCCACACACATACATACACACACACACACACACACACACACACACATAGAGGAGCACGGTGTGAGACAAAACAGAGCTGTAAAAACAGGGCCAGCTTGCGGCCAGTCAGTCCGTTACCCATAATGCCTCGGGTCTGGATGGTTGTCACTAGGTTCCGGTCGGCGTGGCAACAAAGCTTATTAATCTGCTGATGGAGGGCCAGCTGCAGAGGTGGCACACACACACACACACACACACGGGCACACGCAGACACATTTGCGCATAAATCGAGCACACACAGACACACACACACACACACATCCAAAATAAGCACAAGTGACTATTTGTTGCGATTCTGTTTTAATGCTGAGCGCTACACAACTTGTGACACACACATTCTTGCGCTCTTGCTCACCTCTGCATCACTATTGGTTTTGAGTCAAACCTTTGAAGGTCAACACTCGGTGTGACACTTAATCATTTCTCTACATACACTATCACCGCATGCATCACTCGCTCACTCACCTTTCCTTGTTTTTATTGCTCAACATTTGTGATGGTTTTACACACACACACACACACACACACACACACAGAGTGAGCCTGATAGTGTGTGTATCTGTCTATATGTGTGCATGTGTGTGTGTGTTTCTTAGTTTTCTCCAACTTTAATGCTGTTCCCCCAGCATATCCTTGCCGGTTGCCTAGAGACAGGGATTTGAGCGAGGCCCCTTGGTTCATTCCCACACAGTCCTCTGGTCTATGTGTGTGTTTGTGTGTCAGTGTCAGTGTGTGTGTATGTTGGTGTGTGTGTGTGTGTGTGCGTGCATGTTGAAAGGATATTTCTCTCCTTCGCCTTTTGATTCATTCTCAGTGTGAAGCAGCTCCCTGTGGAGACAGTATGGGTGGGCAGAGAAGGAGGAGAGGTGGAGGAGGAGGTGAAAAAAGATGAAGAGGAGAGAAGAGAAGAGAGGAGAGGAGAGGAGAAAGCGGGAGCAAAGGAGGTAAAGTAAGGTTAGATGAACGGAAAGAGTGGAAGAAGGGAACGAGGAAAAAAAAAAGAAAAAAAAAAAGGGAGAGGAGCTGGACCGTCGCAGTCGTACGCTGTATGAACGATGAAGGGAAGAAAGGAGGGAAGGAGGAGGGAAGGAGAGCTGCTGGTCACACATCAAGGCCTGGAAACAAAGAAGCCAAGAAATCTCCCTTCTCTCCTTCCTCCATCCCTCCATCCCTGACAAACACAAGTTTCTCTTCTCACAGGAAGAGAGTGAGTCCAATGTTCAACAGCCCGACAGAGAGAAGAGGGTAGGGGTGAGGGGGGTGGGGAGGGGGTTGTGGAGGGTGGCAACATGCATGCATGATTTGTTTTGTTTTTGACTTGTCTTAGCATTAAGGTGTGAAAACATAACCGATATTTACTTCCGCAAATATGGAAGGGAGGGGGTAGAGAGGGGGGTTCTGCTCTGTTAACATTTGCATTGTATCCAGTGTGATGGAAGCTTCCCAGCTGATAAATTGCCAAATTCAGTTGTCAAGTCAGTTAAATGTGACTCTATTATATAGCAAAGTGAAATCATGACAAACACATGACAGTGATAGCCGTCAGGGTCGACTTTAAAATGAAGCTCCAAAAGATTTAGATTGGAGCCCCCCCCCCCCCAAAAAAAAAGTGTAACCTCCAATGTAAGTACTTCAGATATGAATTTGCACTAAAAATCAATTGCTACAATGGTCCCTTCAGACAAATTCCCCTCAGTCCTCCAGACTAAAAGGCAAGTTGGGGTCAAGTTGCCATTCAGTTGAGTGTTTGGTGGCATATGAAGTTTGGTGGCTGTCGTGGGAAAAAATGACTGAACAGCAAGGCTTTGGAAAAATAAAATCAGATGAAAATCAGTTAGTTAATGGGGCAAAAAGAAAAACATTAAGAAAGGAGAAGTCATTCGGTGCCCTAGGTGACCGCCGATGTGGCCTGTGCCATGGGCCAGCCCGGTAGTTATTTTATGGTGCTATCCCTCATGTAAAATAAAATAACCTGAAATCCACATAAGCTTTGTTAATGAATAAAAAAGGAGTCATCAAAGAGACATATGTTCTCTGCAAGTGAATAGAGAACTTCATTGCATTCCCCTGTTGATTTGCTGTAAAAGTATGTGGACGCCTGAACATTATACCCATATGTGACAGTTCAGCATCTCTTTTTTTAAAAACAATGGGCATTAATCTGCTGCTAAAACAGCCTCCACTCTTCTGGGAAGATTTTAGCTGCAAGAATTTGCTTCCCATCAACTACAAGAGTATTAGTGAGGTAGGCCACTGTTGTTGGGCGAAAGGCCTGGCTCGCACTCAGCCCTCCAGTTGATCCCAAAGGTGTGGGAGGGGGGTTGAGGTCAGGGCTTTGCGCGGGCCAATAAAATCCTTCCACAATAAACTGAGAAAACATGCATGTTGTAATAAATGTGTACAGAGAAATGATCAAGTGGCAACCTGAGTGTTGACCTTCAGAGGTTTGACTCAAAAGACAAACTCTACGATGATGTCAGACAGTCTTGCTTCTTGCACAATAGCGCGGTCATGTTTTAACAGGCCCTCCCCAAACTGTTGCCACAAAGTTGGCAGCACGCTGTCCAAAATATCATCGCATGCAGTATCATTAATATTTCCCATAATCGGAACCACGGTAACCTGATGCGCCAGATGGTTTGTTACACAGAGAACTTTTAAGAAGATGTCCTTGGAGACTGTTTGGAAAAAGGCAGGCACTTTAAAAAAAAAATATTTGGCAGGTGATTGGATGAACCATCACCATCTATCACGCCTCGACAACATGGAGTCTCTGGTGATCTCGCAAATAAAGAACAAAGGAGCCCAAACCACAAAAAAAAAAAACAGCCCCAGACAATTATGTCGGCAGGGGTGTCCGTATACTTTTGGCCGCGTAACACGTTCTTTCAGTTTTGTGACATTATTTATTAATTTGCTGTAAAAGCTACAATCAGTAGTTATAGCTCAGTTTTATATTTAGCATTGGTTCAGGATAATATGTTGCAGTAATAATACTGATTTTCCCAATAATGAGAAACATAACAAATTACTACTTCAGTGTCACTAATAACAGTTATTACCAATCAAAAAGTAAGTTGGTATCTTTGTTATATCATCACCTCTTAACATCAGACTGAAGTTGAATTGTCCAAAAATTGCATCCTACCGCTGTCAGTCTGTCTTATTTTGAAGAGAATTACTCATTGTCTTCCTACGCTCAACGGCTGTTTCTTAAATGACAAAATGACAGACAGTTTAATTCACTTCCCACTACTTTGATTCCCACTACTTTGGATTTAACAACACGACGCGGCGCATTACACGTCGGCGCCGCTCGGTGTCAATCACTCACGAGAGAGGAAAAACTTTTTACAAATTTTGTAAAAGGTGAGAAAAAGGAGCTCTTGTTTCACCGAATTAACGTGACAAGTAGGTTTATGAAATTACCGCTTTCAGGGACTCGATATTTGATCTGTTATCCAGTTTTTATTAATCTATTAACAAGCTTTTGAGTTTTCTAACTTCTGTCAGACTCCCAGAAGACCTTGCTGCCCCCTCGTCTCCCATCACCTCCTGTCCCACCTCCTTCTTCCTCACCTCCTCACCGCATAACGCCTCCTGATCCCAATCAACCCCCTGTTCCCCCGAACCCCCTCCCTCCCCTCCAAATTCCACCCTGCTGATGTCAGACTCTAAATGAACCTCAGTGTGTGTGTGTGTGTGTGTGTGTGTGTGCATGTTCATGTGTGCTAAAGGGTCAGGCTTGGTTGCCAGGACGATAGGCCCTCCAACAGCTTTCTGCTCCGACGCTTTGAGCCCCGAGCCCTCCTCAAAGCATCATGGGAAAACAATTAAAACCTCCTCCAAATCTCTCTTGCTCTCCTTCTCTTTCTTTCTCTCTTTGTCCTTCTATCTCTCTCTCTTCATCTCTCCATCCACCCCACCCTCCCCCCCTCTTCCCCTTCTCTCTCTCTCTGTTGCTCTCTCTTTTTTCAGACAATCTCCACTCAAGCTTGAGTTTCTCCCTGAATTGGAAACAAGTTTTTATTTTTTACTCTATTTTCCACCTGAGATGTTTGTTATAGGGTGGACAACAGGGGTGGGGGGTGGGGGGGTTTATTCTAAGCACCATAGTCTGAAGGGTGTGCATGTGTGTGTGTGTGTGGAGACGTGGGTGTGTATATGTCACTCTCTGTGTTAATATTCGCCATTTTTCAAGCAGATATCCACAAATAAATACTAAATGTTAGCTCATTATTGTTTATTTTTTAATAAGAATCGTCCACATTCAGACTCCGTCTCTCACTTAATATTCCACAATTTCAGAAGTTGAACTTCAAAGTGGAAATCTGTATATTTTGAAGATGGTTGCACCAAGACAATTGGATACAGTGTACCCGAAAATGGCAGCCCATTCATTCCAATAAATGACTTTCACTGTGCATGAGCTGCAAAAGTTCCTCAGGCTTTCACATTTTTGTGCCCATAGCACATGAGCTGATTTCTAGCTGACCCTCCGCACACATGAACGGCATGGAAACAACCAACAGGTCCTCCAGATTGGACCATCCATGCACTCCAAAGTGACACATGGAAGCATTTTCCCATCTGACAGGACAACGTACTTCTCTGTGTCTTCCAAAACTGTTACAAGTGACACATCTATAAACACTATGTTGATTTTATTAGGCTTGGGAACAACAATTACTTGGTTAAGGGTGGTCGGTTGGTTTGTTAAGGTTAAAGAAACATTGTGTTTGACCCATCCATCCACTTCAACCTCCTCCCTGCTCTGACTTTGTCTTTCTTTCTTGTATGTTCTGGGATGCATCTACAAAGTTTCATCTCAATCATCCAGGTAGTGCAAATGTTTAAAGAACCAAACTTGAATCTGATCTGGATTCAACCTCATTTAAACATGCTGGGAAAAAGGTACAACCATGCACCAACCTAAACAGAAATGATTTTAAACATAGAAAATAAAAAGAATTCCACGCAAGTAATTGGAAAAGTCCAGCGCTGTTTTCCATCAGTGTCAGCAAAACACAAATAATATATATATAATAGTATGTTAATTTATTTCAGGCCTGTCCAGTGTAATTATTTTGATGCTGATAAAGAGCCAGAGTGAAAGTGAAAGCAAGAAACACTGAGCAGCAGCAGCAGTGTCCTTTGTGTTCTTTTTTTTTTTTTTTTTTGCAGCACTCTAGGAAATGCTGAATGCCTTTCCATTCATTTTCCTTTTGGCTGACAACAGCTCTGCTAAACAGCAAAGCGGCATGTAAACAATGATGACTTCTCAACGAGAGGACACAGTGAAAGGAAAGAACTTAATCTGTGTAAAAGGCATGAAAACTGTCTAAATCACAGATAAAGACAAGATAAAAAATTTTGTCAAGAAAAGATTCAAAGGCTGCGTCTGAGCTGGGCTTATGTGTTTTGAGTGTTTAGTTTTCCTCAGAGCAGCTGCATAACAGCGTCATACTGTAAGGGGGGTTTTTGCAGGTTATGGTGACGAGGCAAATAAATAAGAAAATGTCAAGAATAATAAGAATAATTAAGAATAATTAAGCTTTATGACATTTATTTTTGGGTTCCTGAACTGGAAAATGTTTGAAAACTTTGCAAAAAAAAAAAAGTCGGATGGGGAAGAAATAAAGTGACAAATCTTAAAACTTTAAACAAACTTATTTATGAGACAAAGTGAAAGCAAATGGAAAAATCATTTCCCCGGCTGTCTGTTGTTACCATTCATCATAGTTTAATAACAATTTCTAAACATTTTCACTTTTGGTTTTACATCATAATTGAAGTGATGAGGGGGCTTGTGTGTTTTTTTTCTGTTCCCAGAACTCAGCAATGACTTTGTTGAGTACGATGTTAGATTAGAAGAAACTACAAAAATGAGGCCTAAGTTGCAGTATTGTGAGACATCACAGTAGCATAACGATGTCTCAGTACCTTCTCCAACTTTTAGCAACAGGCTTCACCCCTTGTCCCACTCGCTATGTCTCCGTTTCCCTCTAGCTAACAGGTTATGAAATGACTGCAAGGGATATTTGATCCTCAGGTTTGGCCTAAGACAACAGTTCTCTGAAGGCTTGCTGCTATTTTGGGGGGTTACTTATGTCTCCTGGGAGAGGATGCTCTGCCTTAAAGGCCAAAATCAGAGAACTAAAGTCTCTTGTGAGCTTTTAAACACCACAGATTACATGTAAAACTTTACTCTGCAAGGAGAACACTGATACATACTGTATGTGCAGCTATATTTAGGTAGTTATATGGTTAATTCCCCAACTACTAAATGTTTTTACACCAAAATGAATCAAGGAACCGGCTCAGGCCAAATACATAACGGTGTTTTTGCAGGATTATTTTGGAGATAAATTTCACTTCTTCCACCCTAACTCACCTGACAGACAAGCTCCAATCGGCAAGCAGCAGTCCTCCTTGTCAGACATCCTTTATTGCCAGGTCTTAAGGAAGGAAGTGTTGATTTTAGGGAGTCCTGACCATCTTCTCTTTCCCAGGGCAAAGTGTAACAGATAGTTCCTACTGCAATACACATGCTTAACTTGCAACAAAGGTAATTATTACCTTGCATCCAAGCACTTTTTGCTCACACGTAGCACCTATCTTATACAAAATCCACCCGTTTTACAGATCTTATTGTTGTACTGCCGTGCATGTACTATCCTATACAAAACCCATCTTTTTATTGATTTTTATTGTTGTACTGTTTATGTTTATTGTCATTGTTTATCTGTGTTTCGCTGCGAGCTGAATTTCCCCCAGTGGGACAATAAAGAACTGAACTGACCCAGTCCCAGGAGGTTGCACTGGTGAGAAATGGTAATCCTCTGTGATACTAACTCTTCTCGATCTGACAGGGCCTTTGTGCACTTTTCTGCATTTTTTTTTTTTTTTTTTTCAGTTTCATAAATGCTACGGCTAGCACATCATCTGCTTCCCAGCTTATTATCTCCACATGTACTTTACAAATTCAATTAGGGCCTTCTTTCCATCTTGTTACATTCCCTCAACAGCTGAAATAATTTTTTTTGGAGCTGCAGTAATTTACTACACAACATTAACATTTTCTGTCCCGAGCCGTCACATCTTCGTCTCTCTGACAAACTTACTGAAGTCATAGATAATTCATTTGATTCTAAATTACAGCTTTCCATCGCGCCGCGCGCCCCTCTTGCAGGGGTTTGTTGTGACAAGCGGGCGCGCCGCTCGTCTCCAACCGTGATTTCTGTCGGCCCTGATGACAAAGATATCATGCGGCGCGTCTTTAAACATGACGCTGACATGTAGCACTTATCCACTCACTCAGAGAGAACAAGACAGCATTGCTACTCGTGACACCTCCCTCATTTCCCATGATGCACATGTAAAGGGTCGCCTCCGCATGGCGATTAGTAATAAAAAAGAGTTCTAGAAAATTTTGGGATGTACTTTATTTTATTTTATTTTTTTCCCAAGAGGGGAATGAGGGGTGGGGGGGAGAAGGGGGGACAAAAGCTGCCAAAGAGCCATTGTGCCTCAATAAAATGAGACATTTCCTCTATTGTGTGTGAATGAGTCACTTATGAAGGCAGTAACATTGTATAAAGGCAGACGTTTATTTCATTCTGATTCTGGTCAAAATTTGCATCTGCAACAATGAAAAGGCATCATTTGATGTATTTGTCTTGTTGGGTGACTGAAGACGAAGAAGGAGAGGAAAGGAAAGGAAAGGAAAGGAAAGAGGAGAAGAAAAGCAATGAATGGAAAGAAAAGGAGAGGAGAGGAGTGTTATGAAAGGTATAAAAGAGGAAGAAGAAGGAAAATACGAGGAATTGAGGAGCCAAAGAGGCTCATGGAGGCACGGACGGCAAACAGGAGTTGGTTTAAATGTTCCCGTTAAGGCCCCTATCCTATATGTTGTATCCTGTTTTTTTTTTTTTTGTTGCTGCTGCTGTGATGGGCCTCCTTATCACGTAACAATCCTACATTTCACCTACACACACACACAGATTGCTTTGAAAGGATTCAATGACCAAGATTCTTGTTTCTAGACCTGAACATGAAAAGGTAAGTGTGTTCTGGTCTTTAAGGATGTGAGGAACTAATGTGACAGCTGGAAAAAAAAGTGCTGGTTTACTGCCACCTTGAACGATCATATGGCTTCTGTCTCTGAATTGATCAATAAATCTTTAAAATTGATTTCAGTCCCCACTTGAAGTGTTTTGAAGGTCAGTGACCTTGATCTACTCGCTCAAAGTCAGTCACAGAGTGTGGAGAAGTTTCTGTAGGCTTTGATGATCAGTTCATACGTGGTTTGATAAAGTCTCCACTTCACTCTGAGACTCGAAGCGTTCTTCAGGTCTCTGACGCTGCACAGCAGGACTGACCTCACAGCTCTCAGATGTGATTGGTCCTGTTTTATTTACTCACCTGGAGAAGCTTCTTTAAAGTTTTATGTGCATTGACTGGTGATTTGTCCTTCCAGAGTCCTTTCTCTGCCCTGATGCCAAAGCTTTCAGGATTCATAGTTTGTGACAGTTGTGTTGTTATGGAAATGTATGCAAACTTAACCCCTACTTGAGCACATTTTGGAAACCACATATAAATAATCAGTGCGCGCTTATTTTCAGGAAAACTAGGAAATGCCTTAAGTTCAAGTTTGCAGTTGAAAGTTTATCTGAGGAGTGCAGTTTCATGCAAATCCAGTTTAAAGTGGTTTATAGATTGATAAAAATAATACAAAAAGTTAAAACATGTGATTCCTTCGGTGTAAAATGAATATATATTGCAGTATTTATATGCTTCACAAGTGCTGAAAATGTACTTACCTGGTTGTGAGAGGAGCCCCATCTTAAATGACAGCACCTCCAAGTCTGCCCTGAACCAGTGGCTCAAAAACCAGCCAGGCTGTCCAGAACTGTTCTAAGATCCTTTTGAGGAACAAAACATCGAGTACAGTGCCTCAGCCTGCAGGCCCCCCGCAGGAAGTGGATGCAAGAGGATGGCACCCCCTTGCCTGAACTGTTGCCAGACTTGTGCAACTATATCCGGGGAGATGCTTCACTCTATCCCAAACCGGGAAACCCTCTGGACATCCTGTCTCCCCCAACGTTGAGGAAGGTAGGTACCATATGACTTAAAACACAGGTGGATCTGTGACTTCAACATGTACCATACTAATTCTCACATTATTCTGTTTTAGCAAAAATATACAGTATTCACACTTATTCTGGGAAATTTAAGATCTTTATATAGGTGTCTCACTACTGTGCTGGAATTTCCCACCACAGCATTAAATCGAAGCTCCGACACAGTTTATCATCACAAACACGAGCAGCTCAATCTGTTTCAAGACAATCCCGAAATGTTACGAAGATTTAAAATCTCAAAGCATCCTATTTAAAGTCATGTTTAATGAGAAAATGCCCGTTTTTTTTTATGGCACTCTCACTCTACTGAACGAAAAAAAAAAAAGAAGAACTCACAGAAATCAAGAAGGAAGACAGACAGAAAGAGAGAGTTAGACACACAAGGACAAGGACTGAAAAACAGACAGAAACAGAGAGACCTTGGAGGAATTCTGGTTGACCTTCGTCTTGTGTGAATTAGTCTGGAGAACAGCCGGCTAGTCTAGCCTGAGGACACACACACACACACACACACACACACACACACAGATAGGGAGAGAGAGAGAGAGAGCTAGAGAGCAGGGAGAGATGTCAAAGAGCCCAGTGTGTCTCGAACACCAAAGGACACATTACATGTTTGCTGCATGACATTCCCCAAAAATGATTTGTGTGCTTGTATGTGTGTGTGTGTGTGTGTGTGTGTGTGTGTGTGTGTGTGTGAATGAGACCTCTTGGTCAGAACTTGAGTGCTTCTGTCAGCGCACCACTGTTTCATTTAAAGAAAGACAGGGAGAGATAGACACATACATCTTTCCCTCTCTCCTCTCTCTCTCTCTCTCTCTGGATCTCAATGTTCTCTTTATCTCTCTCTCTCTCCATCTCTCTCTCTGTCTCTCTCTCTCCTCCTAACTGCTGTTTTGACAGCCATCATGGGCGTGGATAACAGCCCTCCATAAGAAATTTGTCTGTCGGTCAGTCAGTCTGTCTGTTTGTCAAATTTTAGGCTGATAAATTGTTGGGGAGAGGGTTGGATTCACCCAAATTCTGCTTCCCACATCTCTCTCTCTCTCTCTCTCTCTTTGCCTCTTCCCATCTCTCTCTCACTCTCTTCCTCTCTCTGCTCACCTACTTTTCAATCTCTCCGACATGCATTAAAAGCAACTGAAGGGAAGAGCCACAATTTGAAAGATAAGAATTTTCATTTGAATATGAATACTAGTGGGTTTCATTTTTTGTGTGTGTGTGTGTGTGTATGTGTGTTTGAGTATGTGTGTGTGTGTGTGTATCGGCAGCAGCTACAGTATATTTTGGTGTGCTGAGAGCATATTCCACTCTAGTTTTGCTTTTGTATCAGCTGGACATCTTCAGCCTACCAGGACAAGGCAGCGACAGCTGGGATGTTGTTGTCAGGTGAAGTGTTTATTCTGGCACTATGCCTGTAATCTTTGTCTGCCAGCATGTCAAGGCGATGATGGAAAGACATGACAGAACATAAAACATAAATTCAACCAAAACACACATCAAAACATCCAGAAATAAAAAAAAAAAGAAAAGCTCAATTTAGGCAGCAATTTGCATCAAGTTTCAAGTGTGAGCAACATGTTGTATGTTGTTTTACCCCCAGCTATGTGGCGTGTTTGATCAGCCGCTGATGTTTGGCTCTGTACGACTTTGGATATGATACAAGAAATTAATACAACATGAAGGCTCTCAGCTTTAATTGGAGGGTATTTTCGGTGTTGCCGTGTGTGCACACATCGATTCTACTTGCAGGTGCTTGCATTATCTCAAAAGACTAACATTTGCAAAAAAAAGCATAAAAGTTATGCATTTAAATTTATTGCTAATCCAAAAGTGTTCAGCTCGAATTAAAACAGACAGACAGGGAGCTGTCATTGCAGTCTTTAAATACATTTAAATACATGTTTATACTGTTTCAGCTAACAGTTTCCAACAGTTTTGTCAGTATGAGATATAAAGTACAGACCCTCTACTGTTTATGTCTACTGCCTATAATGTCTGGCAAGATTTATGCATTCATATTGTGCTTATTTTAGAGTTTGTGAGCAGTTGACCAGCCTGATCATCACAGGCTGCTGCTAACAACCCATGGCCATAACCAACTATGAGGTCACCGAGGTCTGGACCTTATTTCCTAAAAAAATATGTATATATCCATATATTTTTATGCAAAACAATTCAAATGGTGTTGAATAACTGTATAATCAGGAGTCTGGTCTGTCCTGTCAGTGGGTATCCCTCCCTGCTGTCTCTCTGCATCTGAATGTCGTGAAACCACTTGAAATCGACAGCTAATCAATAAGAGATAGATAACTATCTCTGCAGGAGATATGTCTCTCCCATATCTGTGCATTGACCAGACAGCCTACTGTGTGCAGTAAGCAAAAGGTTAAATAAAAGATATGTTATTGCTACAAAGTTTTCATTAATTAGAGAATCAGTGTTGATACAGTACGCAACATTTCACTTATTTAAAGTGTGATGGACATAAGCAAGGCCAGCTGGCTTGAGGTTATGATAGCTAACCGGCTAACATGTAAACACTAGTGAACAGCAAAGAGAGAAGTCAGGCTGAGAGTTGGTTTTCTGAAATGAAATTCTGTAATTAACATCTTTTAGATTGATAAAATTATTTGGCTTAAGAAGTGTGTGTCGCATTTTCAAATGCACAACTGAATCTTTCAACTACAGAAATTTAAAACATGAAAAAAAACCCTCTAAGTACTCAGATTGTTAATGTTTATAGCCTAAAAAGCAGTGTCTGGTTTTTTTTTGCTATATTTTCATAATAATTACATGCAAACCCTTTATTCAAAATTATCTTCTGGCAACATAATGTGATGTAATAAATAAAGTCTAATCAACCTCCCTGACCCCTCCTCCTGCAGAAAACAAGTCAGACAGACCAGTGAGAGACAGACCAGCAGGAGAGGAAGAATGCCAAAAAAGATTATGGCAGAGTACGCTAGATTTATTTATTTAAAAAAAAAAAACAACCTAAACCAGAAGAAACCAGAGAAAAATACGACCATGAGGACAAAGAGAACACAGAGCGAGACAGACAGAAGAGCAGAGAGGAGGAGAAACAGGAGTCACTTTACATCCTTTCAATCCTGTGAAATTCAAGAATAAAGTCACACACACAGTCAGGTATTTACAGATACAGAGAAAACTTGTTTGCACCAGAAGAAACTCCATTAAAAGAAAAAAATCTGGACCTCATTAATTCCTAAACCCCAGCTATGGCCCTGTAAGCACCTGCTGTCATTACATGGCTAAATACAGCAGGTTGTAGCTTAAAATAGAGCAAATTATTAACAATATAATTAAATAATAATAATAATAATACATGAAACTTATATAGCACTTTTCAAGAACTCAAAGTTGCTATAGTAAGTTTTGATACCTTTTAGTCTTCAACTAGTTTTTAGCCGCTCTTCCTCTCCTTGCCACTGCCGCTGACAGAAAACAATGGAGGCTTGCTATCTGAAAGCACCTTAGCTGCTATTTGTCTATAAATGTTTCTATTTTGTTATTTAGTTAAATGTACTAAAAATTGAACATACTGTTAGCTCACACAGAACAGTGAAGTAAATTTGCATTGGTTGACTGGCAACAGCCGCTACATCCATGCTTTGCCATTTCTGGCTAATTCACCAGCTGCTTGGCTACTAGCTAACAAGCACTGTCCAATCACATTCCTGCAAGTGTAGAGTGAGTAGCCTTTATAAGCTAATACTTCACACTATTACTCTGCTAAAAACCTTTATGCCACCATTTTTTTTTTGGTGCCGCAGCTCCCTCCACCACCACCACCACAACCTCCTCCTTAATGTGCTAAGTTTTTGGTATTGTTGTGGGTTTATTAAAGAGGGGATTAGTTCTCCCAGCAGAGTTGTTGTTGCTTGTGGGATTCTATGAATTCTACCTCAAAGAGCCTTTTATGCAAAATCTAACTGTGTACCCATTTGCTATAAATAGCCAGCTCCTTTCGATGGAAGTGTTCCTGACTGAAATGTTGATATTTTCATCACATAATGTGGAATTCAATGTACAACAGAATTGTTATTTTTGGCCATATAGGTCATATGTAATTAAATATGTCACAGCTGGTACAATAAGCTTTATTGTACCTTTATTTGCTATTCTCTCACAGACTTGTAAGTTATGCACGACTAAAGTAAATCTGAACGTTCCCGCTGTACGATGGCACTGTTGTACATACATTGCTCTATTATTCCTGCTACAGCTTGGCACCCTGGGGGATGAATTAGCTTATAGTTGTACACGGCTATATAGGCTCACATTCCTTTAAACTGACTTGACCCTTAAAGCTGACAATTATCCTATGCAGAATAGTGTAAATTTTCCAGTTTCCTAAGCAATTTTCTTTTAAAACCTACAGATAAATTGATTGGGTTACACCAAGTTCAGTGGCTATTCGTTTACGTCCAGACCTTCCTCTGCATGAATCACTGCTGATGGTAATTCCTAAATCTCTCTTCCAAACCATGAGATGAGACATTTACTGCAGCTCTGTTCTCCTTTCTTACTGAAATTATTTTGGAGAACTCTGGATTAAACAGTGAGGTATCAAACTTTTCTTTAATTGATCCCCACAACAACAACAACATTTTCAACATTGTATCCAGGCCTCTCTACACTATGTCTGTATCATTTAGCAAAACTGGGATCTGCATATCTTTCTGGTATTAATTCACAACAATTTCCAAACAGTTTTGGATGATCGTCTCTTACGTTGCCACCTCTCACAAATACTTTTGAAGGATTTGAATGGTTTTCAAGGACCCTGAGGTAAACAAATCCAGTCCACCTGTGTAGCAGAAACTAGCAATAAAATATAATCCTCCGCTCCTCTGTGCCACATCTGTATCCTCCCACATTCCCCTCCGTTCATCAGACATCTCCATTAGAGCTAAAGGTGTTGGGCTCCCGTCTATATTCTCCACATTGAGAGATGTGTCTCTGCTGATTAATTGCTGTCTGATAGCTGCTGTTGCTGCTCCCTGCTAATTTCTCTCTCTCTGGGTTTTTACTGCCTGTGGCGGCCTGGGTGTGAGGGTTTCTAGCGGTAATTGTGCGGTATTTGTTGCTAATAGGATAATAATTGGAGCAGGTGCAGATAGCTGGGTGGTTATTGGGCCTGGTGAGGAGAGATGGAGTTTGGCACCACGCCAGGGACGCCCGCTGTTCAGCATGATGATGCAGACACGTAAAAACACACTTTAAAAACCAGAGTGCCACAGAGGGAGGGCAATTATTATCGCTGCCTTTTTTTTTTATCTTCCCCACACAGCTTTATCTGTCTCTGGAAATCTTGCACGTTTTCCATGAATTTGTGATTTCATTAATTTGTCACTTTATCTGCCTCTATGTAAGTCTCTTGTCTCCTTTCTGCTTACTTCCCTGTATTGTTTTCTCTCATATAATCCTTCCCCCTGTTTTCTCTACTTCCTGTTCCAGTTGTTTTTTTTTTATTGAGGAAAGCAATGAAACATATTCATAGAGATATAGACATGGAATCATTTACGAGACAAAATGTTGGGATCATATGAGGCAATGCAACACCACATTCAAAAAAATACTTAAGAGGAATGTAATGGTTTTAAACAAGGTTATTAACAAGGTTTTAACATGGGTTGGTCATGTCTTTGAATCCTATTTTAATGTGCTATGTGATTGCTGTAGACTAATGTTCTGTATTTCTGTTTTTTCCCTGTCTGTCTCTGTGTTTGTGTGTTTTCTTGTGTGTACAAGTTGGATCTGCAAAATGCTTACCGCCTGGTTTGGATCCGAGAAGGTGACGAATGGAAGACAGCTACCTTGAGTACCTGGTCATGCTCTTCAGCCTCACCGATGTGCTTAGAGACTTCCTAAACCTCCTTCTCTTTGTTTATCTAGATGGTATCGTGATCTTCTGCCGTGATCTCTCCGCCAGCGACTCTTTGAAAATAAGTTGTTTAAGCTGAGAAATGTGATTTTCATGTGAGCTCTGTGGGATTCTTGGCTTACATCATTGATAGTGGGCAGGCAGAGACAGACCCTGAGAAGATCAGTGCAGTCAGCATCCATTTGTTATGTGGACAAACCTTGCCTCTATTCTGTCTGCTAAGCATCTCAACTTCACCAGGCCCACTGGGCTCTGTTCTTTGGGTGTTTCAATTTCACCATCATTTACCGCCCTGGCTCAAAGAATGTGTAACCTGATGCTCTCTCCCACCAGTATGCCTCCAAGGAGGTTCCTGCCTGCCTTGACACCATTCTCACTCTTGTGTTGTGGAAGCTCTTACCTAGGAGATTGATTCAATCATTCAGGGAGCTCAATGGATCCAACATGATCCAGGAAATGGACCTCTGGACCGTCTCTTCGTCCCTGATTCAGATTGTTCTTGAGTCCTCCAGTTGGGGCACAATTCTCAGTTCTCTTGTCACCCTGGTATTGGGCGGGCTTACTCCCTTCTCAAGCAGCACTTCTGGTGGTCCTCCATGGATGCTAACACCCAAGCTTATGTTCAAGCCTGTACTGTGTGTAACTGGAGTAAGTCCTCTCACCGTCCGCATGCTGGACTGCTTCACCCCCTACCTGTTCCTATTCATCCCTGGTCTCATATTGCTCTTGACTTTGTTACTGGTCTTCCTCCCTCCAACAGAGTCATGCTAATCATCACCAACTGCTACTCCAAAGCAGCTCACACATATTCAGAAATCGTTTCTGATTGAGGTTCCCAAGTTTGGAAATCTTTGGGTGCCAGCCTGTCCTTTGGCCTCCATCCTCAAACCAACGGTCAGACTGATAGGACCAACCAAGACTTGGAAGTGCCGCTGTGTCACAGCCTCCTACCCCTGCTCTTGGAGCACCCAGCTAGTTTGGATTGAGTACACTCACAATTCCTATTCTTCTGCTGCCACTGGGATTTCACCTTTGAGTGTTCCCTAGGCTACCAACCGCTGCTGTTTCCTGCCCAGGAAGGGGAGATTGCTGTGTCCTCTGTTTGACTGCCCATAAGTCCTGCACACAACAAAAAACATACAAAAAATACTTTCTGGATCTAAAATGCAACACTCCTTCCAGGCCTTACTTATAGTAACACTATTGAAGACTCCCTTCCTTGATCCGAAACCTTTTCACATCAAGAATAGAGGTGGCAACCAGGAATCACTTTATTTCAAGAAGTCCTCGAAAACAACAACAACAACAAAATACGCTGTTGGTCCATGCAATCCAGAGTGACTTAAATAAGTGTTTTCTAATCTGATGGCAGTAATAGGCAGGTTGGCATCAGGAGTCTTTGCCTTCCAAAACAGTTACAAATCATGGTTAAAAAATGTTTTATGATGCGAACAACTTATTTAGGGAATGATCATGGCTTGGATTCAAATAAGAATTTTGTTAAGGTTTGGGAAACATTGTGTTTTGGGTTAAAATGGCTTCTTCCTTAAGGTTTAAGAAACTGTTGCTGTCATGGTTACAATAACAACCACGTGGTTAAGGTCAGGGGACAGCGTTAACTGAATTGTGGAACTCATGGTTCATATTTCAGACCAATTAAAGTATTATCTCTTTTTTTTAGATCCTGTTGTCAGATGAGTAATTAAAAAGTGTATCCAGTTTATATCAGCATATACAGTATGAAGGTGTATGTACAGTAATTAAAGTAATTAAAGTATTATCTCTGATCCCCTGAAAGGTTTTCACTCTACTCTACATTATTCTACATTAAGTTAGTGACCCAGAGATAAAAGTGATGTTATGTGATGTCTGTTTAAATGTTATTTAAACAGAGAAAACTGCTGTTATTGCTTTGAAGAAAGTTAGATTTTTCATATTTTGTTGTCAAGGGTTCAATGTCAGACACCTGCAACTTAAATTATTTAGTTTTGCTGCTTCAAGGTCCCCTGAGTGCAAAAAAAAAATGAAAAGCAGAGAGGAAAAAGACTTTGTCTAATTTTTAACATGGGGGGAAAAAAAATCCATCTGTGAAACTGCTGAGTAACACCTCTAACCCTCCAAACCAGGCAAAGCTGCAGCTACGATTAAAGCGAGAAACGTCTCCTCACTAAGGTCATGCTTTCAAAGAGTGAGCCGCCATATTTGGGCAGCAACAGTATTGTCGTGATCACCCCTCCCTCGTTTCCCCTCTGAGACTTCTCAGCCTTGAATATGGTGATGATATTAATACTAATCGTAATATAGCCGGCGATAGATATAGGCTCTGCCGCTTTGAACTGTAAATGGGTTGTGTTTGGGGGAAGAGAGGCGATTAAGCGCAGCAAGACGGTATAAGACGGTAAATCTGGGGAAGCAGAGGCGTTCCAGCCCCCCCACCATAAACAAATAATCCAACGCTGCTTCTCAAACCCCCCTATGCCATCTCAAATCAGTTTGGATTAGGACAGAATACGGGGATGTTCCCTTTAATGTCACACAGAGACACAGTGAGAGAGGGTGCATCTTTCTCTTCCTCTTGCCCCCCTCCCTCCCCGCCACCCACCCTCCTCTCCACCCGCCTCTCCACGATGCGCTGTGTTTAGCCCTGCTTAGCCAAATGAGCTCCTAATAAATGCAGCGCTGAGCCCGTCTGCTGAGGAGTCGCTTATAATTGGAGGGCTTTCTCCTCTTGCTTTAGAGAGGAAAGTATTAATGAAGGGGTGGGGTGGAAGGTGTGTGTCGAGGGTGTAGGGTGTGTGCATGCGTAAGTGTGTTTGCAAGGTGCAATGAGTGAGTGGGTAAGTGGGTGAGCGTGTGTGCGAAAGGTGGAGTGTGTGTATGCAAGGGTGAGCTGTGTATGAGGAGGGTGTGTGTGCATGAGAGTTTTTAGAGAGTGTGCATGTTGTGCATATGCCGTAAGTGTTGCATGAATATGTGTGTGTGTGTGTTTCTACCTGTGTCTCGTTCATATGGAAATGTGGTTCCATGTCTTCACTTAATGCTGCAGTTCACCAACCAAACACACTCGTGTTTATTTAATGAACCTGACATTATCTCTCCATTTTTGCTCCATTTTTCTCTCCTCCTCTCCTCTCTCCTGTTTAATCCTGCTTGCTACCTCTCTGCACCGCACTGGGAAGCTGTATTGTGCTCCAATAAAAGGGAATCTATATGTTTATAGATATGGCTCATTCTGATTGCTTGGTGTTGGAGCGTGCACGACTTAAAGACCCTCAAATCCCTCATTTTGGATATCTCTTCCTTCTCACACTTCCCATTTGTCGTTATTACTTTCTGCAACTGTTGCTAGGAAAGAAAAAAAAAAGGAGACAAACAAAGATGAAGAGAGCTGCCTTGTTTGTCCGCTAATTAATTTTCCTCTGAAATCTTGACCAGTATATGTGTGTATACAGTGACCGCAATGAGTGTGAAGGCATTAATTTGAACTGCCATTGACATGTTGATAACAAGATCAGAGGGATCGTGGACACGCACACACACACACACACACACATGCACAGAGCAAAGAGAGGTCCCCTCCCTGTCAGGTTTTATCACCAAATTGGGTGACATGAGTTTGAACTCTGACAGAGCAGTGTGATGGACGAGAGACTGATGGACGTGTGTGTGTGTGTGTGTAGCGTGAGGGAGAAATAGGCAGAGGTGTTGGGGAGCTGTGAAGACTTATCACACCTCTATGGTCATTTAGGGCACTTGATGATAAACCTGTTTACTCTACAGCAGCAGTGACAGATGTTATGATGGATTTGCTTGTAAATTGTAACTATGCACATACTCTTACACATGTCCACAAGGAGATGGGATTGGTTTCTTTTTTTTTTTTTTTTGTCTAGCTGTATAGCCTTCCCGCCCTTTGAATTGAAAATTAGAATCACCCCTGTCTATATAAAACATACTTCATATTAAATACTTGTCATCAGTCATTTCTGGGGGAAATTCTGATTTCATACTTTCATTTTGTATTTTTCAGTAGATAGAAGCTCTTTGTGTGGTTACAGGGATTTTTTCAACCTTGAAATTTTTTTTAGGACCCTCAAACCTGAATAATAAAGACTCACAGATGACCAGAATTTCAACTACAAATCAATTAAACCTACAATATTATAATTGCCTGGAAATATGACTCATACATTGCTTCCCTAAGGTTGTCTTGTGAGAGGAGAGGACTCGCTCTTTCTAAGCTTTCTGGATCTTTCTAGACCTCTGTGGGTCATGGTGGATTGGGCAGATAACAGATCAGAAAAGACTATTTAAGCAGATGGAGGGAGAGTCGTGGGAGGAGGGAACAGGAGTGGTGGAAAGGAAAGAAGATTTATATCCATCTTTAGGGATGATAGAGGGCTAAGTATAGGTGAAATGTGTGAAGTATTCTGAGGTATGGCGTACCTATGCTAATGAGGGCTTTGAAAAGGTAAATGTTAAGTCTAGTGTGAAAGAAAATCAGATTTGAACCCTCTACAGAAAGTACATGCATGTTTATTCCAACCACTGCAGGCTGTGCAAACAAGTCTTAATTGTATCTATGAGTTACAGTTATTAAGTTATTATTATCAGTTAATTGGAAACTATCATCACTTTTAAGGTACAGTTGGAGGAGGCTGAAGCAGTGTCACCAGAACTTTAAATGAAAAGTGAGTATCACTTACAATAACTGATATAGAAAGATGGATCTAAGGATCTCAACAACCATAGGAGTCCTAACAAATCTACCAGGGATTTACCAAACTAAGCTCTTTTCCAAATAAGTTCCTAAATCATTTAGGAGGAAAAACAGGGTAGCGATACATGATTCAGGTTTGAATGGTCTTTGAATGGTACTGATAAAAGTAAAAACGACGTAAGGATTAAGTCAGCTCAGAATCTGGAGGTAGAAAATGGGTGAAAATGGGCAGCTAGCAGCTTTCTGTCTTAATATCTAATGTAGATTCATGTAGGGCAGCAGAGTATCCAGATATCCCAGGTTTTATTGAGACAGAATTGGGAATGAGTGGCTAGCAGTGTCTGCACTTACAGCAGTGTCTTGAGATAGCGCTGGCCTTCACTTGGCTTAGCACATGAGAAATCCCAGCCTAATGTATGAAAGCCCTGGATCCAGAAAATGACAAGGGCTGAACTGGTGATGGGTGACTACAGGGGGTTCAGTGCTTATTATCTGAAAGACAGAGGGGGAGGAGGAGGAGGACCTGACTGCTTAGTACCTGGGAATCCTGCTTTTATGATATTCGCCAGCTGCCTAAGGAAAAACAAGTAAAGAAAGGTATCTTAAGGCCCAGTCATTAAGACCCAACGTAACTGATTTATTTACCCGTGAGTAATCTGTAATGTATTTGTATGTGTTCATTTAGTGTAGTGGTTAATGCTGCTTTAAAAGTGAACTGAACATTAGTAAGTACCAGAAAAAAATATTTCCATCAAGATCATTTTTGGTGCTTGTTACCTTAAGAAAAGCTAGATATACAAGTCAAATCATGATGCCGTGTTGATGCCCTAAAATTGGGCTCTCGAAACAATGACAATTCTGTTTTAACTAGGACATCGACCACTTAATGAAAGCAAATCTAAATAAAACCTGAATCTAAGGTAACACCTGTATGGTTACGATCTGGTTACAAGCAGCTAAAACTATTTAAGGACAAATTCAGGCACTTTGTACACCAATCCTTCCATACTGCCTTTTTTTTCCAATGACAGCATAGATATTACAACACTATAACAACATCACACCATTTCAGTCTTGGCTTTAAATGCTAACTTAGGAGCAATGCCCTGTTTTTCAAATTATCATTATTTCATTACGATTATTTTCAAGAGGTTGTTTGTCAGGAAAAAAGTAAACATTGGGTCTTTTAAAGTTGTTTGAAAGAAAAGTTGACCATTGTTATGGTGAGAAGAGTCTCCTTGACAAGGCTGTATTACTAACCGAGCAAAGCAGGCAACTTGGCCCTGGTTTCATTTGGGTCTACATAATTTGAATAATCGAAAATGCGTTCGAAATTTGCACCACTGAAGTACAATATAAACTATGACAGATCCTCCATGCTGTGGTCAGGGTCTTGAAGATGATTCCATCATAGTAGTACTGTAAGGCTGAAACCAACAACTAATTTCATTATCAAGAGGTCTTACAATAATTTTCTTTAATAATTGTTCATGGTATATTGTTAAATGTCAGAAAATGGTGGAAATGTTTTGTCTGATCAACAGTCCAAAACCTAAAGATGTTGAGTTTCATGACATGGGAAAATGGGAATATGAGAAGTTGGTACTTGTATTTGTTTAAAAAATGATTTACACAATTAATAAATTATCAGCGTTCTGTCTAACTAACTTTCTGTCAATCGATTTATAGTTGGCGTCAATAGGGATCCAATGACAAACCTTTGCCCCAGGGCCCCATAGGAGGTACATCCAGCCATGCACCTTGGAATGGGTCTCCAATGCAAGTTACAGCATCAGTTTGGAGGTTTGGCTCTTGGACTCAAAGCTCTTACAAAATTTCCTTGATAACATCTTGATCTAGGAACAGTTTGGTAACATTAAACCAGTCTCTATGTTGGGGGGGTGCGATCGACAGTCTTTGCTTGGTGACTCCACAGCTGCAGTCTATAATAAAAAAGCTTTCCTGTCGTGGACATCTTTCTATCTATCCATCGAAACCCACAAGGGTAAAACGCAATGTTCATTGAGGTTCCTGTTAGAGTTGGCTAGTATCTGCGAGCAACCGATTTTCCTGTAGAAACAGATAAATTGTTGACACAGACAGACAAAAGCATTTGTCTCGCTCTTAGTGAAAGCTTACATAGTCTTTTTTGTATGATGTTGAAAGAGCAGTATTTTTCTCTCATGCCATACAATTTATCCTCCAGCGCTTACCCTGAAGAAAATATACGTGATGCGAGAAATCCTGCGACAATCCGAAGGTGTCAAAGGACACCGAGGCGCGGTAACACAAACACGTTGTGGTGAGGATACTTTTCATTCAGTGTAAAACACATGGAGATCAGCGAAGCAATTGCAGCAGCTCGGGTTTGAGGTGCAATCAGTTTGTTAGCGTTAACAGTGAGTGAGAAAGAGGAGCCAGAGCTGAATGTGTGACTGTGTGTGTGAGAGAGAGAGAGAGAGTCACAAGGTCATGTTCATTATGCCAAGCTGCTGAAGAGGAAGTGTTGCCCTGAAAGTAAGTTGACCCCCAACCACAGAGCGAGCTCTCCTATAGAAAAGCCACTGTATGGGAAAAAAAAAAAAAGAGGAGAAGACAAAACGAAACATGACAAATAGAAGAAAGAAACATTTTCTCCAGCAATGTGTCTCTCATTGACGCTTACAATAAGGTCTCTGCTGTCTTTTGTTGATTCCCCTGTCCCTGCTCTCTTTCTGTTTTCAGCGCTAATTTGATTTCTGGAAATCAAGGTTTTGTCTTGTTGAGTGACTGGCAGTTGCTTTTGCCTTAATGAATGCCGTGTGAAAAAAAAAAAAAAAAAAAAAAAAAGATTCTGGTGGATAATGCTGCTCTCTCTCTTGCTCCCTCTCTCATATCAAGCTCCAGTAATTAATTCACACACATATCTGCAACATTAGTTCCAGAGGAGATAATTAAGAAAATGATTTTGGTATTGTTCCCCCGGCATCTATCAAGACAACACCGCTATCTGTTTTTTAGAAAAGCTAGTAGTCACCATTACCGTATCTTTAAAGGGCAGCGATTTTGCGTTTGGTAATTGCATGACGGATTTGAAGCAATGCTTATTAATTGAGCGTATTGAGTGTCCATTTATCTCCGTTTTATTCTCATCGAGTGCGTGTCGTTCATGTATGTTAGCCTGTGAGAGCGAGATAGTGTATATGTGTGTGTTTAAACAAATAAACTATCTCTGTGTCACATTCATTATCATCTTAAGTCATTTATTTTTCTGCTATCTGGCAGCAAACATTTGTGTGTTGAGTCCTTTGTCACTGCGACGCTATTCACTCTCAGTGTTGGGCTGCCGCACTGTGTTTTCATTGAGTCTGTATCTTGTTCATCGTGCGGACGTCAACTGCTAATATGAAAGGCAACTTTTTATCAATACAGTTGGGCACGAGGCCAGATATTAAATTAAATGGACTGACAAAGTGGAGATATCCTCTCTCTCTCTCTCTCTCTCTCTCTCTCTTTTTCCAGAATTGTAAACTTGGAGCATATTTATGTCAATTTAATTGGGAGTCCGTAAAATAAAATCCTTTCAAACATCAACACCTGTTTGACGTTTCTCGCTTTTAAAATTGCTGTACTTTGGTCCTCTATCTCAGGGCAGTGGCATTGTGGTTTTTACTTTTTCTCTAAATTGATAACACATGGCTGATTTCCTTTTGCTTCCTAATTCAAATACCGTTCCAATGTTTTAGCTTTTCTTTCTTCCCCGTTCCAGGTTTGCTTCCAGATGTCTTTGCCGTCTCTTTGTTTTCATTTAATTTTCTGCCTCTTAGGGGCAGCACAAAAAAAAAAAAAAAAAAAGTTGGAAATACAATATCGACATAGATAAATGTTATTCCCTCTCATTAGCTCTCATTTGTCTCCCCCGACTACTGAGGGAAATATCTGGGTCTTTAAATCGGTAAATGCTCTAGTCCACTAATGGCTAGTCACTAACAACAGCTAAATTTGGTGCAGGGCAGGTAAGACAGTGGGTTGCAGAGATGTTTAACCAATATGAGTCACATGATAATTATATGTGGGTTGATCAGAAGTGACCCCTTTCATACTATATGTAGTGATTTACTCCATTGTTATTATTTAAATATACGTTAACGCAGCTTTAAACTTAAACTTTTCCACCATCTGCTCGGCTAAAAATGTAGTTCTCTTTGCTCGTACGGGTCCTTGTTCCTGTTTTGTGCCATAAAGCAGTGCATTTGGTGGCACACCATGTAAGACATAGTCTAAGTCCAAAACAAATAAGATATGTCATTTTTCACATGACAGTCCTAGCATACACCCTGTGCGGTGCACAAACATCAGCAAGACCACACATCGCATTGTATGTGGCACAATATAAAGTATTTATACCCATTGTAGAGCACTGCCCTGGATTCAGGAGTCTGTTAAGTGTTATTTCACTTTATTCCTCCCCATAAAGCGCCAATTTTTCCCTGCAATGGGTGACCTGGAAAAATCATTTTAATATGAGGAGGAGTTGTGGGTTATAGAGTTCAGAGAATTTTTTTTTTTTTCTCTCTCCCTCAACAAACAGTTTCTCTGTGTCCATTATGGCAGCTACAAGACCACAGAAGAAGACGCGCTATCACCTGACGAAAAAAAAAAAAGAAGTCAAAGTAGCCGGGGATGTGCTGTGAGTCTGAAAAAAAAAAACAAAACGCTGCTTTTCTGGAGCTGGACAATGAGACAGGGGTGTATTGTGTGTGTCACGTCCAGGCATGGTAACACTTTTCTCACCGCTGTTGATGTACAAATAAAAGGACGAGGGCAGCCGTTTTTGACATGCACCGTGTTGTCTGTGCGTCGTGGACACACGGAGCCAGAAATGTTTGTCTTTATTTTTATCATGTCATGTCATGTACTACTTTTAAAACATCCTGAAATGCAGGTGGTGACCTTGCTAGAAACAATTTCATTGCCCTAATTTGAGGCACATTTCTTTCAGTTTTGGGTTGATGAGTCAGTTTAGTTTCATCTGAGGACATAAATGAATGAAAGTCAGCATTAAATGGCATATTTGTGTCACTGTGGATCTTTACTGACAAGTAAATCATTTCAGTTTAATCAAAAAAACGCAATTAAACGGAGCTCAGACAACCTGAATTCATTTTATTCACTTGCAATACCGTCTCTTAAGTGTCCTTTAGAAATCAGATTACCTGTGTGTTACTGTATTTTTAAGCTCTCATTTTTCCCGATCACTCACAGCACCGACAATTTGCTTTATTCTTGTGTTTACATGCATAAAAGAACGGCCAAAGGGGGGGGTCCAGCTATAGTGTTGGATACCTTCGATCCGTCTTTTGAATTGCACGTTTCAAAAAGGCTGTAAACAAGCGACAACAAGTGAAGCTGAATACAATTGAATAATGTGATCACAGCCCAGAGGACGCATGCTAGGTGCATTTTTTTTAGTTTAAAGCGATGAAGTATTTTCTTTCTGACTGTATTGATTCCATTTTATCACAATGTCTCAGAGGGCTTGTACAGACTATTTACACAGAAAAAACAATTATTTCTGAACAGCAGACCTTGATTCATGACACCTCGCGCTACGTAGTTAAACTCAGAATAAATTTTTCATTATGCAAGTTTGATTTGGATTGACTCTGCCGTGTCTGATGTTTGCTAAAGATCAAAGTTCATCGCTCTGATGTATGAAGGTGCTTGTTATGCGGATAAATGCGGGTGAGTTCACATTTGTCCCACAGTGAGTGTGTGTGTGCCGCGTAGGACATAAATGTGTCTCAACATACATGTCATCATTCATAACGTGTGTGTGTGTGTGTGTTTTGTGTGTCCGTGTGTGAAAACAGGTGTGTGTTATATTTAGTACAAGGTGCATTCTTTCACTCTGACGTCAGTCAACAAGGTAATAGACCAAACCCTGATAACTAATGGCCTGTCAGTCACAGAGCCAAACCCCTCCCTCTTAGGCAATAACCACCCCCTTCTTCAACATCACCTGTCTGATAGCATGTGTGTGTGTGTGCGTGTGTGTGTGTGTGTGTGTGTGCATGCTTATATGTATCGGATGAGTGTTGCTCATGACTGACATCTTGTGTAAACTCCTCTGCAGCAGGTCAGAGGTGCAGGGTTAGTAGGCCTCTTACACACAGCAGGATTTAAATTAAACTTTCTGTCAGGCTCGTTATATGCGTTGTGAATTAATTTGCTTTTAAAACATCAGCTGTTTGTAGTGAATAGGTCGCAAGCGTAATAATAATAATAAAAAAGCTATTACTACAGACTTCGTGATAAATATTAGAACTGAATGTGTTAAAAAATATACAAACAGTTGCCAGTCACCATTTGTGTTTAGATTATGATTGTAAAAATGTCCAGACTTTAAAAAGATGCATTCAAACTTTACTTATCTTGGCTACAAATGACTCTACTAACTTAAAAATAGTAGATGACTTCAAAAATACTTGGTGTAAAACAACCTTTTAAAGTTTAACTGTAAGAGAAAATATGGTAATTTCCAAAAAATGTCAGAAAATAACAGCATTAACCATCCATTTCAATAAATGTTTGTAAAAATGATACCACATGTTCACATTATTGCACCTTTTAAACATTCATCATTAATCACAAACCATTCACATTACGTTCCACTTTCCAAAGCCGATTTCTTTTTTACCAAACACTGTTGAATTTCTGAGAGAAATTGAACCCAGAAGTAAAAAAATAAACAAACTGACTTTATAAGAAGGACAACAGGAATTTGAAATGTTTTTTTTTAAAAGGAGGATTATTTTTTGGCTTTTTTTTATGCCTTTATTGGATAGTGGGCAGTGAGGAGCCAGAGGAGAGAAAAGGGCAGAGATAGATGAGTGTGACATACAACAAAGGAAATTTTATTGTTTCAGCCAAAATGGACAAAAAGACTAGTCTGGTACCAAACCTCCACCCAATAGGTCTAGGGTTTTTTCCCCCATTGACTACTGTTGGCTGGAGAACCAGTTGACCAATCAGGGCTTATATCATTGGGATAATGAATGGAGATGTCATCTTTTTAGTAACAGAAGCGACAGAAGAATGGCGACAACCATGGATGAGATTCACGCAGCTGTTCCAGATGTTGGTATGTGAAAAACATCAACTTAGCAAACGCTTCCACAGCTTCCTTGTCAAAACGGACATGTCACTCACTATTGATTGGTTTGGGGCAAAGCAAATTAAAACAACATCGCCTGCTGACATTGAATAAGCTAACATGAACATGATGTTAACTGAATGATGGGAAGCTAAACGGTAACTCTGTATGATTATCAGAAAAACATGGGGCAACTCCATCTGCTGAACAGAACAGCTGCTGAACGGACCCTGCGGTTAAAAGTATTTTGTCAAATGAAACTAGCGCATGTTAAAATACCACACGGCACTGGAAACAGTTAACTTCGTCTGCTGAGATGTCTGCTGCTTCTCGACATTTTGAATCAAATTAACATGTTACCCAGATCTAATCTGAGCGCCGCTTGTCTGATAGTGAGATTAGACATCCTGAGATGTTGGGACCTGTTCCAAGAAGCAGATTTACCGCGCTATCTGAGTGATAACTGAGTAAAACCTGGAACCCTTTCAAATATTGAAAACATTAGCTGGAGTTAAAAGACATCTTGGTGGATTTTAGCCGAAGAGGATGAACTTGAAAGCGCAATTTGGTTCGGTGTGTTAACCAGTAAGGCAAGAATAGCAGGAGCAAAGAAGTTTTTAATCTCTATTGTCTCTGCTACAGCTGTTTCCTCACACAACAACAGCTCAAAGTGACCACAAGAGTCAAATCCAGGCCAGAAGGTGCTACATTCTGCGTCCGCCGTCCGACAAAGACTGACCACACTATTACATTTTTTTCTATTTCATAGTTCATATAGCATTTTCAAAAGGTCTCTTTCTTTCTGTCTCTCAAACACGCAGACAAACAACACACCCACACTCACCCTGTTTGTTTGCCCTCGCTGCAGCTCCAGGTGAAGCAGGTCTGACATTTGAGACCCAGGTGCCGCAGAGAGGGAAGGGAACAAGGAGGTTTGCGCTGTGTTTTTCTTTCCACAACTCACCAGCAAACCAAATGAATTAGCTCTCCTCTGTGTGTGTGTGTGTGTGTTTTTTTCACTTCTAAATATCTTATCTTGTTTTTACATAACACTCTTTGATATCCGGCCCACAATCCATAAAAAAAAAAAGAGGCTTCTGATTGTCTAACTGTGCCTTTTTGAAGTAACCACGGTGGTTTGAGTTAATCTCACTACTTTGATCTGATGATATTAAAGTTATTATGGATATGATTGAGCTGTAAATGTTTTAATGATAGCTACTTAACTCTGCTGCTGTTGCACATTAAGAGGTTCTTTCTCTCTCTTTCTCTTTCTCTTTTTTTTTTTGTCAACTGGCCGCAATAGCAAGTTGATTCAGAACCAAATATTTTATCAAAGTAGTTTTACAATAGATAAGACTAGCTGAATACAGACTGGCTTTCTGCCAAAATAGCTGGCAGGAGACTTCCAGCCACAGGGCAGAATTACCAGCCTCTGAGTTGCGATAGTGTCAGTTTCCAACCCTGCCCCCCCCAAACTAACTGCCCCGGAGGAGGAGCAACAACGCAGCAGGTGTTTTAAAAATGGGACTTGATTAGTTGTACTTTGCATCCAGCTGTCAAGCGTGTTTTTTTTTTTTTTGGTTTTGGGTTTTTTTTTTGTTTTAACTTTCGCAATGTCACAAAAAATGCAAACGAAATGACATTTTCATCAGCTGAATTGAAACAAAAGAGACAAATCTTTATTCGGGATTTTTATCCTTGTTTGAGTAAATTATTGTTTATATGTGTTTTTATCTCCAAATTAAAACCAACAACAATATAGGCTTGGTGCAAATTAAGTTTCTATCCAATCTGGTTTATATATAACCACTCAAATGCCAGATGATTATATTACTGAGAGGCCTATATGATTTACCAGATGTAGTGATTATGCCGTAAGTTTTGAAATGAAGCGGGCCCGGATAACATACGGAAGTGGGCCGTTTCAGGCAGTGATGTGGCTCTGCTGGCCTTCCTCTGGCCCGGACAAAATGGATGTGAGCCTGAAATGGCCCATATGCAAAATAGAAAATATGGCCCAAATATCCCAAGTCAAATGGGGGCTTTTTTTTTTTTTTTTTTTTTTGGGTAAAGATGCAGTGCTCACAGGTATGTGTATTCTGGATGTGGGCCAGTTCTGGTTTATCTGGCTTGTTCTTGGTTGACATACGGGTTGCTTGTGGCCCAGATCTGGGAAACAGGAATGGACTGCCCAAGTGGCGTCTTTCCATGTGGTATGTGGGCTGGATGAAAGTCCAAAGTGTCGGGTGTGGGCCGGATCTGGGCCACGGAAATTCTGCTATCTGGGAGAAGTCCGGTTACGACTGTTTTTGTCACAACGACTGATTTAAATCATGCAGAATCTACATTGGTCTACGAAAAACCATCTACCATGACGGGCAGGATGTTGCGCAGGCATTCAATATCTTTCGAAAATGATGATTTTTTTTATTTATTTGTTTGTTTTTACAAGTGGAATCAAGTCTGAATATGATCCTGTTATTAACCAAAAGGCTGTTTAACATCAGATGTCAACTGCAATCCGCAAAGGTCAGCTGTTAAAGGTGTAATGTCTCTTCACAGACATTGCATAATTTAATAAACAAAAGGACTGCTTCTTCAAGTTTTAACTTAAACAGGACATTTCTGTGAGTATTAATGCTTACAGGGGAAAGCCGGTGTGAGAGTAACACGGGATGAAAGCAACAAGGCCATTTTCTCCAAGTCCGTACAAGTTAGATATGTCTAACTGTGTCGGCACATACAGCACACGAAACTTACCAGAACACTGAAAAATCATGCGGATACATTGTACGATCACAGAGTTTTACCCGAAAAGCTGTTTTTCGACCACAGTAAGTAAATTCACTCAAGCAATACATTTTTTTTTTTGAATGACGAGTTGTGTTTATTTAGTAGAGTTTTTCAGTATAGAAGCAAGTTTTAAGGTTTAAACGTCAGCAGTCATCGTCGGGACGATCGTAACAGGTGTTTCTTTTGTCCCTGCTTCCTGCTAACGCGGCCGCACGGTGTGTTACAGCAGGCTCTACTCTGATCAAACCGCCGCACCTACAGTTTCCCTGGACAAGGATGAGGAATGTCTCGTGTGTGGGGACACATTCAGCTCATCCTCGCCCGGGGAAGAGTGGGTGCAGTGCTTCTTTTGTCTGCGCTGGTCCCATTAGGCGTGTGCTGAGGATGCAGAGCCCTTTGAATTTGAATTTTTATGTTACTAATGCAGTGAATGAAATGTGTGTTATTTTCACACCGTTATACTGTTCAATTTTCTTGAAAAGTTATACTGTTCATGCTTTTGTCGAATGTTGTAAATGTTGTAATAATTTATATTTTTATTAAGATAAAGGGCGTGTTTGCAGTTATATATTAACAAGGACCTGGTCAGACATTTTTAATGAAAACATGAATAATATATACACCCGTCTGTTGCTTTCCGCCCAACTGACAGAGTTGAGAGAAACAATAGTGCAACCTCTGTTTAAGAATAGCACCTGGTATTGATAGACCACACATGTGAGTTGTTGATTACAACGGAAAATAAGTTTATGTCTTTAATGTTATCTTTTAAAATGACGTTTATCTGAAAAGTGTTACTTTTAGCCTGGTTCTCCCCTATTAAGCTTTCTATGTATATGACATTATTGGCAAAAAAACAAACCTTGGATTATTCTCTGACACTTCTGAATGAAACATGACTGAAATGACCAGACTTTCACTACTGAATCACATATGTTAAGCAAAAGAAAAATCAAAAACAAACATAGAAAAAAAAGATAAAGTGGCTGACAGGTACCAAATTCAACTTTGGTTTACATCATTTACTTAAACAGATCCATCATACATACCATATGTTATGTGATTATAACCTTGTTCAACCATTTGACCAAACAGTAGTTATTAATCAGAAATCAAATCACCCTGTCTTTTCTAACCTGATGATTTGATTAATCTCAAGCCAACTTCTGAGAACATGACGCGTCAAACAGTGAATTAAAGCGTATAAAATTTGACAAACACCGAGGAGACGTACACATGTTGACTGGATTAGATAAATGGATTTTCTGGCACTTCGCCTGTACAGTATGTACTGTCTTTTTTATCTCTCTCATTTAGTCAATCGTAGCTTTATTGTGTGTGTGTGTGTGTGTGTGTGTGTTTGAGTGAGTGTGTATGCGTGTGTATGCATGCATGCATGCATGTGTGATTAAAAGATCATCCTGTCACACCTTTAAGGACTACCTTTTGCATGCAACACAACTGTTACACTCTTCTCTTGGCACGTTGCCACCTCCAGAAGGACTTTCCCCTCTCTGCTTGTGTGTGTGTGTGCATGTGTGTGTGTGTGTGCGTGTGTGTGTGCATGTGTGTGTGTGTAAGAGAGAGAGAGAGAGTAAATATGGTGCCTACCCGCGCCATATTTACTTTTCATTTTGTTTTATTAATGTTTTCAAGCTTCTGACTACACACAATATGTCTTCAAACACACACACACAGGCACCCACGCAAACATGCACACACACACAGAAAACAAAGCATAAAACAAGTTTGTACTGGGGTGCCTCAGACTGCACACCTGCAGGAGTTAACACCGCTGATCAACACATGATCTGATCGAGTGTTAAAGTTTACACACCACTCCACTGGACGACTGATGGAAATCAGCTCAGCAAACTAAAAACAATACTAACTTTGTGTGTTGTGTGTTGTTTGGCGCTTTTGCTTTTTCACTGACAACAGCTGCCTGTTGCAGGAAACAATGCTAATGAGAGTGTTGAGAAAGCAGTAAAGTTAACGGCCATAAAACCAAAACAATAGGCTGAAAGACAATAAACAGGGAGGATAATTCTTTATGGGTTTTGAAACTACAAACAGCCACAGATTTTTCAATATTTTTATTTTTTTTAATTCCATCACTCCTTAAAATTTGCATTACTTGGCTAAATGCCTCCCTCAAGGGCAATCCTCTCACTGTTGAGGAGAAAATAAAGTATTATGATCAGGGATGCAGAAGCACAACCAGACACTGGAGCTACAGAATCAGTTTCAGATCAATATTATAATGCCAGGATCCCAGTTTTACACATTAATAAAAATGCTGGAAGCTCATATCTTCAACTTCACCAGTGTCTGGTCAGTTTCAGTATACAGTATGATACACACACACACCGGGCTACACTTCCCTTCTTTCAAAACCAAGCTCATGTTATTCCTATATAAAGAGTTTACCATTTTTTTTGACAAAAAACAAACCTATGACATTAAATATGTCATAATTAATTTTTTTCAAACATCTAAAATGTTTCTTGGTCAATCACATCTGTTAAAAACTTTCCTAACCTCACACCACTGATCAGCGCTTATTCGGTATCAGTAGTTATTGGCTAGACATGCTTTTCCGCTCTGACTGATTGTTTACGCATATTTAAAATCCTCCTCTGTGTGAGTGTGTGCGCACAAACAGTATGAATCCTGTTTGTAAAGCATGACTTTATTAGAAAGCTTATGATAAAGAATCGACAATAGGGAGGCTTTAATTCACACCCGTGCCTTGTCAATCCTCTCTTTACACCTCATACATAGTTGTTGCAGCAGATTTCAGCATCTTGTTCATTCCCTCGGTCCATTTTTAATAATATACATTCTTTCAGGGGTTACAGTGCAGACAAAAATAAAATATCTTGCGTACAGTGGATAAATTGCCATACCTCACATTTTCCTTGAAAGTTGCTTGGCATGCTGAAAATCTCCCTGTTGTGGCTCAAATTGCAGATGTAGCCTGAAAGAATATAGAAATAAATGTAAATCTTTCCGTCTCTCTCTCTCTCTCTCTCTCTCTCTCTCTCTCTCTCTCTCTCTTTCTCTCTGTGCCTGAGGAAGCTCTATCTGTCCTTTGATTCCAGGGTGACACGGTTGCATTTCAGCGCGGCAGCTAAAATTGCAGCGGTTGACTAAATATGGATGTGCAGCCGTGACATTAAAGAGGGAGACATAATTGAAGAACATAACTACAGGACATCCCAGAATAAGGTGGGGTGATGGTTGTCGCGGTGACGAATCGGTCACAAGATGGGAGGATTGGGGGGGATTCCTGCTCCTCTTTCTCTCTCCCTGAATCCCTGTCGTCCCGTAATTTTCATGTCACTCTTCACGCTTCTTTATGGATTTCTCTCTCACATTAGAAAGCTTCCCAACACACATGCAAACTTGTATGTTTATTGAAGACAAAACTGCATCCACTTAGTGTTCAGCATTGTCTTTAAAGATTGCTACATTGAAAAAATGATATACGGAATATGAAATATGAAGAAAAACATCTTTAGAAACCATCAAATTTGCACAGGAGGTCCAAAAAAAAAGTCTGCACCTGAGAAAAAATTGACTTCTCTTCAGCTTAACTATTGTGTTAAACTACTAGTGCATTATAAAGAATAAAAAAACAAGTCAAAATGTTCATACTTGGTTTCTGAACAAGAACAAGAACAAGTGCCGTAAAGCTAAATTGGACATAGGTGCCAGTGCACAGAGGTAATGCAAAGAGTACATAGGATGCAAAGAAGCAGATTTTTTTTCTTCAGTCTATCAAATGTGGAGGTGTTTACGGAAGAGCTGGGTCTTCAGTCTTTTCTTAAAGATTGAGAAGGACTCTGTGGATTGGATGGAGTTTGGTCACTCGTTCAACCACTGGTGATCAACTGAAGAGAAGAGTCTGGTGGTACCAGGCACCTTTCACTGGCAGAGTGTAGCGAGGGGGAGGGAGCATAGACCTGAATGAGGGGGTTCAGGTAGGCGGGAGCTGTTTCAGTTGCTGTTTTGTGAGTGTCAGGGTTTTGAATTTGATGCGGGCACCAACTGGGAGCCAGAGGGGGGGGAAAGGAACAGCACCAGCAATGATCAGGTGAATTGAATTTGCTATTAGACTTGTGAGAAGGGTCTAACTAAAAGTGATCCAGCATTATTTCTGCTACACTAACTAATGAAAAACACATATTGTCTGACCAAATGCATCTGATGATACTTAATTCGGGATGAATGCACTGAACATCTGGATATCCAGGTTTTCTACCAGCAGCTGAACACATTTGTGGATTGGAAGACATTAAAATAGTCTTAATAATATATATATATATATACACAATCAGTATAAACAGCATTAAACATCAGTTTAATGAGAGAAACAAAAATGTGTAAGTACAAGATAGAGACCTGCTAACAGGATAAAGCATGCAGTGTATTGTTCTCTTACATAATGATGCATTGCACTCAACCTTTTTTGTGGTTTACCCAAACTTTGGTTGGCTATACTGTCACGTGCCAGAGGTGTGGAGGAACCGGTGGACCCAAATGCAGAGAGCCGAAACAGGCAAAATCTGATGCAGACCGTTTATTCTAACAAATAAATTTCAAAACACAAGGGCTATGTGCAACACCAGGGATAACAACAGGGAAAACAACAGACGACTCGACAAGGACTGAACTGAAAACAGGACTGTAAATACACAGGCAGTGATTACAAATGAAACACAGGTGAGGAGAACAAGACACAGGTGAGACACATGAACTAACGAAACACAGGAAGTAAAGTGAGCAGACACAAGGTAGCAGGGAATTCAAACTAAAACAGGAAAACAGAGGAACACAGGGGAAACAAAACCCAAAACAAAGCACACATCAGACAGGGCAGGTAAAACAAAAAGACAAACTAACAAAAACCCAAAAAGTCCTGATAGACCATGACATATACATGTATTAGCTGTAATTAGGGCTAGTCTGATCAAGCGAACTGGTAAATAGACTGGTAAAACCAGATGTCCCCCAGTAGGGTCAGTCTCCACCCTCACAATACTTTTGACAATGTCCAAAATAGCTCACCAGTATTGCTCCAGACATATACATTGTCAAAACATATGTAAAACAGTCCCTATTTCAGTCTTACATCTGGGACAATCTTCTGAGTGGCAACTACTTATCTTGTGGAGTCATTGAGGTGTCAAGTAAACCCCGTGTAAAAGGTCCTCAAAAACATAGCCAAGGTTCATTTCCCATTTAACTTTTGCATTAAGAACTTTACTTTCTGTAATGTGCATGTGTATGTTACAGGCAAAGGTTAGAAAACCTTTAGATATATGTTTTACTTGCATCATAATATCTATCTGAAAATCCTCTAGAGGGGTAAGTTTGCTACCCTGCTGGACTCTAATATGATCTCTTACTTGTAGATATTTTAAAAAGTGTGTCGGGGGAAAGCCCAAAAGAGGACCTCAATTGTTCAAAGGATTTCAAATTGTTGTGCTCTAGATGTCCAAATGTACATATGTCTCTGTTATACCAGTCTCTAGTAGTGCCATCTCTCAATGCCCCGGGTATAACAGGATTAAAATGGAATCTTTATGTGCGGATACTTTGAAACTTTACTCTAATTTCATGCCATATTTTAGATGTGTGTTTTATCATTGGATTTTGAGTTACATTTTTTTTTTCTGACTGTGATAGGAATAAATAAATGGAACACTTAACAGCGCTGTATGCTGTATGAGACTGTCCAATTTGTTTCCATGCCAGAGGGTGTTCTCAATCTTTAATCCATGTCCAAATAGCTCTGGACTGAGCAGCCAGATAGTATAACTGAAAGTCAGGTAGGTTTAGCCCTCCTTGTTCAGTGGGTCAACAGAAAGTTCTAAGTTTGACTCTAGGTACCTTATAGCTCCAGAGGAATATAGAAATCCATCTATACAAATTTTGAAAGGAGGGTTTTGGGAGTGGTATTGGAAGCACCTGAAATAGATAAAGAAATTTGGGTAGGATACTCATTTTATACAGTTTGTTTATCCAGTTGCTGATATAGGAAGAGACTTCCACCTTTCCGGATATACTTCCACTTTTTTAAGCAGGGGGTCATCGTTGACAACGAAAATTTAACCCAATTGGTTGTGTATTTGCGACAACAAAGCTTATAATGTTCCCTATGAAAGAGAACTTTTTCCACTGATAATGCTTGGGCCGCTTAATTAAGAGGCATTATCACAGTTTCATGTGTGTTTATTTTATATCCAGAGATGGTGCTATATTCATACAGCAGGGTGCAAAAAGCAGGGAGCGATGACATCACATCGGTCACGTACAAACATAATATCATCAGCATATAGTGAAATTATATGCCTTTCCTGGCTTATACCATGTAACAAGGAGAAAAGAGACGACATGTTAGCATTTGTTTGAATCATTGCTTAAGGGTTGAGATAGAGTATCTTTATCATTTGTATCATGTTTGGACCAACATTTATTTTTTTATAAAACTGTAAAAAGAAGGGATCATTCTCGACGATCAAATGCCTTTTCGGCGTCTGATGAAATTGCAACTACAGGGTTATTGATTTGATTGAGCAAGTCCCTTTAAGAGGTTATTAATTTTATGAGTATTTACACCCTGAGAAAAATGTAAGTCCAGATAAAAGTCCTTAAAGGTTGCATTGATACGTTTTAGATTATAGACTACAGTTTTCCCTTTCAAGATTCCTAATCTCTAATTCAAGTCTGTTGGTTTTTAACAGAATCTGCTTTTTCCATGATGTATAACTTATTGTCTCACCTCTCAAATAAGCCTTTAAGGATTACCATGCAATGGCTTGTGAGGCCGTTCCATACTTAATGCTAAGAAAACTGTCAATGTTGTTTCTGATAAATTTCACTGAGCAGGTGTATAGGGAATCGCCATAGTCTATTACTACTAGCGATGTTCTTCTGAGCTATAAGGAGCATGAGATGGGCATGGTCTGACTGAGTCATAGCTAGATATTCACATGAGGATACGAGGTGGATTTTTTTTCAGTATGAATAAGAAAGATATCAATGCTAGAATAGTTTTAATGAGCATGTTAGTCGAAGGAGTACTCACGTAGTAATTTATGTCTGTCCCTCCAGACATCTACAGGTTTGTCCACAGCAATCTTTATTTCCTCTCTCCCAAGAGAGAAGTTAAGATAGCGAAACATGAAACAAAGCCGATATAATTATAGCCCTGGGTGTTCGGCTGGTTATTTAGTCTTGTGGCGGCATGTCTGGGTGATATTTCTTCAGGTAGTTTTCAGCTAGATTGCGGTGTTGTGAAGGTGCACCTTTCTCCCTCTAGATCTATGGCAAAGGTGGTTGGATGCAGCAACCTGATAGTGGTGTGTTTTTTTTTTTTCTTTGATTTTCCTTTTCAGCAGAGCAAAGGCTTTCCTCTTTTTGTACGGGGCTGTAGACATATCTCAGAAGATCATGATAGTCAAATTGTCATATTGTAGTGAGCTTTTGTTCCGGGCTGCATCAATGATCTTAACAGCGTCATAAAAGCGGACCATTGGCATGTTTTTCAAGTTGTGTTTTTTTGTCTTTGGATAGGAAGATGAATTTTGTTATCGCCGTTATTTATTCAAAAACATACCTTTCTATACAAGATTAATCTTGTTTGTATATATGCATCATTTCTCAGCAGTAATGACACTTTTGTCCCTTTTGGTGTTTTAATGCAGGAGTCTGTCATAGTGTCAGTCTGCCTATGTGAACCCTGCACAAGCTCACTGAAACAAGTAACCAGCTTAAGAGAAAAACAAAAAAAAAATCAGAAAATAAGGTGGGCATGTATAAAATGTTGTAGGGTAGTTACTACAGGCGAACAGATTGGAAGATGATGATGCTCTCAAATAGACTCTTAAGGAAGACCAGGACCACGCACGGTCATTATGTATTATCAGTAGCAGAGCAAAGAAACGAGGACCGTGTAAAACTGCTGCTAAAGAGGCAGCGGCGCCGGATCGAGGAGTTCTGATTGTGTGGTTGGTTGGAAGTTGATGAGGCTCACGGGTAATGACAGGTTGAAACATTCACAATCAGAGATGACAGTCATCATGTAATGGGTCCTTATTTGACCTCAGGATAGGTAATACCAGCCTACTTGATATACTGTAGCTCAGTTGTAATCAATGATAGCATTAACCCGGATAGGTGGCTAATATGGAAAATCTCACATGTTGAGCCATGTGATTACGCGGCCAGCTCGACCACTGAAAAATATATAAATGGAGGGTAACGTTCAATCAATGTCTGAATATCACAAATATGTCTCCTTGGAGCCATTGCTGTGTCATCTGTCACTTTTAAACAATATATTCAACAGAATATCAGACAAAAAAGTGTAAATAAATTGGGCTGTGGGGGGATTTTAATTTCAGAACATGTGAATTCAAATTCAATAACTTGTTTTGCTTGATGTTGGTCAAATTTAATTGCACTTTTAAGGTGCGACAGACACCCTGAGCATCACAGGACCTGACATATATCCGCATATTGGTGACACACACACACACACACACCAGTATGAGTCGACCAGTTGCTAGTGTGAGAACAGGAGAGGCCCCCAGCCGTGACCGACACATGGCGCCACCAACCAATGCCAGGACCCATCTGTGTGTGTGTGTGTGTGTGTGTGTGCGTGTTTATAAATTAATAAACATATCTGACAAGTGCATTGCAGGCACCCGAGGGCATCATCATGTTTGCAAACAGCTCCCTCCTCTCCCCTCCACACACTCTCCCACCATTCACACACACACACACACACACGCACACTCACACACTCCCTGAGGAGTAGCGATTGTTTAATGATTCAATTAGCTGTGTGGCGTGCTGAGAGCTAGAGGCAAGATGGAGTGATAATTGATAAACATGTTTAATCCAGAGAGAGAGAGAGAGAGAGAGAGAGAGAGAGAGAGAGAGAGGAGGGGTGGAGAGATAAAACCAGACAGATAGAGAGAATCACACACACACACACACACACACACATTACAAATTCATATTTAGTCCTGACTTATGTTCACAGGAGTGATCTTGGCATCTGAACAAGTTTAAATAACAATAAACACACATAGAGTGGAAACTTTTAGAGGAGTGTTTAAAACTTGCAAAGCATTTTTAATGGAAACATAACTATTGTGTTCTGAATTGAGAGCAGCAATCTTATTAAGGGATTGTTACTGTAATACCGACTTCAGTCTGAAAATCTTAAAACATGACACTCAGGCTTTCTGTCAAATTGCTTCTGTTCTGTTTTATTCGACGGGACGGGATTCGAGATTCATTACAGTCTGAGTTTTGTTAATGCAAACTCCTGTTGTATTGACATATTGACAGAAAACAACACATTTCTCACTAAAGCTGTCTGCGGTGGATAAATATCTTTTACTGAGATTTAAGTAAATTGACTCATTGAACTGCTGCGAAACCGAAAGTTTTAGATGACTGTAATTTAAAGCGGGTTCCAAAGAAAACACTGACAATAGATTATATGGTGCAATTAGCCGCTGTGGAGCAAACTGTGTATATCTACAACTGTTTACCAACATATTTTATTGTTTAGCGAGGCTTATTTGTTTACTTGTTTCCATCCGTGTTTGCAGCGATGCCGCCTCTCCGCACCGTTCGGTCTCGGAGGAAAGGGAGTTTGAACAGCTGCTCTGTGTGTATGTTTGCTCGTGTCTACATGTGTCTGGATTTGTGTGTGTCCATGTGTTTGTGTGTGTGTTTGTGTGTGTGTGTATGCGCAGGGGTGGGGAGTAAACAAGGGGACATCAGTGAGATCTTTTGTATTGAAGAGGAACGTTGACTTTACCTTCCTGGTTGGCCTTTGGCTGCAGGATTATGGGTAGAGCTTGTCAGGTGACCCTTGGATCAGAAAGGTCACCGTGACTGAAAAACAGATTTCAATGTAGCAACTCACACAAAACTAATTATCTGACTTCCTGAAGAATTGAGACGTTCAGTCAGAGCACTTTTGACTATTTAAATTTGGGTCAGGTTTACGTAACTATGAGGTAAAAGAAAAGATTGTGGTTATGGTTAAAAGAAACCAAACAAACAGCTGTTTCCTGTGTCACACACTTTGACGCGATCGAAACTCTTAAATCATTGTTGTATGTACAATACTGAAGAAAAGTAGCTACAGAACCAATACCTGTTCTTGACTTATGCATGAGGACGATGAACCAGGGCCATAAACATTATTGTTTCAGGCCAATTCTCTTCAAATTTCAGATAAAAGTGTCCTTTATCGGTGGGAGAATTACACCATAAGCTTGTTCTGTTGATATACAGACTGGAGAGTTGTGAGATTTACTCTTATAAAATCATTTCCAGTTCACATTCAGGTTTTTCTTAGCAGGTTGGTTTTCATTTTGTCTGTGGAAACTGCGGGAACCTGAGTATCTGTCCGCCCTTGTGCTCTCCAAAATCACATTCTCCACTGACAAGCACACTTGTTCAGCTGCAGCTGAGGCCGTCTGTGTTTCTTGAAGACTTTTGGTACCACATTTAATCTACTTGTGACCCAAATCAGGGTCCCGACCCAGATTATGAAACACACTGATGTCGCTGATTAAAGGCCAAATCCCAACATGTCAGTATCAGGACCCCGAGCCCCCCAGAGCTGCGCCCGCCCTGAAGAGAACCCACTGTTCAGACAGAGACACAGTCACCTCACCCTATTAGCCCCTCTTGGAGAGAGAGGGGAGTTTGAGTGCGTGTGTGTGTGTGTGTGAGAGAGAGAGAGAGAGAGAGAGAGAGAGAACGTGTCCTGCTGGGTGGCAGAATTAAAGGAGAGGTCTGTTTGAGAAAAGCCTTTGAAATGGACACACATGAACTTGCTGTATCTCTCGCGCACATACACACTTCGATACTCCTATGGCAGCCTTTATTGACCATAACCATCTGGCTGACCTCCAAGAGAGAGAGAGAGACAGAGAGAGAGAGAGACACTTTTTTCTTTATTCTTTATTTTTCTACACTATAATAAGATACTATTTTTCTTTTTCTGCAGCAGCAAGTAGTTGTTTCAATGCATGCACTGTTTATTATTACTGTATATGTAATTATCTTTTATATCATTTATGTTTCTTGTGTTGCTTGCATTTATTATTAATGTTACATATATATATTATTATTAAAAAAAAGCTCCAGCTGTAATAAAAAGGACTCATGGACTACTGACTGCCTCTTGCTCTACTGCTTTCATGAAGGAATCATACCAGATTCCCAACAAACAAATTGATGGTAACAGGTAGAAAGAAGAGGGTATGAGTTCATAACAAGAGTCTAAAAAAAATGATAAATTGATTGTAGGTCTTTGGTCTAGCGAACTCAAAGCTGTTATGTATTAAAAACTGAAAATAACTGGTGCTAAAAATCCAGCATAGAGACAATGTCGGATTAAAGGGAAGATTAAAGAGAAGAAGGGAAGACAAGGATGAGAAGGACATAAAGTAACCTCAAGAAGGCAAAAGAGAGAAGATGAAAAAACTGAGTTCCAATAAGATAGCATAAGATAAGATGAGATATCCTGTAAGATAGACAATGGAAATAATACATCTTAAAATCAGAAATATGACAGAAGAGAGAGAAAGAGACAGAGATGAGGAGGAGAGGAATTAAAGGAAAAGTGGAGACTCTCTCTACGTTTCTTCAGGCTGAGTTGAACCATAAAATTACCATGAAATTACTTCGACAATATGCGGCTGTTTTTCAGATATTAAATCCTGTAAATATTGACGGTTCTTCTTTCCAAAAAAAAATTCGTAACAGCGTTCGTCACAAAAATTCGTTTTCAAGATTCATCCCGGCGAAACCTCTGATGTTCTTTGGCCAAATAAGAGTCTTGACTTCAGGGGGGGAAACGGAGGGAGGCAGGAAGGTAACACAGGGAGATGAAGCAAGAAGAAGACACAGACTACTTGGTCGTGACAGGGACAGCCAGGGAATTTAATCAATGGTTAGAGAAAGTCGAGTAATGTCAGGGAAATTAACAAATGGGACACTTTGTAAGCATATGCCAACATGCATTTTATAACTTGTTTCAAATAGTCAGCCCAGCCGACATGAATTTCATTTTTATTACAGAATAATTTCTGTTTATAAAATTATATCTGATAAATTTCAGGTGACATTTAGGATGTTTGCATTTTGGAATGTAATTCTAGGATTTTCTAGGATTTGGTGGAAGTGCTCTAATTAGTTATTGACTATAATTTTGCATCATTATACTTCTGTTGGCCCTCAAGAGAGCATGTGGGATAAATAAAGACAGGAAGGTGGTGGGAAGTAAGAGAGAGAAACAGGTAGAAAAAAAAAGAACCAAAGATGAGGAGGTGAAAAAACGAGCACAAGATAGCTGGGCTGAAAAATGCAAAAAAGAATCAAACTGACCCTGCTCGATCACCAACCCCCTGTCTTTCATAATTGCAGCATCTCCAAAACAACCAAAACAAACCAAATCAGGCCTAATGTATTTCCCTGTCACAACTGCCTGGCGGGAGCCAAATAGCTGCTCCCAGAGAGAAATGTCTTTTTCAAAAACACCACGGGTAAATATGCCTCTCTGCATGGCAGATAGCAGTCTGGGCCCTCCCCCCTCTCTTATCCCTGCTCTCATTTGTTGTCTTTCACTTTCCATCTGTTTATTTGCAAGGTAAAGAAAGACGGCGCTCGGAAAATGTCAAAACATGTCATAAATTCTGTCCCACTTTCTCCTCTTCTGTGTTCTTATTTCTTTTTTCAGTTTGGCATTTTTCCAGACGTTTATTTTAACTGACACACACAACGAAACACACGGCATTATTTTACAATTTTGTCTAGTGTATCTCTGCATTTTTGTGACTTCCGTAGACCATTGTGAACATGATTAAAATGTTCCTGAATGACATTAACAAGCCTTTTTAAAAGCATCTCATGGAAGCTAATCTGTCTGGCACTGATATTTTATTTTTTTTTTGCATTGAATTTATGTATCTTTTAAAACAATTTCAAATCATATCTATTCAAGACGCTCAAATTCAATAGGCCAAATCCAGATCCTAAGATTCGACTTGAAAATTTCAGATTAAACATCCGGGATACCAAGTATAAGTAATCGAGTTTGTCTCAAATGGAACCAACATCCAGCCAATCAAGTTATGCTCCATTGGTCATGTGATGCAGATGCTTTAAATAACTATGCTATACCCAAAACCCAAATGATGGCACGTGGGTGAACGTATTAACTCTTTTGTTTGCCTTTTATGGTGTTTCGTTTTCCAGTAACAGGTGACACCTGACACGGTTAACAGAATTTACTAGAAAATGTCTGTACAGAACTTTTAATAGGTGACTTTCATCAAAACTTTGTTAGCATTGCTAACGTTAGCACTTAAAGGAGAAGAGTGTTCACAATCAACGGTAACTTGTAGTGGTAGTGTGTTAGCATAAAACTGCTAGCAGGAACACTACTATTTGGAGTATTTATGGTTGTATGTCACATCTTCACGGGGTGTAATGATATACAGCATGTATGTAACAAGATCTAATTTTAAGAGATATGAGAATGAACAAAACCAAGATGCATTTTAACTATTAAATCAGTTGGATTATATTTAAAAAATGGATCTAATAGATTAACCCAAGAGCTGCATCCCAATCCTCTGGCTGCAATTGTGCATCTGTTCAATTTTGTGAACATCTTCTTTCTCTGTGAAAGACTAGATCTGAGAAACAGAATGACTTAAACTCAACAAAGACAGTTGCTGTTGAGAGAGAAAAACATCAACAATAAAAAGTCAATGGATACCTTTCCCCACGTGAAGAAGAGTCTACCTCAGTGAAACCAGTTGGAAACAGACCATCGCTGCTTAACTGCTGTGTAGATGATGTGAAAAGCAAGAACAAGAGTGACATTTTCAAACAAGTGGGGACATGTGTGATAAAAAGAAAAAATGGCACATTTATGATGTAATCACATATTTATGTTGTTTAATAAATAAGCCTGTGTCAATGGGAAAACTGAGGTAACATTGCATTCCTTAGGGAGTTTAAAATATTTGCCTTAAGAAGACATTATAGTAATCTCACACCTTCAAAAGTTACTCTAATTGAAACATTTGCCCAGATCGTTTCTGTTATTCTGATTTGTTTTACATCACCTGAAGGAAATAACCAGATTTTTTATATGAGGTTACTGAGCTGAGATAACACTGCAAAGACTTGCATCCCCTTCAGCTGTAACAGTCTGAAAAAATAAAACCAGTACAGTCAAGTTCACATTTAACTCCTGCTTGAATGGTTTATTTGAGTGCGGAGATTATTTACAAGGAGCATGTTCAACTTCAAATGTGTCAAATTTATGCCAAATACTTCACGCACACCACATTTTTATGTGAAAGCTGAGACTGACAGATGTTTTGTAATACTGCAAAGGGCTTTCATCCCCTTCAGCTGTAAAAGTCTGAGAAAATAAAAGTCAGTACAATCAAGTTCGCTACTTGAAAGGTTTCTTTGAGTGCTGAGATTGTTTCCAGGGAAAATTTGAAACTTCAGACGTGTCAAACGTATGCCAAAAACACACGTACTTAAGCAACATCACTTAATTAATCAGGTGTCTTAATTTGATAGAGTAAAGGATCTGTGTGAAGTATTCCCTCTCCAATGACAGTTCCATTCAGTTTCAACAGGTCAGCCAACAGCTCTTTAAAAAACGTTTCTAACAGTTTCAACAGCGAACAAGCTTAAAAGTTACCGCAACATCTCTTAGTACCAGACGAAATCCTGTCAGACAAGTGCAAATACGGGCCAGGATGTCACTCTTAAAAGATGTGTAATCCTTTGCTTTCTTTGTAATCCTGAGCGAGGTCTCATAGCAGGTGGATTCTGTGAGATATCTGTCCTTGATTACGTCCACGGAGAGACTTGTAAATTCTCCCATCTGGTCCAGAATTGGACCAGATTGATCAATTCAGTTGGCCTTGAAGGTGGCGACAAACTCACCCATCAGTGAGTATATTAAATCTTTTATTTGCCTTTTATGTCTGTTTTTCTAAGATTCAGTTGTTCGGTTGTTCAACAGAACAGATGGGAAGCTGCCACCTCACTGATGCCATGTAGTGGTAATGTGTTCGCAAAAAACTGCTGGTAGCATCATCCAGAACCAACATCCAACCAGCTCGATTGGTCGGATGTTGGTTCGATTTGAGAGTGACAATTGTTTATATTTGGTATCCTGGAATCTGAATTCTTTCACTTGAAATTTGGGATGTAATCGAGTTTGAGCAACTTGAATATATACTATTTGAATCTTTTAAAACTTGAATCTTTGATTCTGAATTTGTGAACATTGAAAAAATAAAAGTGAAAATCTGAAGAGTTGAATTCAGAGGCTGAAAAGATCAGACACATAATTTCAGTGCAAAAAATTCAATGCTATAAATTCAGTGGTTTTTAAATTTCAAAATCTATAGGCGGAGTTGCTACCCATAGTGTCTTGATAGTGTAATTTAATGTATTGGATAACACAGCATGTTGGACATGGACAGATTATTTTAAGGTGTAGGAATTGCTTTGTGCATTATTATTTCCATCTTCATAAATAATTATTCTTCAAATTCAAGAAATAAAATTCCAATTTTGAAAAGGAAAAAACAGGTTTTTACTGCGGTACAATGACGTCTTGCTTGTCATTGAAGTCATGTTTACCTTCACGTTGTTCTTTCGTGTTGTTCTCCAAGGCTGACACAGATCAAAAAGTCATTGTTTGTTTCACTAATAGATGTCTCCACTTCAATTCAGGGTGTTGGAGAGCACCACTTTCAGGTAAGACTTTTCGTTCAAGGACGTCAGCTGTCCTGTCACAAACATTTTCAAATATTTTTTTTGAATGTTCAAAATTGTATCCTAACAGACAGAGTCCACAAACTGCAAAAAAAATGATTGCGGTTCGGCAAACACCGACAGTCTTTCTGATGTCAAGCTTACGATGATGATACAAGAGGATACAAGTGGGTGCACGTGTCGAATACTTCTTCATCTATGAATTAGAAAATCCACCCTTAGGGGTACAGGTTGTTTTGATCTGTGACGGTTTGCTTCTGAAATGCATTGAATAGATGGGATCCAAAAATAACCAGCTGCTCATATAAACTCCTTATTGCGAAAACACAGAACAGATGTCAGGAGCTCTGCTACTTGAAATCGTCTTGAAATCTTTTTCAACAACAGAAGAGAAATGAATACAATGAGGTGACGTACGATTGTTTGACTTACAATGACAATACCCCAATCTGAATTAATTTAGAGTTTAAATATGACACTTAAATCACCAAAAGGTTTGTTGAATCCAACACTCATGCAAGAAAACCTTCTAGAAAGTGTTAAGATGTCTTTAAATCTGCAGTAACAGATTTTTTTGGCTGCTTGAGACCAGCAGAAACAGACTGAAACAGTTGCGAGTTAGCAAACAGTTGCCTATTTACACATTAAGCATGTTAACGAGCAACATTATCATTCATTCAGAGTCATGTTTCTGTCCACCTGGTGAAGGTGAGTCCAATATCCATTCTGTTTCAGCTCTGTTTTTGCTTTCTACCAGCTGAGGCTCTTTAAGCTGCTAAATGCTCCACTGTGTTCAGCAGCAGCTAACTGCTCCACTGTGTCTGTTTGCCATTTGGTGCTGAGCAGGTAGTGTACAGTCTCTGAAAACAGCTTCCTGCTGTGGCTGAAAACAACAGTATGAGGGCGCTTGGAATGAACCAAAGCTGTAAAGTTACAGCCAGACAGCTAAACAATGAGCCGAAACTCACTATAAAGCTCTGTAAAGCTGAGTAGAGCTGATGGTTATTCATCAATATAAGATACGTCTCCCATATTACATAACGTTATTAAAGAAAAGCTGCTTCTTGAAACTGTTGTTTTCATTTTACTCACATTTATCTCCCAAAAATGTCTTAATTCTGCAAAGTAATACCATCTGTCCATATAGGATAAACTGTACATGATTATCATTATTATTTAAAGGGCTTGGTGAATTACTGTCCCGCCTTCAAACCAAAGGCTCTATGACATTTTACAGCCTCTTATGAGAAACTCACCTGGATGACAAATCACCTCGCCTCATAACAGTCATGCATTTCTGTGTACTGTATGCGTGTTTGAAGGCACGTTGTATGTCATGTGAAGGGATTAACAGTATTTTAATGAGGGTTTAATGTTTATGTTCACAGGCTGAAACAGGCAGACAGACATGTATTACTGAACCAGTGACAGATCTCACATGTACACACACACACACACACACACGTGCACGCGCAGACACTCGTTTATCCAGTAAGACAAACAGATCAGAGTGTTTTAATGCCTCTCAAACAGCATTAATGACAGAACCAAAAGCTTATTAGGGGGTTAGAGGATGTTAGTCAGTCACTCACACACAAATATGTTGTATGAATGTGTTGATGTCGCTAATCTAATTACTGAAATGAAACAGTAACCTCACTGTCACCTCCTTGTACTGTAAGTACATTAGCTGTCCATCACCTTTTTTTTCCCCACATTTTAAACTCAACTCGTGAAAATTGTTGTAAAAAAAAAAAAAGGTGTGTTTCTTAAAGTGATACATGCGTGTCTGAGAAATCTATTTTATTAACATCAGCCTCTGACTCTCTGTTTGAATGAATAAAATCTATTAGGACTAATTTATCAACCTCTTACACAGTGATACATAATCTTTTTGTTGCTTCATAACTACTCATTTCTGTTCATATTTTCTCTCTCACACACATCTTTTTTGTTCCAACCTCTCCTAGAAAGTGCTGCCAATACCTTAACAAATAAACAATAACAATAAAAATGTCTCATCATTCTGTAGTTTCTACCAGCAGATATTGTACTCAGGAGCCAATAATTTCGGTGGGGGACAAAAGAACTACGTTGTCTCTGAACATTTCACTCTTGTGTTCAGCATCAACATGTTTGCAACTTGTTAAATATGTAATTCATCCAGCATTACACTTCTAGAAAAATGCATTTGCAGCTAGAACGTATAGTCATATAAGAATCTAATTTCTTTCTATTTTTGTTGCGACTTTTTGCTGATGAAGTTTGATTTTTTGCAGGTGAAACTCATCACTTCTTATGCCGGGTTTAGGTTGACCTCATGTGGAAGTTATTGCACCATTACCAGTTTTTTTTTTTAAAACTTGTAAACTCAATTTGAATCCTACTCAAATAAGGCAAGTTTATTTGTACAGCACACTTCAGCAAGAAGGCGATTCAAAAGTGCTTTACATAGATCATAAAAGGCATTGAGACAGAATAGGAAAAGCAAGACAAGTAAAAAAGACAGAAGAAGCTAAAAAAGGAAATAAGATAGATAGAAGAAGAGAATAAAAGTAACAGTGCAGTGTGAAATATGAGCCCTTAATGCGGTTTAATAAAAGGCAGAAGCAAACAGAAGATTTGAGTTGTGAGTCGCAGCAGATCTACAGTTTTCTGGCAATACTTCTAATTTAATTCCTCCAAAAAGTGAAAATTCATCCATGTGCATCTACAAGAATATCGTGCTGATGATACGACCCCGGTGGCCTAGAGAGGTTGCGGCTGCGACTGTGAAGCGCAACATCCCTGGTTCCCATCCATTGTATTGTCACTCTCCATCTCTCTCTCTCTCTCTCTCCTCATTTCCTGACAACTCTCTAATTAACCATCCAAACACAGGCACAACATGCTGCCTGAAAATGTGTATTAAAAAAAAAAGAAAAAATGGAGTCACAACACATTATTATTCAATAAACTTGAACTATTAAAGAACATTTCTGCAAGCTTCCTGGTGTGTGGTGTCGTGAACTTGTGGTCCTCCTTTCATTCGCTATTAAGCGAGTCAGGGCAGCTTTATTGATACAGCACCTTTCAAAACACAGAGGCAATTCAAAGTGCTTTATATGAGGCAATAAAATTAGAAGAAGAAAATTAGTATCCCTGATCCCTGATCCCTTCCGTCTTAAATTGTCTTATTAGATTAATTCTCGCAGGCCGCTACCGCAAGGAGTCTTTCCCCGTCACCGCATGACACGGCCATGAATTCTTACCAATCACGCTGATTTTCCTGGGAAAGACCTACCAGACACTGAGAGATGAAGCTAAGTAGAATCACTGTTTTGGTGATATTACTTTAAAACTCCTCCTGTGTGTGTGTGTGTGTGTGTGTGTGTATCTCCTCGCCTCCCACCCTCCCTCCTCACCTGACGAGGTAATGCGGACCACGCCTTAGATCAACCTCCTCCTAATGCCTCTCACTCTCTCTGTCTGCTCTGCAAACTGTTTCCCCCCCCGCTGCAAGACCTGACCTGCCTCTCGCACTTTGTTTTTCTCAGTGTGTGTGCATGTGCATGTGTGTGTGTGCATGTGCATGTGTGTGTGTGTATGAGAAAGCAAGGTTAGGGCGTTGCTCTGGCTAGTTTACTCTCACAGAGCAAACAAATCTCTGATGTGTTTTTCTAACCCTGATAGCTGCAGCTGACACCATGTCAACAACTGGGAGTAAAATATTTCTCCCTTTCCTTCTTTCTGTCTTTTCTTTCATTCTTCTCCATCCCTGAACCTCCCACCCCCCCCCCCACACACACACCCACCCACCTCCCCACCCACCCACCCCTCTCGCTGTTTTTTTGTCTTTCATTAAGATCTTTCATTTTCAACATTCTTTTGTCTGCATTTAAATCTTTCAGTTCCTCCCTCAACTCTCTCTTTCTTTCTTTCTTTCTTTCTTTCTCTCTCTTTCTTTTTCTTTCTTTATGCCAACTGCGATCCTCCCTTCCCTTTTCTTCCTTTGAGGAGACAAGAGAAAGCTGTAACCACAGAGAGGTTGTATCTAAAGGAAGCGACTGAGCCCAGCTTTGCACAACTGTTTAGTGATCTCTGTTGCCAATTTGTATCTGTAAGACTTTGAGGATCCTATTTGTGTGTTTGTTTGAGCCCGGCCAGGTGTGCTGGATGCGAGCCAAGGCGCAGATTAAAACCTCAAATCCCATTTCCTATTATACATATTGCAGTTATAATAGTTTGCTTTGATGTATTTTTTCTCTCTCTCTCTCTCTCTCTCTCTCTCTCTCCACTTGAATTGAAAGTTTAGTTTGCATAGTCATCGAGGTGGTGAGTACGTTTCGTAGCCCTAGGGTTCATGAAAACATTTCAAAACAAATGTGTTACATCCAGTGATGCTGTCAAACATGAAAAGGTTGGATAACTGTGACCATTTCATCAATACATTATAATATCACAGTAATGATTATATTGATGTCAGTCTGTTGATGACTTTCTCAATTAATCAATTAGTATTTAGTCTGTAAAATGTCAGGAAACAGTCAATAATGTCCATCATCAAGCTTTTGTTTTGCTCTGAAACTGTTGATATTCATTTTGCGATGATGTAAAACAGACAAAAAACAGCAAATTCTCACACTGGAGAAGTTGAATAGAGAGAATGAGCAGAGTATTTGTTTAAAAAAATGATTCAAATATTTAATAAATTATCAAAACTGTAGGTAATTCTCTCTATCATTATATTGCACTATACAGTATATCATTATATTGTTTTATAATAGAACCCAAAACAATAAACTAAAAGGATGCATGTCTTATCGTGACAAAAAGTGTTATAATATAAAATATAATAACGCTTGCTTTGGCTTCACTTTTAGTTTAATTTAGTTTAATTGCTTCTTAACTGGATGATATCTATTTATGGAGGTGCTTTTTTTTTTTTTTTTTTTTTTTTTTGAAGTCTCACGGCTGTACGTGTGATGTGATGATTGGATTAAAGTCTCGAGCGTTAATTATGTTTACATTTTTTTCCACCGCAGATCGAGGCCGTCATTCCCGAGAGTGAAATGGAAATGTTTTAACGGTGTCGAAATCCTTTTTCTTTTTCCCACAAAGTTCGCTCTTTTCCCCTCTAACACCCTCCCTTTCTGTTAATGCTGGTAGAAACCCTAAATAGCGGTATGTTAAAACCTTGTTTAACTGTTATGAGTTTGGAGTTATTTCATACCCTCACTCCTACACACATGCATGCATGCACACACACCGTGGTGTTTTGACTGGTTTGTCAGGGTTAAGAGATCAGTGCAGACCACCCTAGAAGAAAGGAAAGGATTTAAAATTTTGCAGGTTCGATTGTTAATTTTATCGTTAGAATTTGGTGGAAAACACATTTTTTTTTTCCCTTTTGTGAGGTGTTGAATGACCAAATGCTTGAAAAACAATGCGGAAAAGGTAACTGCTGAAAAAATGTCAAAAAAGCCAAGGTTCTCCTCTTAGTGACAAAACTTGAAAAAGCATTTTCTCTCTGAAGCTCCGCTGGGTGATAAATGCACCTGTGTTATTAAAAATGCTGGGTATTAGTGGTTAGAACGGGGTGTGAAGAGGATCGAAAGAAGCGGTAATGAAAGGAAGCATGTTCCTTGACCTTTTTACCCTGAAGCAATGAGATGAATCAAACAGTTTTGAACTTTTTAAGCATTGTTCTCCGGCTTTAACTTCAGCCATGAACAGCAGCTGCTACATTGAAAGCTTAATCTGTAATCCAGACTTTAAAAAACTTCTTTAAATAGGAGGTATATGCTTTGTTAAGATGACTAAAACCTGATATACAAAGAAATAAAAAGAAAAAAACCTTAAAGTTGTGTAAAAAACAAGCATCTTGAGTTATGAGAAACTTATTGAAACTTACTTTCATAAACGTGTACACTCATTGATCAACAGTGCATGTGATGTAATGTTAAAAGTATACTGTTGTGTTCATCTGGTCAGTCCAGTTTGTGTCGTTTTTCCTCCGAGCTCTCTGCTAAGCCTCTCCCTGTGTACCTGCGTTCCCTCCTGTTTAGTCTCACGGCAGAGCCGCCCTCACTCTGGACAAATACCTTCCGGAAAACATCCGCCCCTCCCCAAAACCACTTCTATCACTGGCCCAGACAATACACACTCACAAAAGGGCTTGAAAAGGCCGGGGCTTGCACGTGTATATAACGTGCGCATGAATGTGCACGAGGAAAAATGTTTCCCCCGCTCAACTCCTCCAAACTACTGTAGTGTTACTAACTCTTGACTAAAACTCACGCATTTCCACCACTTCCGCATTTCTTCGCCCGCTTTCTAGAAGTTTCATGGTCAGTTTTTAAGATCTGCGTTCAAACAGGCCTATGTGATGCAGCCCTCTCATTCATTTTGCATGGTGCCAGTCCTGCAGTCCAGCAATGAAAAAGAAAAAAAAAAGTGTCATCTAGCAAAAACATTTGCAACACAACACAATGCAACACAAACCGGACTTCTTGGATTGTTGTTCATATCTCGCCTGTACCGCATAACGTTTGAAATCAGGATGCCAAGATCGTTCTGTTCTTTTAAATCTCCTCTTAAAACTTTTCTTTAGTGTTTTGTCTTCTGGTGTTTTTATTTGTATCTGCTACAGCCTACTTTATTGTCATTAATATGATTAAAAAGCACTTTGTGTACATAAATACATTGCATTAAAAATGATTATGGATAAATATTTTATTATTCATTATTATGATAATGCTTATAATGGTTAATAATTATTCATATTACCCCAATTGAGGAATAAATAATTACAGATACTGTGTTTGAAATGTCAGTTAAGTAAATGTAGTATAAAAAAAGTACTGACTTAAATTAATAAAAATGATAATAAATGATAAAATACTGAAAATCTTTCAAATTTGACACCTTGGAAGATTATAGGCTTGTTTACAGACTGTTGAAATAAAAAAAAAACGTTTAAAATGCATTGTGTCATTCAGCTGAAACAAGGCTTTTTCAGAGTTCCTGAAAAGTTGCCATTTTTTCACCAGACAAAGTGATATTTTTATGAGTTTTTCTCAAAATGCATTTTATGTTTTACAATGTAATGAGTAGCTGCATTCAGGAAGTTAAAAAATAGAAAATGTCCTTCTTAAATTTGGCGGAGGGACAGATGAAAATCTCACAAATTGGATAAACTCGAGTAAATGAACTTACTTTTTCTCTTTGGCAAACACACACACACACACACGCACACACACACACACACACACACGTGCACAGGCCATTGAAAAAGCTTGGAATGTGTTTACTTGCCTTTGCCACTCAACTAGGTAATGTCCAAGGTAAACGTGACGGGTCCCTCCCACACTCCCTCGTCAACTTGTGCTTTTCACACACACACAAACACACAAACAGACACACACACACACACAAACACACACACACACACACACACACACTTACAGACCAGACAGTTTGGAATGAACCTGGTCCGGAGCAGTCTGATGACAATGAGTCCAGTGACAGATGAGGCTTTACATTGACATCGATCTGGACTGACAGCTCTGACCTGATCTCTGACCTGATGTGGGAACCTGTTAGTCACTTCAGGTGCGTAAGAGACGCTCTGGCTACTGGTCCATATTTTCACTGTGCTGTATTTAGTTAAATCAATTCTTTTATGGACTTGAAAGAGATACCAAAACCAATATCAAGTAGAAGTTGTTGCAAAACACTGCATGGATGAAAACCTGAGAATTGAGTTTTTATATTAAACAGGAAATGCTACATAATCTTTGGCTATATTTGGTTACTACCACAATAACAAGTCTCACAAGATTCAGAAACTAAAAGTAAAAATGAGGAAATACTGTTCCAGTGAAGCTGCTGTATTGGAACGATGATTTTTCTGAAGGGTAACACACACCAGTGAGCGCCAAGTATCTGGTTTCTCCAGACTGTTGCCAGTTGTACCGTTGGCCTCATTCAACCTTTCAGGTTTTCAGCATTTTAAAGCACTAGATTTTAATTTCTCCTTGATGTTGTGACTATGATTTTATGCTTGGCACAGGGCTGTTGAATCGAAGCTGCCAAAGTGCCTCATTGATTCCCAACACGAATAGCCAACCATACGATTGGCTCGTAAAGTCATAGTCCCACATGGGCAACTTACTAACTTCACTTTGCAGCACTGGCTGACACCTAGAGCTACCAAAGCTGTGCTGTGGAGTTACTGTAAAGAGTTCAGCAGTGCACCAGGTGAGTTTCCTGCCGCAGGTCTGCTGTATACTCTTGTTCTTTCAAGTAGCATTACGGCTGTACTCGCATGAGGACACATCAACTTGTGTACCGGCCAAGTTTCCCATCATTCCATCCAGCTGCGTCAACTGAACTCGCCTCAGTCAAGAGATCACAGAGCTGAAAGCTGGAATATTCACACTTTATCAAATCCAGGAGGACGATCCAGCGCAGGACGACAAATAGCTCCCTGAAGAGCTCTAATCCCGTGTACAGAAAAACGCGAAAAAACCCCAAAGCACCAGAGAAATGGACTGTTGTTGGAAAACACATGAACGGCTCAGAAGCGCTCCTTTTGCTGTTGACGATATTCCGCACCAAACCAGATTTGATTCACAGGATGAAGAGGACTCTCGCCCCCCTAATTGATCCTGCCAGACCATCATTAAACATGGAAGCTGGATGAGTCGCGTCAACATCACCGCTGGGCTCCGCTAGCCTCCTGTCCTGTCAAGTTGAGAAAATTGGCTTCCCTCGCAGCTAGTCATCCAAACCAGCCTAAAGCACAACGAGGCAGTGAGGCCACTCCTTGGCACATAGCTCCTGGTATTAGTCAGGGCTCAAAGTTTTTATCCCCCCAGTTACTTTAATTATTGGAGGCTCAATAATTAGAAACACAAGGTTCAAAACCTGCTGTTACTCACTGTTTTCTGAGGGACAAGGATCTTTGATATCCTGCTGACACACTAGCACCCTCATCCAACAATAGATGTCAGTTGATAACGACTTTTCATCTCTCCAGTATGATTCTATTGCCTAAATGTTATTGTTATCTTCAATGTATAACTCAGCACTGAGTGATTAAGTGTTGTCTTTGGACCTGTTAAGCACAAACTAAGACTTTGGTGTCATTATTTATCAGGCACAAATACATATTACAAGTACAGAGACCTCTCGGCATGCTGGGTAATTTAGGATATCACTATCAACTATTGAGGGGACACCTGAGCCAACAGTGTTACATTCAGTGCAGGCGTATCGTCATGATACTGTTACACAATCCTACACCTGCTAATTTTGCGTACGTTCACATGAAATCAACAGTGTAAATCCTCCGAAGTGTTTGCTTCGTTGGCATCATTTTGGAAGTTCATTAGTGTTGTTTGCTTTTTTTTTTTTCTTCAAACTGTGAAACCTGCTGTCGTGCAAGCCACAAACCAGAAGGGTGACTAGGATGTAGGGATATTTCTCACACTGAGTTTTAATCGTGCTAAAACAGTAGCTCTCAAAAATTTAGAAAAAAAAAAAAACGCTGTTCAAAAGGCAAAATTTGGATCAATTGGACCTCCAGCTCCAATGGCAATCATTACATTATTACACTTTATCATTACACCTCTGACTCTTACGATACTGGGGATATATATTACAGTATATGTTCACTGTCATGTTCACCATCATTTTCATACTCTCAGCTTTTGATCTTTAGATTTGTTGTCCGGATGCCAATTGCGGCTTCCTGTTTTGCCCTCGAGAGTGACAACCTGAAGTGGTTCTTCAACTTCGGGGAACCTAAATTACATTTTTTATGTCATTGTTGAACCTGAGGGAACTGTCAGACTCAGGGTGGGTCAGGATTGGGTGTATTGAACGAGGATTAAAGTCTAAAATTAGGCTGAGGGCAGGGGAAAGTATCAGGTAAGTCTGAACCTTCTGAAAAACAATTATTTCCTGTCTGGGTTCACCGTAATGTCATTTGGATGAGTTGACTTGAATGGAAGATAGCATAAAGTTTTAATGCCAGATTTGAGCGGAATGCACTGTTAACTGAGAGGATTAATAAAAGATTTGACTTGAATGGTCGGATGACTTAGAGGAGAGGAAGAGAGTGACTTGTCTGGGAGATTCCTCCGAGGCTAACCATTGCTCATACACGAAAAACGTACACACGTGTATATGTGCATACATCCAGTTTCCCCATCTCTCTCTCTCTCTCTCTCTCTCTCTCTCTCTCTCTCTCTCTCTCTCACACACACACACACACACACACACACACACACACACATAGACACACAAGCTTGACTTCCTCCTGTTGTTGTGTGTGTTTTGTCAGTCTAATCTCTGGTCTAATCCTCACACTGCTGCCAGACAGACAGGCCCACCCAGGTGAATGAGCCTAAACTTAAGTATAAGTGTGTGTGTGTGTGTGTGTGTTCATGTGTGTGAGACACACACCCACCCACACACACACGCACACACAGCTGGTAGATGTTTTAAGTCATGTGACTCAGATGACACATAAAAGAGTTGAGAGTGCGACATGGGAACGCGGATGAAAACACACACACACACACACACGCAACACTGAAAGAAGTATGATGAGAGAAAGTGAGGCCCTTCCACTCATTCATTCATTAAAAGACAGAGTAGCAACGATTCATATAAATGCAACAAGGCGTTAAAGTGTGTCCAGTGAACACTCAGGTGAAGTGTGTGTGTTATTGTCCATGGAAGGCCAACCTACAGTCCTGGATGCGGAAGCAAGAACTGATTTGCCAAGTGGATTTTGAACATTTTGATGCTTATAGTCTCCTGTGAGAAAAAAAAATCTAATTTAAGGAAATTTCAATTTTATTAATGCCTAAGTCTCTTGTATAGTTCTAACCATTATATAAAATTATGATGAAATTGGACTCAACACGTTCATTTGCGGATTGCAAATTGATCCCCTGTGGCAGTCAGACACTGAGCTTGTACCTGGAGTTCTGCTGCACCGAGGAAACTGTGAAGCTTACGCGCACCATATGTCCGAGAGACACGCAACAGAAAGTACATTTCTAATTATACTGTGTCATGTGGTTATCTGGTGCTTCAGCCCCCCCCCCCCCCCCCAACTCCAAAAAAAAATAATATTTCACCGACACTAAAGTGCAACTTTGAAGATTTAAACAAAAAAATTTAATCCATGTTCTAGCCATTCCCAGCTGACATTAGAAGCTGAGTTGCATTTCATATTCAACGGAGACATGCTGCAACTATTCTATATGCCACATATGACAAACAGCTAATCCTTATTTATGCCTTGCCAAGCCTGTCACATATTAAGCTGCAGTTGCATTATGGCTAGTGGCAGGTAAAGTACAGTAAGCCTGACTGGATTTGGCAGCAGCCGGAGACACAGACGGTTAAAGAGTTTCCCTTCCCCAAAAAAAAAAAAATTGAAAGATATCCCCTGTTTTAAAACTGACACCTTCCCCCTGCAAAAAAAAAACAATTGTTGACATGAAAGTAAAAACGCATTACAAAGTGGCAGACGATGACGACGATGCCGATGACGCGATTATCTGTTGAAACATGCGAATTGATTGATTGATATTGTTCCAAGACAAAAATATTTCATTTGATGTGCAGCCAGGGTTTAAAAGACCTTTCCTGACAGGCAGGAAGTTACAAACAATGAAAAAAAAAAAAAAATCTGTTGGTTAATCAAAACCATTTGAAAACAATTAGCAGTATAAAACGCACGAGATCAAACGCAAAGTGACGTTAAAAAAGAAAGTACCGATGCTGAGGCAGATATTAAATTACATAGTGCAAACTACGCCATGTTCAGCCCACAAATACGAGGACAAAGTTCAGGTTTCTGGTCCTCCTGGGTCTTCTTAAGGACTCGCTGCTTGCTGTTATTATTTTTTAAACTAAGCATGACTCAACCCAACTATCTGCCACAATAACAACCCTGCAATACATGATAAAAAATGTCCTCACCAGATAAAAAAAAAAAAAAAGCAAAGACAGTGTCTGTAGTAGTTTATCATAAAAAAGAATCATCAAAACAATGATGTCATTAAAGCCTTAATCTTCTTTACGAATGAAAAATGTTTCTCTCATTGTGTGTGTGTGTGTGTGTGTGTGTGTTTTTGAACTGCAGTCCTCCATCAGCACAGTTTCCTCGCCTCACAACAGTCACTGTAGGGGTGGAAGAGGACTTTCTAAAAAAAAAAAAAATCAATACTCATGTCCTTTTCTGGTAACATTTATCTGGAGAAAGGAGTTGTCACAGTGTGGCGCACATGCCCATGATCTTGTTCCAGTCTGTCCAGGAGGCTGTGTTTTGTGTGTGTGTGTGTGTGTGTGTTTTGCTAAACTAGCACACACACAGGGACACATGCAAGGACTTGAGGGTGGCATGACACATATTTTGGCATTTTTCCAACACCCACCAACTTCCCCTGCACAAACAAGGGAAAGCTCTCTCTGCTTGTTCAAAATACCTATTTTAGCATTAAATATAACATTTGATCATTTTTGTAAATCTGTATCAGTGATGATCACTAACCATTTAGTGTGAGAGTTTCATTCCCGGAGACAATACTAATGCTAATTACCTAAAGGATCATTCTGATTTGTTACAACGTGGGTTTTATTTTGGAATATTTGGTCATCACTCCTGCTGTCAGTGATAATAACACCACGCTCACGAGGTTAATTGCTGAGATGTGAGAAGGTGATAACATCACTAAAAATAAGCCAGACGATCTTAAACTCTCAGGTCGGCCAAACCTACACTGTCTCCTAGAAATGATGTCCATAGACAACTAGATTGCAACATCAAATACATTTTGCTATAACATAATGCTTGCCGAATTACATTTATGTTGTTAATTAAAGTATTTGGCGGGTTGCAAAAATGTTGATACTGAACAGTGAAATGTTTAATGACATCATACTTCCTTTTTTTCTCCACTGAAATATCTGATTGGACAATATATGCTAGTAATAACAGCATCATTAAGCCTTTTATATGATTGAACAGTGGCAGCACCTTGAAGCACAACATGTTTATTAAAACATAAGCCACAATCTTTCGGTAACATTAAGTGCTTTTGTTGCCTAAACATAACCAGGACTCTGGATATAAAACCTCCAGTTTTCTCGTGTGCAATCACCAATCATGACGTATAATTCAGTTTTACCCTCATATAAAGTGGGACGCATCATCCGACTGAAGTGGTTGCTTGTTTACTTCCTGTCTGATCAGATAAACGTGTGTTTCCTAACGGACGTCTCCTGCAGCGACGCCGCCGTGTTCCCAGATCTCAGCACTTTACTTTACAGTGTTATCATCAAGCAATAGGAATGATGGCCAAACCCACTAAAAAAAAAATACCCAAGTTGTAATAAGCATGATTTATGTAGCATGATTTATGTGGTGCTAACATGGAGCGTCTTCTTGGAACACATGGATGAATTTAATGTCTGGTTACTTTAACAAGGAAATAAATCAATAAGAAGGATCTCCCCCCAAAACTATTAACAAAGACACACATATTAACACACACACACGAGTAGTATGTCTTGTCTCAAAGTGCATTCCTGGATGAGCAGAAAATGTGCCCCCATCTCCATTTTGCGGAGAGAAGTTTCTTGTTGAAAGCAGGTTGGACTGAAGCACCGTGAGGCTGATTGCAGGTGAAGAGGCCTCTTGGTATGCTGGGTAATTTACATGACATGATTACTCCAGCAGCCCTTTTCTTTGTGTGTGTGTGTGTGTGTGTGTGCGAAGGAGAAAAAAGAGAGAGAGAGAGAGAGAGAAACAGCTAGGGAACAGGGTTTAGTGGTAAAATGGTGCTAAACATCTGTGAGCTTGATGACACTCACTTAAAACAACAGGAGGGAAGGTGGGAGGGAGACATGATTGAAGGAAGAAAAGAGGGAGGACGGGGAGGAGGGGGGGTGTGAGGGGGGTGTGAGGGGGGAGCAGAGAGAGAGGGATAGAGATAGGACGAAAAAAAAAGAAAATAGTAAAAGAGAGAGAAAGAAACGGAACGGAAGGAGGGAGCAAAGAGATGGCAAGAGAGTGATGGAGGGAGACGTTGATGGATTATATTCATCAGATGCTTCCAAGATACAGAAGCTAAATGTACAAACATCAAAGACGGAGAGGGAGAGAGAGACTGAGTGTGTGTGTGTGTGTGTGTGTGTGTGTGTAGAGGGCAGACAGGGCAGGCAAGCTGCATGGTCTAACTTGCTGCAAAAGCACCTGAAGAAACAACACAAGACTGGCACGATAACATCTACCCCGACTGCCCTTCCAGCTGTGTGAGTGCGTGTAGGTGTGTTTAGAAGTCTGACATTCAGATATATGTGTTTTTTTTGTTTTTTTTTGTCATATCCTGCACTACGTGTAACCTTTTAAACCCTGACTTTCCTTACTTACATTCTTTCATCCTCGTGTAATTTATAGGAAAGGAGAGGAACTGGTAAGCATTTATAGACAGTGGCGCGTATACGTATATATTCTGTTTTTGCTTGTTTCAGCACTTTGTTGAAGTTTACATTCAGTTCATTTACATGCATGTTAGCATTCCTTTCTCGAGTCTCTGATTTGATCATATAATCGGGATTTTGGCATTTACATGGATTATGAGAAACCTGTTTTTTTTCCATTGCTGTGTACACATCATTCTGATTATCCATGTTTTTGATCATCTGCATGCAGGCATGTCTTTGATCCGTCTGTGTCATTTCTGTATTGACTTTCTGTATCGAGTTTAAATCCACTCTGGTTTCTGGCTGCCTGGGAACGGCTGCGTTTACCACCACCAATACCGGATTTAGGTTTTTTCCCCATCTGATCACTGATAAGGTGAGAGGCTGCCATAGTAATTACAGTCATAGAGTGTCAGAGTTTAAGTTTGAGTTCAGCTTGCAAATCATTATTACATTATATAATAATTGCATTACCTCTATGACACAAAAGCACTGGTTCACACAGCCAGAAAATGCCTCTGTACAATGCATTATGTTGTGCAAGTGTCAGCTGCGATGTGAACGGTGTCTTTCTACTGTTTACTAAGATAAATGAATTTATAACTTGAGTTGAGTTGTAAAATCCAAACAGGACATCCTGGATCACATATTTCACCGGTACCTGAAACCACAAACCCACTACTCACTAGCCCCATATCTTTCTCATGCAGCACTATTGGTGTAAATACTGTGGTATAAGGTGAGCTGATGATGCAACACATGGGACACTAAAGCTGGCATATTCATGTTTTTTGAGGATATGATATTAAATGTTATCAGGATTCTTCAAAAAACTAGATCATAACCAAAGTGCTTCTATAAATGCATTTACTGGATGACTGTCAGATAAAATAATGTTCAGTATATAATTGGACGCACTAACACATCACACAGTGCACATCTTTGCAACTCACATGTTTTATATGTCTTCAATCAAACGAGTGAAAATATATTTGTAATGATGAGTCCTTTAGTGACATTTTAGTGTTTAGGAAAACACTGCAACGCCTCACATCACTTTGTTCTTACTTCACCTCTTTCTCGCTCTCTCCCTGGGAGAGGTGGATTAGCAGAGTTCTGCTCCGTTTACCTCCACCTGTCAACGCTGCTAGGCCCGTGTGTGTGTGTGTGTGTGTGTGTGTACCTGCGTGCGTGCGTGTGTGTGTGTGTCCTGTGCATTCAGCCATGAGAAGCTACCTCTAAGACCCTGCATCATGGGTTCTGTGTATGTGACAGCTAAACAGTCCCACCCAGAACACACACACACACACACACACACACACACACTCAGAGTGACGCTTTTAGAGAGGTAAGCCAAGTAAATGCTTTAGGCATCAAGTACTATCAGCAGCAATGCACTCAAAATATGAAAACCTGACGCCATCCGCAAGTTTCTGTTTCCACTTTCAGCAGCTGAGAGAGAGAGAGAGAGAGAGAGAGAGAGAGAGAGAGAGAGAGAAAGATAGAGAGTCACAGAGATATAGAGAGAAAAAAGTAGAGAGTTGTTGTCTTGTTGTGTGGTCCCGTGTGACTGTGAGGGAGCTGCACCTCCACGCCTCACTGCCATCCTCCTTCCTCCTCCTCCTCTCCCCCCCAGCTCTCAAAGCTTGCTCTGGCCTGTTAGCAGGAAGTGTCCTCCCAGCTGACACACACACACACACACACACACACACACACACACACACATAACTTTCAAATGTTTTCAAATCACCCCCGCCCCCTCCCCATGAGATCACAAAACGCAAACATATCTAACAAACTTGAGAAATTAAATACGTCCCAGCGTGTCTGACTTCATTCCCTGAAGAGGGCTTGAATGATTAACTAATTAAATTTAAACTACTGTAAGATTTAATGCAGTGAGTAAAGTGAGTTTCAGCAGGTGGTGCTCTTTTGTCTGTTCAACACTGCCAGCGTACATTTTTCACATCAATGACTGTTGTCTGGTACGGCTCAGCAGGCATTTGTTTACGACAGATGTCAAACCGGAAAAGCGTGTTCTCGAAAATTGTTTTCAAATTTGCTCCTAAACTGCACGGCAGAAATCGGTGTGTGAATAAATATGAAGTCAAGAAGAGAAGGCCGCGCAGCTGCAGAGCCATTTTTTTTTAGAGTCGCAAAAAAAAAAAAAAAAAAAAAACTTTGTTTGAATAGTTGTTCAAGGTTCACAGTTTGAAAGTTCAGGGAGATTCTGAGTCACTACGAGTCATCGTGGCAGCTTTCCAGTCATTAATCTCACGGCAAGAACGGAGTTTGTTTGAGGAAAAGCCAGAGTACAAGTCACTGCTGTGAGCTGAACCTCATCGGATAGAAGCAAAACATTTCAAATCATTTCAATGATTTCATAATTTCATCAAATGATTTTATTTTATTTTTTTCAGTGGGATGAAAAATGATGATTTTTCGGTTTAAACCTGCCTTAACTGTTTTTTTTTTCTCAATACAACACAAATCTAATGACTTTGTAAAGTGCGTTATTAATAATGTTGACACCAGAGTTAGCTCCTAATAAGATTACAATTGTCTTCTTATTGGTTCAAACAAATTAGCAAGATAACAGTATTTCATATCTTTGTTTCTGTGAGTTTGTTTTCTTTTCGCCCCCTTGTGGTCACTGATTGCTTCACGCAGCTTTAATACATGATGCAAGAACGTTGCTTATGCAGTGGCATGAAAGAACATAAACAGCGGATGCTAAAATCCCATCACCTGCTTGTGATATATTCAAACTGTGATGCTTAAAAATATACAGTCCTGTAGCCACCGTGTCGACAAGTTGAGTTGTTTATTAATTTTTACTGTAACTTTTCCCCTGTGAATTCAGCGAGGGGTGGTTTGTGTCTAAGTACCTGAATTATTGAGCGAAAGGGAGAGGGAAAAATTAGAGAGAGAGAGAGAGAGAGAGAGAGAGAGAGGTAATTAGAATCCAGTGATTAATGTTCTAATGAGTTTATTCTCCAAGGGGATTAACATGAAGGCTAATAGCAGCTGTGCTAAAAACATCCCAAAAAACCCAAAACACAGGAGACAAAAAGACAGGCGTAGGATTTACTGGTCCAAGAGAAGAAAAACATTAGTTTGTTGTTGTTGTTGTTGTTTTTTTTTTTTTTTTAAGTGTTTATTCTGTTAATTTCCCATTGACTCCATCAACCTTGGAACAACCTCAACTCATCCACAGAAGTTTATCCTCAACTTAGTTTGACGGAGATGAAGTAGAGGGTAAATCTGCCCAAATTTACTGTTGAGGAGTTTAATTTCATCTCATTTTTTACTTCAAGTCAATCCGGTGCAGTTTCACCTTCTATTATATCTTGTGTAGGAGTCTTTAATTTCTCACATTTATTGAATATGCAATGTAAAACAAACTCATACCATTAAAATCTCCATTACCTGCCTAAAAATGGTTGTTTCTGCTCTTCTCATTTTATTTCACACATTAACGTTGACTCGACGGAAGTGAGGGGGGGAGTTGAGAGAGAGGTGAGAGGTGAGAGAAACAGATACGAGAGAGAGAGAGAGAGAGAAGAGGGGGAAAAAATATATATATCCTTGTAACCAATTGGTTTTTGGAGTGATAGGGAGAGTGACATTCGGGTTGGCTTAGCCCTTTTCTGAAGGAAAAGGAGAGATTAAGACAATCCGCAGCAAGCCACCTTCCCTACGCCAAGGTGCTTAGGGACCCAGGGAGCAAAGAGGATTGTGGGAGAGAGAGGGGGCTTCTGGGATAGCGTCGCAGGGATCTTAGAGGGCATTAGCAGTAACGTACTCTACCTGAGATAGACAGAGAGGAGACCACACCACCAGCGCCGGACCTCTTTGTTGACTGGCTTAGTGGTCCTGTCTCGCTCACCCACACACACACACACACACACACACACACACAAATCATGCAGTGTCCTATATCATACTAAACATAAACATACACACACACACAGATATAACATACAACCAAGTGCATATTATAAACATGCATATATCTGCATGAAAACACTGACACGTGAACAAAGATGTGCAAACTATACATACATGTGAACATACGCACACACACAGACTCACAGGGGGGTGTGTTCTCGGTTTCTTTGTCTCTCTCCCGCTACTAAATTTGGCCAAAACTTATCGTTTACATACGGGTGTTAACACATAATTAAGGTTTATTTACACAGCGATGGAATACAAGACAAAGACAAACAAGTTGCGTCTAACAAATTGGACAGCAGAGCTTGTGCTACGACTAGAAATGACATTTGTCTCCTGCTAATTTAACCTTCTTTTATTTTGAAGAGCATAAATGATTTGTTGAATTTAATGTCTTAAAGTTAAAGTTTAATTTCTCATCTTCTTGGGGCAACCGCAGCTTTTTGTTCATTTCACTAAGCTATTAAATTTAAGAGACTTGAAGACTTGAGACTTCAAAGAGAAAGGCGACGTATCACAAGGAACATTTGTGCACTTTTACTGTTTTTCAGTCATGAAATAGCAGAGTTTATAGCAGTAACCTGCAAAAATGGTAACCAATTATGTAAAGTATAAGCAAGTTGCATTGTCCTAACACTGTATGAGCACAAAAACGTGCTCTAATTTGATCTGCAAACAATCTATTTGCATTAAATATCTTCACTGATGACCATCAAATCATCATTTATAGCAAATGGATGTGCTGTATAGCATTTTGGGAATAAACTCTCTCATAATCATTTTGCACGCACACAGGAAAGACTCACACTGGTAAACATCGCGCAGGTGAACTAGATATATAGTTAAACCCGACAACTTACAGTATATTTGTGCAGTCTGGTATTTTTTTTTGTTGCATGCAGAAAATATCACATTACATTCCTGACACTGTGTAATCACGTTGGATTTACTCACAAATCTGATGCAAACGTTTGACTCAGTATTTTTGACTTTAATTTTTTATTTTTTTGCTGTATGTTGGTATTTTTTTTTTTTTTTTTTTTTTTTTTTTGCACTGCCACGTTGTAAGAGTGCAGCCTAAATCTAATCTGGGTTCTGCTGGCTTGTACCTTTGCCTGAGACATTGAGGAATTAAAGAGGAGATTAAGGTGTGCATGGTAATCTATAAGGATGTGTTGATTCGGAAGGTGCAAACAGGGATTAAAGTATGACTTTCTGTGTGTGTGTGTGTGTGTGTGTGTGTGTGTGGATTTGAGAGTTACATAAGTAAGAGTTCTACTTTGAGAAATGATTCTTTCTTCTTAGTCAACTTGTGTTTCCAACCGATATTTAGACACATACTGTACATACACGCACGTGCATATAACGACATACACAGATGCTCACTCGTGCACTCATCATTCATTCACAGTGATCCCTCTCGTCCGTTAAGATTAGTTGTCACTTTCTTTGTTAAGAAGGTCATTTGTGTGGTAGTCATAAGGCCTAATTGCCTTGTGTGCGTGCGTGTGTGTGTGTGTGTGTGTGCATGTGCATGCTCAGCCTCAGGGCAAAAGAGCACAACAGCTGCGAGAGGCCTCAAAACAACCCATCTTTCTCTCTATCTGTCCGTTCTCATCCTCACTCTCCAATATGTTGGAGTGATGGAGTGATGTGTTTAAAACCACACACGTATAAAACCTGTTAGGCGATGTGTTTCAGATTAAATGAAAGAGTAGAAAGTGTCAAACCTGTTTCTCAGTTTGTAATGTCATTCACTGAGAAACCGACAGGACGTTGTTACATCACTCCTCTGAGTTTCATACAGCTTGAACAAGAAGTCCTCCGTAATTAGTCTCTAATTCCTAAAATCGATCACCCTCTTTTTAAAGAGGTTAACGTTCGCTGTCCGTAGTGCTGATTACGGAGCTGTCCAAGGTACTCACCGTCATTCACGACAACATGCTCGAACCCTGTCGGACGGAGCTGATGGCCATTAGTTTGAGCAACGACATCAGCCCTCGTCATTTGCCTCCCTTGTTCATCTCACCGTATATAGTGAAATGTCTCTCCCAGAGTTTGATCGCAGAGTCTTGCAGAGTCTGTTTTAGTAAGGGACACAATTTTACACGAGGTCAATTTACTCATCACAGAGTGCCTGTAAAGCAGCTGTATAATGCCTGCTGTGACCACTCTTTCTTTCAATCTGTCTCTCGTGCATCCCCCTGACTTTATGGAAGTGCAATGCTGAATCACTGGAGTTAGATTTTAGTTAGTGTTGTAGCCTATGTGACCAGTTTACTGTAAGTGAGTTGTTTCTGCCTTCTTTTTTATAGTTTGTTCCTACTTTGCCTATAAAAATAAAAGTTTAGAAGACTGGAAACGCTTTGTGAATGCATCCATCTATTTCCTCCCACCTATATCTTTCACCTCCATGCCTTTCTCCCTGTCTCTACTTATCTCTTCTCTTCTTGCACCATGACCTAGGTCCGATGGCAAAACTCAGCACTAATGCAGGATACAGGGTGCACACTAAAGCCAGAATTGGTGATCCCAAAGAAGAATCAAAACAAAGCAATAAAAAATACTAAATCAATACTAAACAGCAATGTTTATCCCATCACTTCCTGTCCTGATGGTGTTCATGTGCATCCTTGTAATTGCGTTGGTACAAACGTTGCTCTACAGCACCACCAGTGGTCCGAAACTCCACGGTATCTAAACCTGCAGCGCGGGACTTTTACATATAAATGAATGTACATTACAGTCGAGCCCTTGCCAAATAAAGTTCACACAATGCTGATTAAGCCTATCGCCGCTAGATAAATCTCTGTTGTGTTTCACAGTATACCGAGTTTTTCAATCTCACGTCGGGCGCTCTGGCTGTTTGGTCATTAATCTCGGCAGCTCTGCTAGACTTTCCAAACGTTATCAGACTTAATGGATCAAATTCTGATAGTGAAACAAGTCATTTCGCAGGCGTGGTGTTCAAAATCATTTATCCATCATTTCACATCTGCAGCAGTAGGTTACAGCCGCTGGTGCACGGGGCATATTGCTGGTGTGCCGTCAGAAAAATACATTTTTGGGTGAGTGGGCCATCCAAATATATCCGTTTTGATGGTGTCATTTGGGGTGCGCATAAGAGCGTGCTGCATGGCTCTCGAGCACCCCCTTTACCCTCACTGCCAGAAGGGGGAGACAAAAGTCCCACAGTCCAGCCGTATAGCCCCTTTCCCCAAATTATGCTACAGAGTATAAACTAAAACCATGCTTTTTTTTTTTTAGCTTTTTTTTTTTTTTTTTGGTCGAGTTTTTTTCTTGTTTTTTGCAGCCTGTTATATTCACTCTTATTTAACTGTAACAGGTGGGCATGAAAGGGGGTTCCCACAGGGAGAGAGAGAGGGAGAGAGAGAGGAGTATGATGGATTGATGGTGGGCACGACTGATGCCAACCTCTCTGTGACAAGAAGAGGCAGCTGAAACAGACGGTCCCCTCCCCTTTATTTGTGTATGTATGTGTCTGTGTGTGTTGCCACACTGCTTTGGCAAGGGTGGCACAGCCATCTGCCTGGGTAGGGTGGTGCGCGTGTGTGTGTGTGTGTGTGTGTGTGTGTGTGTTTCTGGAGGAAGACAGGCTGAGATAAACGGGTGATTGAGTGTTTGAGGCTGCCTGGTGTAAGTGAATGGACCACTGGCACTGGTAGCAACACACACACACACACACACACATACACACACACACATGGTCAGCTGTATGCACGAGACATTAGGCTATAGTTGACCTGCTTGGAGACAGGCCGGGCACTGTGTTTGTTTACAGCCAAGTGTGTGAGTGTGTGTGTGTGTGTGTGTGTGTGTGTGTATGTGTTTTTGTTACTATGCATTTATCTCTACATGTTTACATGGACACCGAGTAACTGAACTGTGTGATTTACTTATATATATATTTGTAGTGTCTATGAACGTTTATCATTTGCATCTCTGCCTGCCAGCATGTGTGTGTGTGTTTGTGTGTGTGTGTGTGTGTGTGTACACTTGTTTGTGTCTCATACACTCCCTCCAACTCTGTCTCTTTAAAGGTCTTGTGTGGTGAATAAATATTGCTTCTATTGAGGAGAGTCAAAGCCACCATAACATCTGTTGTTTCTACACTAAAACTGTCTCCCGACAACCAGCACACAGGCAGATTTAGTTGTCCGGAGGCCGTACAGTATACTGTGCGAGTGTCCATCAGGCCATAAGCAACGTGCCTCAATTTGCATTTGCTTTTCATCAAATCTAAGCGGTGAAATTACAATATACAGAAGTAGTTTAGTTAAACTAATATTATTTTCCATGCAGGAGATGTCGATACTGAACTTCCTCATTAGTGTGGTTAAAGTTTGTTTTCACTAAAGGACTTTAACTTGAGCTGAAAAAGTGAGGAACTTAGCTTCCAGGTTACAGTAAAAAACTATTTTAAAGCTCTGGAGTAACAACAGAAATATTTCCCCTTGTATTGGAAATGAAATTATGACTAAATGATGTTTAAACAAAGATTTAAAGGATAGCTTCACAGTTTTAAATTCTGTCTTAAAACAATATTCAGGAGCCTTAATGAACTTTTAAAACCAGTTTTAATTGCTGTAATTATTCCTCCTGTTCATATGAAGATAATATGAGACTTCAGCCATCTGAGTTAGTCAAATAAAGTGGATATCTTCCACAGTTCCCTCTTTGTGTCTCGACGGACAATGTTTAATGCTTTATTTATTCATTAAAGCTGATCCATTGATCCTTCGGGTGTCTCTGCGTCTATTTCTATAGTAAATTAGTCACCGTGCGGCTGCGACACAAATCACATAGAAGTGACTCATTTTGTTTCAGGATTATAGAAGTGATATCGCTTGTTCATCTACAACAGATGTCTACCAGTCTTGCTCACTGATTGTAAGAGATATCAAACAGCCTCGAGCTGATGTCATGTTTTAACTGGAAGAAGAAATAGTTAGTCACAAATAGTTGATTTTGATTTGTAAATAGTTTTAGAATGCAACGTAAATAATACAGGGATGATTTAGAAATAAAAAATAATTTCTAATACATGAGACATTATAGAAGACTTTACGTATTACAGCTTTGCATATAAGATAAAATTGCTGACTGAAAGACCAACAAGAAGCTTAACAGTGAGTTTGAAGTTTGACCTTGTCAGTTGATAGCTCACTTAAGCAAGACAGCAAAGCACAAACAACTGGATTGTTCTGTCTTTCCGTCCATCTCTCTCTGTCTCTTCATTTCTTTCTCTCTCGCTCTGTCTCTTCTTTTATCTCCCACCCTCCCTCCCTCCCTCCCTCCATCTCTGATTGAGACAGAAAGACAGAAACCACTGGGCATGGAGAGCAACAGTATCTGCTGTAATCACACATATCTGTCTGCAGCCTATTGACTCTCTGGTTAACTGAGACTCACTGTGTGTGTGTGTGTGTGTGTGTGTGTGTGTGTGTGTGTGTGTGTTGGGGGAGGATTGGAGTGGCCTCTTCTTTTAAACTTCTTTTACACGGCCATAACGGGGCTCCACTTCTTGAGTCACTGACATTGTTTCTTCAGTTTCAGCTTATTTATTTTTCACTTTTAACAAACATAAAAAACACAGAAGTCAAAAACTGTATATCAGAAGCATTATTCTTTTAATTAATTTGGTTTCATTACTATTATTGCACACTTTTATCACACTAAAACTATTTTTTCCATTTATATTTTGCCTTAAAGTTTTGCTACGAATCTATTGGTTATCTCATAAAAACAAATTCACTGTATCGACACAAATGTGGATAAAAACGTTACTCGAGTATGATGTCAAACTCCTCACACCCTGCCCTCTATCCCCTCTACTCACTCCACTCCACCTACAGTATCTATCCATCCCTCCCTCCCTCTGTCACTTATCTCCTTTCTCACTCTCCTTCCCTCCCTCCCTCTCTTTCCTACCTGCCAGCTGCTGCTCAGGGCCTCCTGGCTCTTACAGTTTTTCCCTCAGACAAAAGAATGGATAGAACTACAAAAAAAAAAAAAAAAAAAAGAAAACCAATGACAGCTATGAACCCCTTTGTTCCTCGCACCACTCTGTCTCCCACCATTACCTCTAGTCTACTTCTCTGTTTTATCCCTGAGGGAGTCTTCAGGGTCTCTGGTGTCTCAGTCTTGTCTAACGGTCACTCAGACCATCTTGTCTGTACAACTTGAACTACAATAGCCAGCTTTCTACCGCAGGGCCAAACGCAGAGCCAGCTGGAGCTCCATCCTCAGTCTTGTTGCAACTACGGAGTTAAAACGGGGCTTCTGAGGGTTTTGTCCTTAAAGTATATTTTTCATTACAGGGCTTAACAAGGCTAACCAGTACCAGATGTACTTCAGCTTTCTCCATAGAAACTCATATCTCATATCACCTACTTACAAAATCATTCTGTTTTGCTGGTGTATAAATATGATCTGGCAAATAATGGATTTATGTATATCCTGTCCAAGGGTCCAGTCTGTATTAAAGTGAAATATATATAATATTGAATTATTAGAGTCTTTTAATTGTAATTAAGTTGCACAGAAGTGGGCGAGGGGGAGTGCTGGGCACAACAAGTGCAGGTACAAGAGTTTGGGAATCATGTTCTGAATCCCACATCATGGTTTTAGTAAAATATTGAAAATGCAAACACATTATTTTTCCTGCTTCAAATTGAAAGACTTTTTTTTTTTGTAATATTTAATCTTCTCTTAGCCTTAACCTTAGCCTTAGCCTTAACCTTTACACAAGAGCTCTAAGTGTGTGAACATAACCACAAAACATTTTTTTATTATGTCACAACAAGCAGATATTGCACAGAAAACAAATTATATCCAATGACAGTGAAAGTTTTGAAGACAATTCAATATGAACATCTTGTAACTTTGCAGATTCCTGATCAGGTGAACAGAAAGTGTCCTTCCAGGAGATTATTGCATTTTTAAAATGTCATGCTTGTTGTAAAGTAATAAGTATATAAACGTATTTTTAGGAAACAAGGTTCTTCATCCACGTACCCGTATCTATATGTTTAGGGTTATATATAATGGATAAGTCTTTTTAATCTGATAGTAAGTTAAGTTTAAATAATTTTTCATCTTTTCAGCTGCATGTGAAGATAAACCAAGTCCATTTTTATTTAGATAAATAGAATCACAGCATTTTCTCAGCAGGGCTTTACAATCTGTACAATATACAGACCCAGAGACCTTCTATTTGAAAAAAAAAAAACTCCACAAACAAACTGTTAGCAAAAAAGTACACTATGATATAACATATTGAATAATGACTTAAAGAGTTTCAGGTACAGTGTAAAACTGCCTGAAAGGATGATGATGATTTTTTTCACTATAACAACTATAGACTATTGAATCATGGCAGCTTAGAGTTTGCTTTTAATAAAAAAAAAAAGTGCTTGGCTGTTCTTGACTGAACAGTACAAAACCAAGACAGTCTCCAGCACAAGGCTAGTGTCAGTGTTTGTCTGAAAATCAATACAGTCCTTTAATGCACACCTGTGTGCGAACGTATGAGGTGACCTGATTGGTTGAATGGAATTTGAAAAGCTTTCAGAGCGTTGAGTTGTTTAAATAGTGGCCTGATGACGCTGAGAGTGGTGTAGATTTCAGTGTATAGATGTACTGTTCAAATACTTGGACTTGGTCTCAAACGACACATCAGATTCATTAAGTTTCAATTCATCATTGAAAACTATAATGAAAAACATCTATTGACGACCAAAAAACAAGACTAAGCTGGTCATTCAGACATGATCTGTAGTTCCAACTGGACTTCCTGGATATTGTCTCACTGGTAACTTAAACAACACGCCCCCACCAACGCAGCCCCTTGCATTGTTTTAACGCAGAGCTGCTTTCAGTCTGAAACAAAAAATAAAAAGGTAACTTCTGAAAACGATGAAATGAAACATTTTTCATCAACGAATCAACACTAAACAATAATGTGAAAGATGGAGGAATGGACATGTTGAACTAATTAACCTACCGTTTTAATGCAAAGTCTGCGTGCATCTGCGGTATCACACACTGTAGCCTTTTAACTCCTGATTTGTAAAAACCCAACAGTTGGATTTAGCCACTTGACTTGTTGCACTACTGTTAATAAGAAGCATCTTGCATTCAGAGAAACTGACAGCTTGGACAAACTATGAAAGCATGCAGGCTAGCACAGTGACATAATTAAAAAGCAAAGCTAATGCAACATTATCAAGTTCTGTAAATAGATAAATGTCAGCAGTCAGTATAAATCTTGACAAAAATATCTCTAATTCTTGTTGACTAATACTATAATACATTTTTGTGAAAAGATTGAATCTAAATCTAAATCAGGTGTCAAAATGAACACTGCACTGCTCAGGACATAAGACACTGTTGGACCCTTTCTAAGTTGCCCGGCAACATAAATTTCTCTGCTTTAACATTCACTGCAATTGGCTAGAGTTGACTAAAACCGACCAATATGCTTCTGATTTCAGTATCGTCTCAGACGTGACTGAGCTAAACAGATGACGCGATGATAACAGCACAGATGTGTTTATGTGAATGCACCCCGATAAATCTGTTAATAGGATCTCCTGTTAATCTGCCACAGGAATGTAATAGGGATTTTTACTTTACTTTCCAATTAAGTGACCTCATGCAATTACTTTAACTGGGCTAAAATAAGTTATTAACATGCAACTTGAGAATCTTTTAGAGGGTTAATATAATCTCTATCAGTAAAAATAAAGATACATTTATAAACACGTTCAAAATGTTGCGTCAGTCACATTTTGCAACTGTTTCCACGGTGAATTCTCCATTAATGCAAACAAGTTTAAATTGACTGAGACGGTCTAATAATAGTCGCAAAGATGAATGTCAAAATTTGTTTTTGTCAGGATGCGGCAACATGAACTTTAAGACAGTTTCCCCTACAGATGCGATAAAGTACTGCAGGACTTATCTGTCTTATCTTCTCAGGTAATGGCCATCCTTCGTCACCGTTGTCAGCAGCTTCCTCATAGATTAACATCGGACAAGTTGATCTAGCGTTGATGTGCTTTTGAGCTCGGAAAATTGGAAATTGGAAAGTTGGAAAACACACACACAGAGTATTTTTTTTTTTAAACTTATTTGACCACTGGAGTGTTAACTTGTCACAAACAGCCAATGGACTTGTTCCTCAGCTTCCGTCTCTCCACATTAATGAAAATGCGTCCTGCAGCACGAGATGAAACCTTTTTTTTTTTTCCCCACCTGGAGTGAATGCACATCTGTTTGCATCCACTTGCACCTTCAGAGGTACCATATAACACACACCGATACACACCTCTTATCGGCAATTATCTCTTGTTTCAAAGACACTCAGAACCTGATGGCTTTAATAATTCATCACAGCCTTCATTTCCATATAATCAGATTAATGTAATCCCATTACATGTAATCCACTCCATCTCTCCGTCTCACGGGATGTTTTGAGACAAAATATTTAAAATGTGCGTCAACCCTCTGCTGAGACGAGTTCTGACTGGATCCCTCGCAGGTGAGATGAAGTGCATTGTGGGAAGTGTTAATGTTTAACAGTGTGTACATATGAGGCAACGCTGAGGTAAGAAAGGGAAGACAGAAGACGGGGAAAGAAAGGTGAGAGATCTATCTATCTATCTATCTATCTATCTATCTATCTATCCATGCATCCATCTATCTATCTCTCTATCTATCTTGTTACAGAGTTCCCCATATTAACCTGTTGCCCTTGAGCCGTTAATAATACAGGAGGAACTAATTTTGAATTTGACACCAAGGATTGGCAGCCTTTAGCTTTACAAAATACCTCCTCCATCAATTATTGAAAGGCCAAATCCAGTGTGGGAGGGCAGGGCACGCTGACAGAGAGAGTCAGACTGAAAGATGGACTAATGTGGAAATAGGCTGATACACAAAGACACAGACAGGCAGGCAACGGTAACACACACACACACACACAGTTAGATTGGAGGATTTTTGGATGTTTATTTCTAAAAAGAGTGTAGCTGTGGGAGATATCCACTTTATTTGACTAACTCGGATGGCTGATACCTCATATTATCTTCAGATTAGGCTCAAAACCAGGACTGTGGATTGTGTCCACTATGACTTACATTGTATGCAAATTGTGATCTTAATGGTCAGTGGGAACAGGAGGGATTATTACAGCGAGCAAAACATGTTTCAGCGTTCATATGAGAACATGTCTGTTGCTGTAAGACAGAGGTTGACAGACAAGAGGTTGAGCTTTTGTTTCTACAATAAGGAACAGACGTGGCATTTAAACGTTTGTTTTGATACCTGACATCAGCAAAGATCAGTAATTTATGTAAAACAAAGGGCAGCGGGTAGAAATGTCCCTTCCTCCTGGTGCGTGAGTGCCTTCCTACAACAAGTATACATAAGGTGCTCTGTGCGTGATATGTATTTTGCCAGTTTTGTGCAGCAATATGCATAAGGGAGGATGGATGTTCCTCTTTTCATTTACCAATTCTATAAAGCTTAGATTTTAGAGATGTAATGTTTTTTGGGGGGGCATTTATGATGCAAATCTTCTGACTGTGTCACAAATCATGAGAAAGTTCCACATGTTTTTACAATTGAAGTAAATAAAAGTTTAACGCTATTAACGCTATCTGGTAATATTCAGGTACAGCTGACCTCAACATCATCTTTCTCATTTCAGCAATGCTGTCACGGAAATCTGAGAGACTGTGAGAGGTGTGTGCTCGGAGTAATTATAAAGGAAGGAAACATCCGATTCCACTTTGACTGGCATTTAAAATCAGGTTGGGCGTCAGACGACTTAATCATTTTTCTTCCTTCTATTTGGCATCCCTCCAGTCTGGTAGCGCTCTCGCTGCCTAGTTCAACAGGCCCGGCAAAGTAAACTCACCCGAAGCGATAAAAACAAGAACGTTGTTGAAAATAAACATGATAACTTTATCACTTGTTTAAGCTTGGTTGTCACTTGCTTGAACTCAGACGTAAGAGCCCATTTCAGCTGCAGAGGAAATATAATTCATGTTCTTCACTGTGAGGAATATATTCAGCTCTGTCTCTTCAAGCAAGACTACATTAGCAAACAGTAGTAATAGGATTTCACTTCTTTATTCAAAAAGTGGACTTCTCAAACACATCCATACGCATTCAAGCCCGAATCCGATCTGAAACACGCAAACGGACAACGCAAGAGACCTGTGGAAGAACCTTAGCAACAACCTCAGCAGCAAACACTACCGAACGGACGACCATTTGTGGGCAATGCACGAATGAGTTTGATGGAGACGTAGAGGTAACTTTGCAAACCAAGCATTCAGTACAGGCTGAAGCCCTGGCTTTGGACTTTCAGGAAGCATTTTCACCTCAAGTTTTGGAACTTTGACCATGTTTAATTATAACATTATACAGTATATAAATGACAGAAAATCACGAAAAGCATGTTGGACTAAAACTGAAGCATACTGGCATTAGAAATATCAACAGAAACAGGAACTGAATACATGAGTATGACCTAATAACCATGGTGGTAATGGTGGTTTTTTTTACATTAACTTACACTGAAGGATATCATGTTATTAATATCAGCTCCACTTTAATCAGATCCCTCATTAAAACAATGCTTAATGGAACAATAATTAATGTACATATCATTTCATATCATATATGAAAAGAGTCATTCTGCCATTTTTTCCTACTTTTCACTGAAATTACTTTTTACTTCAGTCATTTTTTGCAGCACTTTTACTTGTAATGGTGCTTTTACCACCATACTTTTACTTCAGTAAAGCATCATACATCCATACTTTTCCAGCACTTACTAATATGGCTACCAAGGGGGTTGGTTATCTCACCTGTGAGCTCTCTGCTGGTATATTTCCCCAACCTTAACCCCTCCCGCCCCCCCAGAAAAAGCGAGTTATGAAACACTTAGAAGGAGGACAGAGGAGGGTGGGGGGGGGAGCTGAATGTGATCTGCATGGGACTAGTGCGTGAGTATGATGTGGTGTGAGGATTACTGGTGCTAATACCAGGTGTTACAGAGCAATCACCCTACCCATACACACCGACAAACACATACACGTCACAGCCCGTCTCCAAGCACCTCAGCTCTCCATCAGCACACAGATAAGACAAACACAACACCCACGCAAAACTGTGTCACTCACCTCGCCACACACACACACACTCTCAGAGGTATGCACGAATATGCACACCTGTGAGCTCGCATGTATGCGTTCAGATAGAAAAGCATGTATATTTCAACATTATTAGCGCGCACGCACACACACACACACACACACACACATATCACGGTGCATTTACAGAGCTGGCTGCCTGCCTAAGCTGCTAATTACAGCTGTGTGTGTGAACTCTCACTCTCACTGACTGAACAACCCAATATTAAACACCAGAGAGAGAGAGAGAGAAAGAGAGAGAGAGAGAGAGCGAGAGAACCTCAGGGTAGTTCCTCCATAATCCATATTTAATGGCTTATTATGGTACAGCTTGTGGTTGTGTTCTGCTTGTGTTTTCATTAGGCCGATTAAAGGGATATTTACAGAAACCTTCTTTTCTGTAAATAGTTTCCGTGTGTGTGTGTGTGAAGATGCTCCTCTGGAGCCGCGCAGCCTTTGACCTTCATGCCCCTTTTTCCTCTGTAACGTACAGTCAAGAGCAAGTTATGTGCAACCGAAAGCCCTTAAGCCACAAAGTAGAGTGAAGAGAGCAGCTCAGAAGGCTTGTGAAAACACATTTTATTCTCTGGATTATGCGGAGTGCACTAATAATTCAATTTAACCTTTCATTCCCATCAATGACCATTCATTCCTGAGAGGGCTGGGATCGATTACAAAGTGATAAGCGTATTAAACTAATTGAGGTTTTTGATGCTAAAACATAAACCGTGGTTTAGATCTTCTCTTCCTTGAAAGTCTCTCTCATGAACCATATTACCTAGCGCTGCCTGCTGAATTACCTCTGACTGCTCAGTTCATGATTGTTTTGTTATGAATGGCAGTTAGTCATCAATGTCTCATAATGGTTCGTACAAAACAAATAATGATGTTTTGCTCCATCGTCTCACGCAAAAATAAACCGTCTTGATTTCTTTTGTGTTTTTTTTATTTTGTTTTTTTTTTTTTATGGCAGGAGAAATGACCCTAAACGCAGGCCTTCGAAACGATGAAAACTTTCACTCAGCGCGCCGAGCTGCTTCTCCAGACTCCAGGCGAAGGGCAGAGGTCAGAGGGCAAATTTCTTCTCGGTGACCTCCGTTATGGAAACAGGGGACGGGGACGGGCAGACGTCGGAAGCGGAGGGAGAGAGAGACGCTGAAAAGTGGAGTAATTAAATGCGGTGTATTGAAGAGGTTCGTCCTTGAAGTCAGGACACAATGGCTGCTTGTGTTTATTGCCATCACAGGCGGTTTAATATTTAATTTTGGTTCTGATGTGTTCAGTTATGCTGTTTTGATTTGTCAAATTAAACTGCTTGGTTTAAAGCTGAGGCTTTTTTTTTTTTTAAATATTTCCTGCAGGTCTTTGCCAACCAATCACACAAAACACTATATATAGTATTCATGAGAATATACTTAATGGGAATTCCCTCCATTTCGAAACCCTTCCTGGCTAATTGACAGCTTTTCCTGGAACAACAAAATCATATTATTATTTTTAATTTCCTTATTACACATTTAAACTACCCATGTGACTCCTCCTAAGTGTGTCATAGATGCTATTCAGGAAACACAGATTGTCTTTTAAAACCGATGTCTGTGAGTTTAGTGAAATAACCGATCTTGTGTGTCGGCAGCGTAATTATACATCTAATGGTTCGACCTGCTGTGTAACTGTTTTCTTGACATTACATTGCTCGAGTAAGCAGCAGTAACAACACCGAAGACCATAATCAAAGATCTAAAAGATGATCATCTGTTTTGAAATATTTATTAGCATAGTCTTCTTGGTTGTAATTAGCTTTATTATCCGTGTTAAAGTGACACACAGAGAACAGTTGACAGAGCAAAATCACATCAGTGTCAACAAGATCTGATCGGCTGTTTATGGAGTTTTGCTGTGGACGATTGTAACACTGTGACATAAATTATCAAATGATGTATTGCCGATATATTCCTTCATTAATCAAAACATAACGGAACTTTAACCCAGTGTGCGTCTGTACAGCTTTGCACAAATGCTGCTGAACGAAACCTTTAGTTTCTAGACGTCCACTCGCTACAGTATTTCCTAATGACTTAGTCAACACTCAACACTATTGCATGCTTTAGTGTATGTGTGCTTGTGTTTGTGTGTGTGTGTGTGTGCTCGTCTTGCTGTGTCCCGGTGAGCCAGCTAAGCTTACACTTTGCCTCAGACATGTGTGGAATTTTCCCTCTTCTCCTCCTCCTCCTCGTCACCTCATGTTCCCCTCCTTACTCAATATTCATCTAAGAGTTTTATGTAGAAAATGCATCCGATGGCCTCATTTCATAACGTTACAATAAGAGGAAATCATAATTTGATGGTGTTTACAGACTATTTCTAATCTCATTGCAGTTCATGAAAAATTGAAATTGAATTGAGGCCTAGAGGAGATGCCTTGAAAAAGTTGTAGACCATCATCTCCATGAATTATTATTTGTGTATTAATGTATTTGAATCTGCAATCGTCAGTGTTTTTATATTAACAATAGACCAAATGACTGTGAGTGACAGTGGTCTGTGGTTTATTTTAACCAAAGCACTTTAGTCAGATTAAATGTTAATGTTAATAAGTTTTTTCTGTAATAAACCAAGACGATGAGCTTTCCTTTACCTTAATTGAGTGTATATGTCTAAACAGGACCATAAATATAATGCTGTTGTTACAACCAGCTGCACCCGCATTGTACTGATCGGATAGTTGGGCAGAAAAAAATGAAACACATCAGTGAAAATTTTACTCTTAACTTCAGTTTTGACATTTTTGCAACTTGCCAGATATGTTTATTAGCATACACAAACCATTTCTCACAATCCAGGCAGCATTTCCTCCAAACATATAACAAAGTTGAGGAATATTTTATTTTTTCCACCACACAGAGGAACTTAAATTGGTCATACTGCACTGAAGTATGTCTGATTTAGATTTTTTTATTGTTAGAAAATAAAGCAGGCAGAGTTGATTCAACAACAGTGCAGATAAAATGGCCACAGCTGCAAGATAGACAACTGCTTCCTGAAGGTTCTAGTTTACCTCCATCTCCTTGAAAATGATTGGTTATTTGGTTAAAATATTTTCTCCTTACATATTCAAAGCACAAAATTTGTAGTCTGATTGAAGTCTGTATGGGTACACATGCTCCATACTTGTACTAGAATTAGCAAAGGGCAATAACAGTGTGTTCATGTAAAGGGTGAAGGCGGATGTGTCCCCCCCCCCCTTTTTTTTTTTTCCCCTGATGCTCCAGTCTATGTGCGAGTGCAAGCATGCGTGTCCCCCCCGATTTTGTCCATTCTGTCTGTTTATGTGTGTGTGTGTGCGTGTGTGTGTGTCTGCATGTGGGCGTATGTGTATGCCCATAATACTGTTAAGTTGAGGTGTTGACAGAGGAGGAAGGTAACAGTTGTGGAGTTTTCCAGATGACTGCATACACTGATGGCCCAGACTGATACAATACTATAATGACCAGAGTGAACGGGCCAGACAATGTGGAGCGTTATCTGTAGTTATGAAGAAGGTCACAGAACTCCTCCATGCTGGCCTGATTGTTAAATAATCCACTGTAAAATCCCCCCCACCCCAATAATGTCTAGTGAAGGGCAGATGTTTAATGTTGTAACTCCCCTTTAAAGGAACATTATGGCATTTTAGGAAGTTGTCAGATGAGAAATGCAAAACCTATGTTTAACTCAATATTTTACACAGTATATTAACATGTCTTTTTTTTTTTTTGTCTTATCTTTTCTATGTCTTTTTTTTTTTTTACTTCATTGTCTATTGTGCAGTTTATTGTTTATAAACTGAGACTATCTCATACAGAAGACATCCTGATCTCAAGATAGTATCTATCCCGGTAAGGTAAAGGTTTGGTATTTCAACATGTTTGGTTTGGTGCTGTGAAAAATCTGTGAAGCAGTAGAAAAAATACTGTAACAATAAAATGGTAGGAAATGAAAAACTAGTGCAGTGTACTCTTTAAAAAAAAAAAAAGTTCATCCTTCAAAGTTCATTCACCTCCAGCTCTTTCTGCAGAGTCTACAATATGCTTGTTACCTAAGTCTCTCGTCAAATTTGGCTCTTTTTCCTCCATTTCTTTGCTTTTTTTTCATGCAAATTTCAGCATAAATGAGTGAGTCAAACTGATTTTGATGGATGCTGTGTCAACTATTTGTTTTGTAATGGGATTCCTACAAGAACTAAGCTTCAGTCATAGTCAAAAGCAAAAAAAAAACCAAAACAAAACAAAACATGCAAAGTCCAAATGTATCTTATTTACATGTTCTGTCTTGTTAGTTAGTAGTTTAGTCACCATTTAGTCACAAATATCAATTCTGTGGAAGCATGAAGCAACTTAATTATAAAGACAGTACTTTGAAGATACTGTACAATATCCTCATGTTTTAAATAAAGTAGACCCAAGACTCAAGTTTTTTTTCTTCCCAGACTTTTCTGATAATCTTTTGTACATTAAACGTACAAAGTGGAAAACATGTCAGTGTCACAAGAATTCTCCAACTTTAGAAAAGTCTAACCTGCCAATTAAGGATTGAGCCTTTTGTGTCAAGCCTGGACCAGCTGCTGCTAGTAAGTGTGTATGTGTGTGTGTGTGTGTGTGTACATGAGGAAGTGGTGGGGATGAGGCTCTGTCAGCAGGCAGGATTAGACCCAGTGCAGCTACAACAAGAAGAACCTTTTCAGTACTTCTCATCAAAGAACCTCAACAGAGGTACACACACACACGCACACACACACACACACAAACCAAACCCTCCTGTGCTGTTTCACACTCTGTGCAAGCAAATCAGTGTTCACACTGGATACAACACACCTGTTGGCATGTGTGTGTGTGTGTGTTTGCGTCCGTGTAAACCCTCCTCCAAGCAGCAGGGTTTTAGCGAGTGCATTTAGAGATCAGAGGTTTCTCAGGGCGATAATACAGCAAACTCCACTCCCTCCCTCCCAACCAAACCAAATACACCTGAAATCACTCACACAGGTGTGTGTGTGCGTGTGTGTGTGTATGTGTGCGTGTGTGTGTGTGTGTATGTGATAGGGGGTGGCGGGGAAGAGGAGGAGAAGAGGTGTGGAGGGGAGGGGAAAGTGAAAACACAAGCACTTGCTCTCATATACGAAAACAAACACACGCAAGCTCGCTCTCATATCTCATATTCTCTCTCTCTCTCTCTCTCTCTCTTGCACACACACACACACACACACACACACACACACTGATCCAGGACTGGCAGGCAAAGGATTACGGCTCTGTGGTGCAGCTTAGCTCCGATGTGAAATGTGAGGAGGCCTTGGATTGAACTTTCAGACTAATTCAATAATTACAGCTGTTATGAGCAAGAAGACCAGCCAACCTGTCTGTCTGTTTCCGTACCTGTCTCTCTGTACCTGTCTGTCTGACCAACCTGTCTAACAACCTGTCTGTCTCTGTATCTGTCAGGCCAACCTGACTAGCTTTCTACCTGTGTGTCTGATCTACCTGTCTGCTTCTATATGTGACTGATTCTGTAGCTGTCTTTCTCTATATCTGTCTTCCCGATCTGTCTGTCTTTGCACCTGGTAATCTCTGCACCTATTTGTCTCACCTGTCTGTAGGGACCCACCTGTCTGTCTCTATACCAACATGTCTGTACTACCTTTTTGTCTCCGTACCTGTCTGACTCTGCAGCTGTCTGTCTGACCAACTTGTCCAACAACATGTCTGTCTCTGTACCCGTTGCCCTCTGTACACATCTCTCCTACCTGCTTGCCTCTGAACCTGTCTGGCGTGTCTTTCTGTCTCTGTGTCTGTCTACCTCTGTACACATGTGTCCTACGTGTAGCTCACCTGTCTCTGAACCTGTCTGGATCCACACGTATCTGACACCTTTCTGCCTCTGTACCTACTTGACCTACCTGTCTGTCTGACTACTTGGCTGTCAACCCTCTCTTTATAATTTTCCAGCTAAAAACAAATAAATAAGGAGAGCAACCATGTGTTTTGTCTTTACCTGTCTGTCTTATCTGCTTGTCTGTGTGATCATATGTGATCACCTGTCTGTCTTACTACTCAACTAGCTGTCCAACTCTCCTGACTACCTGTTGGTCTACTAACCAGCCAATCTGCGTTCCAGCCCGTCTTCCTGAATAACATGTCCAACTTTTGTTTATCTAGTTATCACCTGCATAGGTCTGTGTGTGTGTGTGTGTGTGTGTGTGTGTGTGTGTGTGTGTGTGTGTGTGTGGCCTGGTAATTATCAGGTCACACAGGGTTTAGTGGTTGGCTGCTAGAAACATAGGTGTACTGTAGTTGCCGTGGTAACATAATATGTGGGGCATGCTGAAGGCTTTAAGCCCCGCCTCGTGCAGACCTCACCTGGTTTCATACTTTGACAAAGTTTGCATGTGGATTTCTGTTCAGCTAGGTTCAAATGACATTTACGAATGACTTTTATGGTTTTGTAACACTACGTCCATTTACCGCATGTGCAGTACATGCCAAGAAAGCTTTAGACAATCAAAACAAAGCCTTTTGAAAATTGACATCTGACAGCTTCCTTAACTTTATCTGATGCAGTAAAGGTCACCCACCTGGTGGCATCAGGGTACATGTGGGTGTTTGAAAAATTTACATTTTTCTCAACTCGAATTAAGATTAAAATACTTTTAAATAAAATACAGTTTCATTGTTTATTGCGGGTTTCATTTTGATGCTACGAGTAAAGCATTACAACATGAAATAAAACAAAATCTTATAGATTATAGTCTATTTTTACTCAAAAATGCTGTGAATGAGACTAATGATAGCATATATATATAACAACATAACTGTACATCTAGTCAATCGCAATATGTTTGTCACAGAAACATGGGACAGAATAACTTCATATTTCTTAACATCAACATTATTTTCAAATTATTGTTTAGGTCTTTCCGTGAAAAAACCTCCAGTATGGCTTTCTGACACACATAGCTGAACTCAACCTGCAGAGGAAGAAATGAATGTTATTAAATACAAAAAAATGTTAAATTAAGATTAATTAAAATGAAATTAATTTGCAAATTAATCATAGCTGCAGCAGATTCCGGTCAATGAATTTACATTTTTCACATTTTAGGCATTAAGCTAATTCTCTAATCCTGAGTGATTTGCAGTTTAAACTACACTGCTCTCATTACAAGTAAGTGACAATAAGGTAGAACAAAAGCTACAGCAAAGCTACGCCGCATGCTACAATAGAATGAATGACATATTATTATTTATTATTATATTCTTTGTTGTTTTGGGGCAGTCGTAGTGTTGGTACAAGAGGAAATGAGTGAAAGGATAACAAAAGTTGTTGAACGTGTGGTTTTTCAAATGGTCTAATTAATAGCTGATGATTAGATACAAATGTGGTTTTGTGGTTTCTGTTTTTGTGGCCATAAGTCTTTGTAGTTTATTGAATGCAGGACACAACAGGGATCCTACAATTTGGTAATGAGTCATGGTATGAAATTAGGTCTCAGTACTACCGACTAATAGGTTACAGACTTTTTTTCCTTCCTGTATTTAACTAGATCAAAATAATATATTTATAACTGTCAAAAAAGCATAAGGTCCTACTGTTGTGGATGAACGTGTCAGCAAAAGATGATGTAAACTTCACCGGCTACATTCAGCTACAGATTTTAACAAGTACACGTGTATTTTAGGATCTTCAATAGAGCCCTAAGTTGATATTCTTCACCAAAACAGTAGTTAGCACAACTTCAACTGAGGTCATGGAAAACCTTGTACATAAACAACAACAATTGTATGATTGAGCTCACATTGTTTGCTTTATTACAGCAGCTTTGTGGTCTGAGCATGTGTGTACTGTATGTATGTGTGTTTATGTAAGTGCATTCATGCAAGTGTGTGGAGTGTGTGTATACATGCATTGCCTGTGTTTATGTTCAATTCAGTGCATGAAAATGTGTGTATGTGTGTGTGACTGTGTGTATGAAATCAGATGAGCTCATTGTAGCACTATGAATGGTAATCATACAGCCCCCTCTCAGCAGCCGTGTGTAACCTACTGAAACCCAAACAGGAGATGAAGTGTGATAATACAGACTCACACACATACACACACACACACACATATACAGAGAGAGAGAGATACACACAGAGACACACACATACACAGTATGATAGGGCTATTGTGGAACTTGAACCCTCATGTCTCACTGCCAGGTGATCTCATGTTTTGGCCCAAATAAGACAGGGAGAGGGAGAGAGAGAGAGAGAGAGAGAGAGAGAGAGAGAGAGAGAGAGAGAGAGAGAGAGAGAGAGAGTTACAGGGGAGAAAACAGGCACTGTAGTAAATACTATAGCTGCTGCACAGCAGTGTAATCTGATATCTATTTGTATTTGTCAGTGTATCAAAACTTAACAAAGAGTTAATAATTAGGGACAAATACATATTTGGCAGGTGAAGGACTACAGAAGAAAATATGCTTTTAGCAATGGCTGGTGCAATAAATGCATTGTGAAATTCGTTTATCTAATCAAGTAAAAAAAAAAAAACATTATTCATATTCTTTTGTGATATGTTATCAATACACTGGAACCAAGATCTTGATAGTTTGTGTTGTATTACTGAGTGTTTCAAGTTATCAAGGCTAGATTACCAAGATAATATCATATCAGGACTTACCCTATAGTCACATGACATAGTCACATGACCAGCAGGTAATCAGGAAGTGAAAAACGACTACTGCTTTCAGTAGAGAGCCCACTGACTTTGCTGCATGCAACTCATTGTAGTGGACTGTCCCTCTCATGTTAGGGTGATAGCCAGATTCAAACAAGAGAACTAGAGAAAAACTGACATTAATGCTTATAGCACTTATTAAGCCTTATTTTGTAGATTTAAATGGCTTTTTAACCTGTGTTGAACAGCATCTGAAATAGTTATTGTAGCAAATTCTATTGGTATGTTTCAATTTACAACTGATGTGACCACCAACAAGTTGCTGAGGCTTAGAGATCCAGAGGTATTGGTAAATTATATACATGTGTTTTTCTGTGAATTTTAATAGTTTTTAGCCTCGTGATATTTATAATGTCTTTTCTTTTCATAGTTGTAGCACTAGAATTTCCCCTCCCTCCTCCTGCATTATTGTGGTTAGCAGGTTTCTATTTATTATCTTCTTTTAATAATGTTTTACATATGTGCAGTACATTGTAACATTGGGGCTGGCAACTAATGTGCTTTGTCTTCTCAAAAGGGACCAGTTTGTTGTTTGTTTGATTGTTTGATTCTCAATCCCCTCCCACCGATTGTTTTATGCCCCATTATATTGGCATCCAATTCAATGTTATATTTCTGGATGGTGATTTCATTTAATGAAAGTTTACTCTCTTCTGTATCAGCAGCTTAACTCTGTACAAGGCCAGGTGCAGTCCAGCCCAATATGAGGACTGAAGAGTGCCAGCAAAGCTTCAGTGACTTAAAGAAGATGCTCACCAGTGCACCCATTTTAGCCTTCGCTGACTTCACCAGGCCCTTTGTTTTGAAGATTGATGCTAGTCATCAGGGGTTAGGGGCTGTCCTTTCACATGACCAGCAGGGCAAGTTAAAGCCAGTGGCCTATGTCAGTCATTCGTTGCAGGGTTATGACCATAACATGGAGAATTACAAGTCTATGAAACTGGAGTTCATAGCACTGAAGTGGACAATATCGGAGAATATTTGCTATGCAGTAGGTGCACAGTGTGTACCAACCATAACCCCCTAAGTCACTGTCAAACCCTCAAGCTACTACCAAACAATGGTGGGTAGCACAACTAGCAGCTTTTGATTTCATTGTGCAATACCAACCAGGAAGGAATAATGGAAATGCTGACTGTGTCCTGCCAGTACAGTGACCAGGCAGGACAACACGAGGAGCCGGACCAGCAGACCAGGAGCACTCCAAACACTCAGCATGACCCTCAGGGACCTGAGGTGGTGACAGCAGCAAACTGGAGTCTTTCCAAGTCAATCAAGGGCTGAACTGGCAATCCTGCGAAACCCTGACCCAATTCTGAAAATCTTTCTTTTGTGGTTACAACTCCCCAAGTGATGTCCAGCATCTACTCCAGCAGTGGGATTGCCTGCTGTATAGGCAGACCACTGCCCCACATGGTGAATGTATGAATACTCAACTACTTCTGCCCACATGCCTTCACCAGGAACTTCTAAACAGTCTTCATGACTAACCTAGACACCAGGGGGTGCGACAGACCGCAGATCTAGTGAGGCAAAGATGTTACTGGACAGTAATGGGAGCAAAAATAGAAAAGCACTGTCAGAACTGCCAGCATTGTGTACTATCCAAGGCTGTCCAACCTGGGGTGAAGACCTACCAGGGTGCTCTTCTTGCCAGTCAGCCACTGGAGGTACTCACCATTAACTTCACCCTGCTTGAACTTGCAACAGACCGGAGAGAGAATGTGTTGGTCATGAATGACTTCTCTAAAAACACATAGGCCATGCCAACTAAGGACCACAGTGTCGTTACAGTAGTGAAGGTCTGGTTGACAGCCAGTTCAACTGGTTTGTGGTGCCCAAAAGGATATACTCTGACCAGGGAAGAAATTTTGTGAATGCCCTCATCTGGTAGTTCTTTAAGCTCTATGGGTCGAGAAGTCTAGGACCACACTATATCATCCACAAGGAAATGGCCAATGTGAGAGATTTAATATGATGCTCCATGACCTGCTACAATCTCTTCCCCCTGGAAAGAAGTGGTTGTACCCAAAGTACATCTCTCAGCTGGTGTGAGCATACAACACCTCAACCCATCGCTCTACTGGCCACTCCCTTTATTCCTTAATGTTTGGAGTACCACCCAAGCCTCTGATGGACTTTCTCTTTGGGGCAGATGTCTCCGCAGACAAGCCAGCCCCTAGGATGAGTGGGTCTGGTAGCCCCAGGAATGACTTCAGGTGGCATGAAATCTGGCCTGTAAGAACCTGGAAAAGGAGAGTACCGCCAGCAACACCAGAACCAACAAGCATGTGATCCTGGCTTCAGGAAGGGACAGTTGTTTTACTTTCAGGATCATCACTGTCGAGGTTGTCAGAAGATCCAGGATGTCTGGTCATTAGCCCTTTACCAACTGAACCTGGTGGGCTGTATGCCATCACAGGGCTGGTGGCACTTGTACATGCCATGGGTGCACAGGACCAAAATGAGGGCAGTGCAGCTTGAAACTCCACCGTCTGCACCAGTGGTGTCAAAGCCATCCCCATAGTCAAGCCACCAAGACATTGGCCCTGACAGTAGTAGAGACAAGGAGACCAGTCCATCCCCAACAAAACATGGAGTAACCAAGAGGTGAATCACAAGGCTTTTGAGGATGATTCCACCACATCCCATGGCAGACAGGAGAGGCCACCACGCCAAGGGGAGACATCCTCCCCTTGATGCACTGCCCTGCCAAGGTCCACAGGAGCAAGCAAGAACATGGTGGTGGTAAGGGCTAATGCTACTGCTGTTAGCAACCTCAAGTTTAGGCCTTGGTTATGAATCAGTTGATTGTCAAGGCAAAGACACTTTTTGGTGGGGGTGAATGAAGGAATCTAGATGATTGGTACATGCATAGTCACATAACATAGTCAGATGACGAGGAGGTAATCAGGAAGTGATAAAAGTAGAGAGCCCCATTGACTTTGCTGCACTCACCTTATTGTGGTGGACTCTCCCTTTCATGCTAGGGTAATAGCCAGATGTGAGCATCCCGTCCATCACAAAGGGAACCGGAGCAAAACCGATGGCAATGCTCATAGCAGTTTAAGCCTTATTGTGTAGCAATGGATGGCTTTGGCTAGTGCTATCCTTTTGTTTCACTTATGCAACCACTTGTCTGTGTTCCGCGTTCCTGCCATGTTTAAAGCATTTTTAACCTGTGTTGAACAGCACCTGAAATTGTCATTGTAACAAATTGTATTTGTATGTTTCAGTTTACAACCACCTACAAGAAATTGTTCCTGTTCGGGGAAGCCACAGAGCTGGTCACATGGTATACTGATGAAAATACTAAGGGCTTACGAGTTACTCCTGCACTTTAGCACGAGGTGGCGTTGTCAGGAAGGGTTTCTCTGTAACAGGTACTGTAATAATAATACAAGAATTATTGGATGAATACCAATACTGACAGCTGTTTGTTATTTTAATTTATCATGACTGTGTGGGAGTGTGCAATCTGTGTTTGATTGGCACCTCCCAGCTCTACCCATGTAACCGTTAAGTTGGGACAGTTTGAACTTACTTATATTGAGTTGGGTGGCCTTCCCCAGCAAAACATAGCTTGGCCCTACTTCAACCTGAGCAGAGGTCTAATCAACCAGAATAACTGCATCATGGTGCTACAGCAGATAGAACAAAAGCTAAGTCACGTTTTCCTTACATAATGCCCCCGTTCCTGAGATCCCTCTCACATCCACACACACACGCATACACAAACACACTGTGACCCCTGTAAGCCCTCACGACCCTTCATGATCCCCACTAACCCCTGCCCTCCGACCTTAGGCTGTAAACAGGTGGGAAGTAGAAACTGGGGGGTGGGAGATATTATTTGGTCTAATTAGTTTGGTGGCCTGGAAAACCAGACTTCGTCCCCTTCGCTTCTTTATCTGGCCTCCAGGTCCTGGAAAACAAGTGAAGAAAATATGAATGCATAAGACAAATGTTTCTAATCTGGTTTAGACATCTCATGTAAAACTTGAAGTCCAACAGCTGTATCTCTGGAAAGACACATAAGGCTCCAAATGGTGTATTTGGCAAATCGATAAGTTGGCATGCCATGGCTTTTCTGTTGCTTAGCAGACTTTATCATGGATTAATATCAAAGAGATTCAATAACTAGTTTCCACTATTATCTGTGCTGCAAAATCTCCAAGTTTGTATGAAAATGAAAATGGTCAGTAGTGACATGTTTGCACTCTTCCCAAAACCTAAATTTGCTCTGTTTATCCTTACCGTACCTGTTTTAAGCTAAATGTGATGCTGAAACTATTCTGATTTCAGAAAATGTGTGAAAAATGTAATTTTTTTTTTCTTGTCATAGAAAAATAAATGTTTTTTTATTGTTACCACAGTCTTTTCCCCTCTAACCCTTAGAATAACTTTTACAAGGCTTTAACTATACTTAACTCTACCTACTTACTAAAATATTTGTACTAATGAATTCTTTTTTTAAAACTTGGACACTGAATGTCTATGAAAATAAATGAAAGTGTAATCCGGGATCTGGAGAATTGTCCACTATCACCATTGTGCCTGGTGATTGGCAGACACATTTTAGGCCACTTAAGAAATGTATCTTCTATCTAGGAGATATTGACAACATTTTTTTATTTTTATTTTGGGCAAAACTGTTCCTTTAAGAGGAGATGTGAAGCAAGAGAGGCACTGTGGTGAGGGGACGAAAGAGGGAAGATGAGAGAAAAAAAAGAGGGAGGCAGGGCAGAAGGGATGTAGGGAGGGATGGAGGGCAGTCACCTGTGGTGTGGGAATGGAGCAGTGCTCTCCACAGGGGATGGTGGTTTCTCCTGCCCCCCTACACCCCACTCCCCTCTTACACCCCGCTCCACTTACCTCATCCCTCTCTTCACCTCCTCCTCTTCTTTGGATACAGCTGCGGGAGAGGGGGGTGTACACGAGAGAGGTGGATGGGTGCACAGCGAGGGGGATAAAGTGACAGAACAGTGAAGAGAGGCAGAAAGGACAGAGATCAGGATGAATGACACGGGCCTAAAAAAACAAACTACACTGATTGCGTATATGCATGTTGTGTTCATAGTGTTAAGAAATATTAAAACATACACAGCAAAATGAGTCTACAAGGATGTTGAGAGAGGAGATTAATCCGATTTAAACACTAACCGCCATTCTCTCATGTGACAAATTCATTAAATAAACTTAGAATAAGTAACATATAAACTTTTTGATTTTCTGTTTGCACTGATTGCTTGCCTTATAATATTTATCAACATGCACTGTTTAATTTATGACTACATCCCTGGCAGACACACTAATGTATCAACAGTACCGGGGAAATTCTCCCAACAGCAGGGAACAAAATAAGGAACAAGGGTTTTTACAGTTACTCTACCTGTGGTGCTGCTACACTCAGTTCTACAGGTCGACACATGGTTGATGTGTTTTAGATAGAAAATTCAGACATGTTGTTTAGACTATAAATATTTGCACTCACACCTTCTGCTTCATTGGAACACCATGTGCAGTTACATTCATGGTAAATATTCCTTGTGCTTGTACAATACTTCTAATGCCATTTTCATATCAATATCTGATTCACTGTATAGATTTAAAAGGAAAATATGTAAAAACAGTTAAGTGTTTTGGACAAAGGTTGCTTCTATCCTTTCTGACATACTGGATAGTTATGTACTCTGTCTTCCACAAGTGATGATTTCACCATAACCCTGCCTGTACATAAAAAAGAGAGTTTTGTTTGCAGGATCAACAGCAGCAAAACAAATCCTGGATATCAGATGGAAACCTCCCCACAAATCTAGCATATTGTCATTTTATGAAGTATTATCATTTGAGGCTTCTTGTGCCTGGACGCAAGGAGCTAAAATAGAATCTATTCGAGCTCAGACTACTTCTTCAAATTTTTTGAGGGGTAGACCTATTTGGAGGGCAAAGTAGGGGAGGAAGGTACAGTTTCTTTAACATGCTGATTTTCCATCTGGGTGACTGGACTGTGGATTTCAAGATCCTGAATGCTCTGCAACAGTAGACATTGGCTACAGTGTATTTAACTATGTGTGTACAAATAGATGAAATGGTAAGTCTGGCAGCTATAGTCTATGTTTTTTTTTTTCTATTTTTTAATTTTTCTCTTTGCAGTCGGTGGGTATAGGTTATAGGGCGTGGGAGGGTGCAGGCAGCTTCTGTTGAGTTGTTCTGGTAATGTGAAGACCCTGGACAGAGATGTTGATACATCTTGACAGAGTTTTTAAATTAACATGTATCTATATTCTTTGCATGACAATTCCTTTTGTGTTGCAAACTACATGGGGGAAAAACACCAATAAAAAGTCGGTCACAAAAAACAAAAAGTTAAAAAAAAGCAGATTTTTACTTTGGTTGTGGGATGCTGTGGCTAAATATGTTTTTTTGTTTTTTATCACTGATCATTTTCTGCTAATGCGTTATTAAAAAAAATTTGGTCGCAACATACCAAACTATACATGATGACGTACTTATGAGTGCATGCATGTGTGTGTGTGTTGCCCTCTGTCCCTTAGGCAGCTGCTTCCAGATGACCCCCAGCAGCGAGCTGTCACTGGACATCTGCGTCACACACACACACACACACTGTGTATTTGTGGGTGTGTGTGTGTGTAGAGAGATGTGTAAGTGTGTGTATGTCCGTGCATGTACGTACATGCGAGTGTGGTGGCCTCTTTTCTGCTTGGTTGGGCTTCTGTCACAAGTATTAGAAGTGTCTTGCAGCCACACACACTGACAACCACTGACACTAACCACAGGAGACGGACAGACAGATGTAAGTGTGTGCGGCTGTGTGTGTCTGAGAGTGTGTGCTGCCGCTGATTTTAATGATGAGAGAAAGAGTCGTGATACTACAGTGCCGCCGAAATCACGGCCCATGACCCCTTGTCAACAGACACATGCATGCAAATACACACAAATATAAAAAAAAAAAAAAATCTTTGATAACAACACAATGAGATACAAAAGTTATCGTTTAATATTTATTGTACTGCAGCAGCTAAATGTCAGCTACAGCGGCACATGTATTGACTCTTGATATATTTGATATCTGACTGAACTGTGTCAGCAACCTGAAGATTGCACAAGCATGTGGTGGAACTGACGCATGTGGGTACTCTCAGTGAGTTTCCAAACCAAACCCCAAATTTCCATATATAATAAAAAAAAGGTTATGTTCTGAAAAGTTGAGGTGATAATAAAAATCCTGATTTTATTGCTCATCATGCTATGAACCCACTTCTTCTTCTGTTTATTGGAAACAAACTAATATCAACTGGTGATAAAACATTTAGAAGATCTATTTTATTCCAACTCCATATAAGGCTTTAGGAAAACAGAATACACCTTAAAATGTATATTACATGTCAACGTGTAAAAGTCATCCATGAGAAAACAAGAGACAGACAGGAAGTGGGAACTTTTCTTCCCAGTCGTCTCTAACTCATTCTGCTGTGCACACAAGCTGCACGTCTGACAGAGTTTTCCGGCAATCTCCTCTAATCTGTTGAAACAATGTGCTGAGGTGTGTGTGTGTGAGTGTGTGTCTGTGTGAGAATAGAGTAAGGTAGGGTAGGGTCCCACACCACCGTGATTGGGGTCAAAGGTCGTCGGGGAACCAGGGAGCTGTCATGCTCCATTACATTGTGCTTTGGGACAGAACTAAAACCGGAGTGAGGCGCACTGAAAACTTTTTTTTTTTTTTTTTTAGTCCACTTAACAGCCCCATTTTACACTCATCTGGACACTTACAGGTTATGCATGACCACACAATCACACACCAATCACACACACACACACACACATGCACATACTGTATATGCAGTGCTCATGAAGGCGCTCATATTGATGCTCACAAACAAGAGTATGCACGATGACTTGAGTGACAAACACTGTCGATCCCCTCAGTCTGACTCATTAATGTAGGCTGTATAGTTGGATTCTGCATTGCTGTAAATTATTTATGTCACAGTCAGTAGGCATGATGGGAATTACGGGTGGATGATATGAAAAAATGTTCCATCAGGGTGTATGTTATTTAATAGTGTGAAACAAATATACATTGTGATACAGTAAACTTTCAGGAAACTCAACTGAGACACTGTTTATTAGATAAAAATAACCAGATTCAAATGACTTTAAACAGTAGCTAGGTGACATATCTGTCCGCCTAACCTCATTTCCAGTCGACAGAGAAGCCGCAGTAGCAGTTGCTAGGAGCAGTTAATATTTCTCTCATTGATCAAAGAACTACATTGATTCTAGAGCCACCTAGGAGCGTGATTTGAATAAGTGAACAAACTGAGAGATGTGGGCGTCAGGGAGGCTAGGCTATATCATATCACCCTACTTTGATGGTGAAATGATGAGGGGAAACTTGATTGAATCGGCAAATTGCAATATAGTGAGTTTGCTTACTGGTGTTCACATTTTTCATCAGCTTCCTGCACCATTAAAGGAGACCTATTATGCTCATTTCCAGGTCTATATTTTTTATTTTTATTTTATTCTGGGACTCCACAAGAGTAGCTTTGCATGATTCACAGTTAAAAAAAAAGGCCATTTATGCAGCCCCTCAGTTTAGCCTCTGTCTCTTAACAGGCAGTCTTAGCTCCTGTCTCTTTAAGAGTCCCCCAGTCTACTCTAATAACAGGAGACTTTTATTATGAAGAATTTACAGGAAATGAAACACGTTCACTACCGAATTACTAGAGCTTCATTAGCAGCATTAAAAACCAGTCAACGCAACAACATATGAAGATGTTTAGAGCTCAGTGGATCAGGTTAGAAATAACACAGGGAGGAAATAGTACAAGCAGAAGCAGCTACAGTGATGATGATGTTTGATGAAGAGCTGCAGATGACCAGCTACACCTCCAACAGGTAAACAACTTATTTTACTCTGCCCTGCCGTGTAATGGAAAAACACTCCACAAAGCATGCCAGCTTGACTCGAGTCATGGCTCGCCGTGACTATCCCCAAAACAATGGAAAAATGCCATAATGTTAGCGGAGCGGAGCAGTGGGCAGATGACAATATAAAGAAATCTATCATGAGCTGACATCGGCTCGGGCTGGAGGCAGAAAAAAAACGTTGGAAAGTGAGCGTTCAGAGCGGGTTCGAAGTTTGAGCTTTTTTACACGTAACTCATTATTTGACACTTTGGCCATGTTTCATTTGCACATATCATGACTGAAAATGAGAAAAAGCATACAGCATCTCTTAACGTCTGTAATCTGTTTTTTTTTTGTTTTGTTTTTTTGCAGTGAGGTGCTTCAACGAAGTGAAAACGAAATCAGAATCTCCAAACAAGCGATTTTTTGACTTCCTATCTGACGTAACGTTCAGCCTTGTACCTGGAAAAATAGCCGCCGAAGAATGTTGATTTGGAAAGCTTGTAATGGGTTTGTCCTTTCCATTCTGAGGCAACTTTCCACCATCTACTACGTACCGGCTGTTTCCCTGACAGAAGGTGCTCTCAGCTGTCCGCAGCCTATTCATCACTCCAACAGGCTGGCTGACTTAATGTCTGCTAGCTCTGCAGAGAGACTCGGATGTGATGATGGAGCATACAGTTGAGCCTGGCGGCAGGTGTGTATGTGTGGAGAGAGACATGGAGAGGTATTATTTTATCTTTCATCCTGTCTGGTTAAGATACAATCGATAGGTTCAATGGTTAAATTTAGTATTAGCAGAATATCGAAAAGACAGCTGAAAGAGATTCATTAAGGTTTCGACCATCTAGTCCAACTATGAAGTCGGTTCTTTTATGGATTCGCCATCTTTAGGATGTGATGAAGTTGTGCAATTCAAATGAACCTTTCTGACCTTTTAATAATCAGTATGCAGACAGGTTTTCTAATTCTGGGACTCATTCGGGTTTATATACAGCTGCTATAAATGGCCAAAGGAGGGGACACGGATGGTATAGTGGACATCATCAAAGAAAAAAAAAACTGTTATAACAATAAATGCTAAACTACTTGTTTAAGTAGGTGTTTCCTTGGAGCTTTGAACCAAAGATAATCAAAAAAAAAAACTTACATGTTATGCTTGACTTGCATCATGAGACACTTGACATCCTTGATTGAGACCTGATCCTGTAAAGACTTGACTTTAGACTTTGAAGCAAAAAAAATAAATAAATAAAGTCCCAAGTTTCAACTTGACAAAGTTTCAGGAAAAAGAACATATGCCTCGCATAACAAAACAGCTTCAATATTAAATCTGTAGGTCTTAATGATCTGTAAAAATCACTGTGAACAGCAGTAAAATGTTTAAATGTTGTGTCATTTTAACGATGAGCATTCAAAGACTTGAAAAACTTACATATTGATTGCAATTAGCTTAAGACTTTGTGTCAAAGGACTTAAGACAGGTATCTATCTAGGTATATTTCAAATCAATAAAAAAAGCTCTGCAAGGCTGAGATATAAAGACATCCCAATGTTTTCCAATGGCCTTAAATTCATATTTGTGTGTGTTTAATGTATTTCTGTCTCATAAAAAAACTATCACATAGTCCCTGAACTCTACGATTCCTAACACTTGACATTTTCCAGCACTTTTACTTGCAACATCCACATACTTTCGTACTCTTGAACAACATTGCTCTGTTGAGCAACTCGCGCTCGCCGATAAGGGACACAAAGGTAACTGTGAGAACGACTGTCGTTGAGATGTTGGGATTTCCACCGGCTCTGTGTGAAGTGGGTGGCGATGGTGCAAGCTGCTCCTAAGCAAGCAGCTCATGTTTAGTCCCAGTCTAGTGGAAAAAAACCTGACTAACCTGTCCCATAGTCCTTCTACTATGTCAATGTACGTGTGTGTGTGTGTGTGTGTGTGTGAGAGAGAGTGTGTGTGTGTGGGCTACTTACCTCACTGGGTGCTGTAGGAAAAACATCCGAACGTTCATCAAAACAGCAAAACACAGATGAAGATAAGGCCGTTCTGTTTTTGTATGACAAGTCTGTTTTTGAGTGCGTTCCTCTCAAGAGGGGAGAGAAAGGGGTTTCCGTGTGTGTGTGTGTGTGTGTGTGTGTGTGTGTGACAGAGAGAGGGAGACATACAGTAGTGTTTGGGAACGACACAAGACAGGGCATAGAACAAAGAGCAGGCTACAACTAGTTTTAAAGCCATACGCTGCCACCAAGTCAAATTTCTGTCTTTGATTGGAGGTTTCTCGGAGAGCAGATAAGAAAAGCCTCATCAGTGTTGTGTGTACACGGTTTTCAAGCGGCAGCCTTCAAGGCATGTCATTCCCCCGAAGTCTGATAACACACATTAAAGGCTGGTGCAGCATGAGGTCCTTTATGAGCAGTGTAGGTGGGCAAAGCATCCTGGTTACGGAAACCAAAATAAGATCTTGTACAACATGTTTTTTTTTATAAAAGCGCATGACAAAATAGTTTGCTTGTCAGTTAACCAAAAATGTTCCGATGAGCTGTTTTTGATGAGCTGTTAAGTTTTAGTTAAGTTCAGGTGACGAAAAACTACTTATTGTTACAGTTAAGGAAAGATTATGACCGTGGTTAAAAGAAAACCGACGTTGAAAGAGGAGGCAGGATGCCAATCACGGCCTCCTGGGTGGGAGTCACATATTTTGTACGTGCAACTATCCACCACAACCTCCCTGACCTGACCACATCACATTACTTATGCTACTTACAGTAACAGTCATCGTATACACAACTACAAGAGCTCACTCATCACAAAGATGTAACTCTGTAGGGCATTTTAGGCATACTGTCTTTCTGGTTTGCAGTTTTAAATAGTGAGAGTCTGGAGATGTTTGATTATTTACAGACAGAAAGCCTAATGTTGGGTTGGTTGGAAGGCTTTAAAACTTAAACAAGAGGAGGATGATGGTGGCCAAACTAACTAAAAAAAAAAAGAAAAGTAGGCTAAACTAACAATTTCAGTTTAAAATCACATGTAGGTATTAATCTTTTATGCCCACAAATTAAAAGAACACAAGCAATCTGTTATACTGTACAATATATTCAAAGGAAATGAATGACAACACAAAGCAAAAATCCAAACTCAACTCAAACCCAAGTGGCTAACAGAGATTGTTCATTGTTTATTTTGCACTGCTTGACACACTCCATTATACACACATACAGACATGCATGCACTTAACAGACAGCCAGTTATGATCATTAACAAAAAATATGATGAATATAATGAATTCTTTATTCATAGCGACCTCACAGCTAGCCTGTTGCTAAATGTCTTGTCTTCCGATGTCAAAATCAGAGATGGCACCGTTCACGGCCACTTCATGCAGCAACTGACAGAGTGCAGACATCAGAAAGGATGTGCAGGATTTGATTTTCACTCTCAAGTTCTCCTTCTTCATCCTCCTCACTACTCTTATCACTTTTCACGTATAGAAACGAGTGCAACACCATAAATGCCTTCGTGAAATACTGTGTGCACAGCTCACTGTTTCTCCCCACTCTATAGTAGGTATGTTTGCCCCTCCACCAACAGATATGTCCTTACACATGATCAGACGACATGTCATATAAACTGCTTTGTTCCAAGAATCGTCCACCCCACCTCTCTCACTGGAGTAGCACAGTTTTACTAACAGGAAACAGTTCCTCCTGCTGCAATAATGCGACGCTGATCTGTGCCCGAATGATCAAAATGAATCACCTGACACCAGCTGGTCTCTGTAGAAAAGGTTTACCATTCAGACATACTAAGAGGAGCGAGAACCCCGTCCCATAAGACTGCAGCAACACGAACACTGTCCCTCTCAGATCCTTTAATAACAACAGGGGTGCTGAACTTGAAGTCAGTCCTCGGGCGAGGTAGCTTGTCATGTCTCCCAGCGCGTCACGGCCTTTAACACTAATAGAGCCGCGGCTCTGCAACAATCACAAGCAAATCTACAACACTTTCATATTTTGTCAGAGCGTTTCCAGCTAAGGAATAATATTTAGTGAAGTGCGAGTGTGGATTTCGCATATCCGCATGAAGCCTTCTGTTCTTTTCATTTAAAAAGCTAAACTTATAAGTAAGAGTGTTAAAAATGTTTGATGAGGGATGGGCTCACGACTTTAAAGTGTTTAAGTTGTTTTAAGTCGTTCATCTCTCCCTCCCAGAGACATTTTAATATGTTACACATTAACTCTACAGATGGTGTCGGAGGCGACAGACCAATGTGTGCATGGCAGAGGCGTGTAATTGTGCCGTCGCTCGACTCTGAGGTTTGTTTTCCGAGCTGGGAGATGATTGGTGCCGATAAGACGAACCTCTAAATATAAAGTTGTGGAATCATTAAAACCACGTAAATATTCCCCTCCAATCCCTTTACACTAATCCTAACCATGGCCAATGAAACCATTCATTAGAAAATCATCAGCTTTGCTATATTCCAGGATTTTTGACTTTGTGTGTGTGTGTGTGTTTGTGCATTTGCATATGAGCACACAAGCCAGAGAGAGAGAGCCAGTGCATGTGAGTGTGTGTCTTATGCAGTGTTGCTGCAATTAGGCATCCGATTCTGAGTCTCAGTGTGTGTGTGTGTGTGTATGCATTCTGGGTGTGTATTGCTTATTTATGCAAATCACTGTGCCATTTTTATATGGGTATAACTGACAACATTAGGTTTAATCCTGGGTAGAAAATATCAGACATTGTTCCTGATAATGTTTGGCAGATTGGTAATCTCTGAACGAGGATCACCACCTGACAGAATTCCGGATATCAGTTTTTATTTCGGTGACCGAGCTTCAAGGTCAAACCGACTATTAAAAATTTCAAAATCCAACGACCGAATTTTTAAATGCGAAACTTTAAAGCTGACAGTACAAAAGCTTCCTGATGGGCAACTCATCTGATCTTTCTCCATGCTGTAGATGATGAGGACTACCAAAAAAACCACACTTGTGCTTTCACTTAATCCCAGTAATTTAAGCATCTATTACTTGAAGTCTATCTTTCGGGAATATTTTGAACGCTGTTTTGTTTTTTGTTAGCAAAAGTTTGCAGAGTTGAACTGTTGATTGGCAAATGAAAATGTGTTGAAACAGATTCTGTTTTCCAAAGACAGACCGTGGAATAAATACAAAATCTGAATTGCACTTAGTAGGTTAAAGGTTTGTCTTCATAAGTGACTGGTCAGTTTTTTAATAACAGTGGATCAAATAACTGCATGCCACATAAACGATTAGTGATGAACATGCAGTTAACTATTTCCCAACTCAACAGTCTACTAAGTTTTACTATTTCGGACCACTCACTGTTCTTATCAACCTTATTTCCAGCAGTGCAAGGCACCTGTTTCTGCACACAGAAAGTTAGCAACTAGCTAAGTTAAGATGCACATTTAGCAGCAGAATTGCAAGATATCTCCCTTAAGAGCTAAAATGAGAGTGAATATTGGACAGAAACATGTCTCCAAATGAATGCTAATGTTGCTCTTTATCTGCTGGATGTGTAACTAGACTTTCTTGCTAACACGTTTGCCATAACATCTTATACTATAAGATGATATATGTCATTTAACAGATTTTTGCACTTCCCCCAAGTGGCCTAAAACCTACTTGAGGAACAACATACTGTATGTGCTATCAAGTAAAGGCCGCATTAACTCTTTACTTCCTTCATGTGATGTACTTCCTTTTGAAACAGGATGCTACCACTGTTGGGGGTCATTTTAGACTGTAAACCAATGGGATCAACAGTAAGTCAATGAGAGAAATGCGAGTCAGTTTTTGAAGTTTGGTACGGTGCAACGGCAAAGAGACACACACACACACACACACACACATACAGAGAAACATACACAAGCTACCTGCCAGCAAGATGGAGGAGAGGGCCTCCATTTCAGGCCAAGCAGTGGGTATCGGTGAACCTTCCCCCAGGTGTGTGTCGGTAAGTAAGAAGGAGAGAGCGAGAGCTGTAGCACCCTACTTGGCAGCCAGTTAGAGGAAAGATTATCTTGACAAATTGGATAAACATCTTCTGTGTGACAGGATGCTGATGGAGGGTCCGCCTGCCCACACACACAAACGCAGAGTCACACACACCTGGGGTGGTTGGTTTGTTTAGCCACAGATCGTGTGTGTATTTGTGTGTGTGTGTGAGTGTGTGTGAGCCCAGCCTAAAGGCAGGTAACAACAGGTCTCCCTCCTCAAACAGAGCATGCAGGTTCTCAGGTGTGTCTGCCTGTTCTGCTTCAAATGCTCTTTACTCTGCGTGTGTTTGTGTATGTGGAGAGTGGTACTCTGTAGAGAATTAAAAGTGATCTCATTTGTGTTTTCATCTTACATAACTTTGCTGTAGTATTTTTTATGATATATCTATATATCTATATTCTGTGTGTAGCTGTAAAATCACACCATAATACTCTATTGAATCACGGTGTTCTTTGCCTCCTATGGAGTATAACTTTTCTCTTGTGTTCACCAAAACACTACAGTGAGTCTTTAGTTTTACATTGATGTATGTACATTTATCTTTTAGGGGACTGTATTATTATATAGACTAGTAAAAGGTGTGGACTCGAGTGAAATGACTTGGACAGGGCTAAAATTGATGCTTTCGAACTAGACAATTGATCCTTAAAAAGAATGAATAAAATACATTTTCACGTGGAATTCAGTCTATGAAAGATATAGATGTTGATATCTATAGATATCAATATCTTCCTACGACAGGTGACAAGAGCACTGTGTAAAAAAAAAAAATGCAGCATGTCCACTCAGGATAGAGTTTACAAGTAAAGACTACCAGCCACTATGTTTGCTCTGCTTGATAGTTTTTAGTCAAGTGAAACTCCATTGATTTTTTTACCCTTGTGTCAAGTATAAATCCAGTAATGCTGTTACTTTGTGGAAACAGTTGCTTTAAATGGTCCGAGATCTGGGCAAGAACAAGTTATGACTCATTTATGACTAGAAACCAAGAGTTTAAGACTTGTGATGACTTGATTATCTATCTAGACTTGGCCCGATCTTTGTAACTTGTGTTCTTAGTTTGATATGTTGTATAGTTTATGTTTTTTTAATGACTTTAGATCACTAGTTCTTCTTAATGGTGTTTCTGACATAGTTCTTCGACGCAGGCCGGTTTAACCAATCAGATTCTCAGATAAGTGCTAACATGGCTTTAAGTCCCACCTACGCACTTACACGCACATGCTGTATATACACACAGGCGCTGGAGTCATGGAGAGGTTAATTCATCTACTCTCCCCGTTTCTTTTAGTCCCATTTTTTGACGGGTCCATCTCTTTTTAAATCCAGGATTTGGCGATTCACTATCGCTCTCCCTGTCTCTCTCTCTCTATCTCTCCGTCGTTCCATTTCCTCTCTGCTCCACGGGGGGTTCAGAGCGTTCACATTTGGAGGATTTTCAGGGCCACTTTTGTCTTAATTAAACCAAGAGCCCGGCACTGAGCTTCACCAGAAAAAAAAAAAAAACAGAGAGATGACTGTGGTCCACAGAGGGACACTGAAAACACTTGTGTGTAAGTATGTGCGAGCGTGTGGATGGGTGGCACAGAAAGGTCACAGGCTTTACTGTTAGTATAGCAGTGCCATCTTTGATGCTCTTATATTCACACTTTCCATTTTAGGCATTTAGCCAACGCCTTTATCCAGAGTGACATAAAATAAGTAAAAGCCAATATTACGTCTCCCAGTCGTAGCTGATAAGTGCGGTATTAAAATACTTCAAAGAACAATGTGATCAGCAAAACCAGCAGGGGAAAAAAAGAAGTGCGGTGGTTGTTTAACACTCTGAAGTAATAATCTGCAACATTTTCATATAAATAAACTGTCTGTTTTTCTTGATCATGAAAGCTTTTTACATTGAACAGCAAATCCTTAAATTAGCAGCGCAAATACGCCTTATTGACACGAACCGCAAGAGTATTCCTTGCCAAAAAAAGAAAACACATAGGGAGTGTCAATAACAATTACATGTGCTCCATTTAACAAATATCACTCCATCAATGAAAATTAAATCAACAGAACAAACGTAGTAAATATTAGCGCTAATTAAAACCTGGTGTTTCTTGTTTCCCAAAGAACCATTAGCAGCTGTTTGGCACGCAGTCCGTCCTACTCCGAGGAAATTATCGGTGGAAGGTTTTCAGTATTACATTTATTCTGGAATTTCGGGAAGTTTGCCAGATATTTTGGAAGTGTATGTGGTTTTTGCAGGCTTTGTCTCCACAGCTGTCTTCTTTTCTACAAGCGCTTCCACTTGTTTCCACAGCCAGACTGCGCTCAGAGAGTCTGTACACTGTCAGTGATTTTTCCCAGCTTAAAGTCAGTCCGGTCTGACTTAGTGGATATCGCTCAGTGAGGTAAATCCCCTAACTGGTGAACTGTATTGCATTTCCTTCTTTCCTATTTCCTTCCAAGCATTCATTTTAGCTAACTCTATGTACAAAATAAACTACTGAACACGGTTGTTGTGTTTGTTTTCCATCTGAGTGATTGTTCGACTCTCTCCTCTTCAATAAAAACATGTCACTTTTTTTTTTTTCCACCATGGCGGACAAGGTGCCAAAGCTAAATATAGTGCACTAGAGTAGTAGTACTTGTCAAACCACAGCAGGAGTGACAAGGGCTCAGGGAAATCTCTATTCCTGCTGACTTTTTCAATGTATTCAGTTCTCTCTGAAAGGGCAAAAATGACGTAGCATAGCAATGGCCAAACTTACAACAATGAAACCCAGGTTGTAAGGAGGAAGTCAATCAACCCAGGTGTTTAGTTATCTCATAATGCCAGCAACACAAATACAGGGTTGCCATTTACGGTATATTTAGGGAATCTGCCACAGTTTAAATATTCAATATCTGGTAGATCTTAGCTGTAAAAAAAAAAAAGTTTAGTTTGGTAAATTAGGGGCATGTGTGTGGGAAGATACTGGAGGGTGTGGCAGCCATGAAGATGTAGAGTTGACCTGTGATGAAGCAAACTTGAAAGAATGAATTATGTCATTTGTTGTTTTAGGCTGTGTAACAATTTGGAACTTTGCCATCCAAACTTCTTGGGCGTTTTCAAACCCGCCTTGTTTAGTCCGGTTGAATTGGATTCTGATGCGTTTAGGCAGATCTGAACGTTGCAGTTGTACTTGGGTGTGGACCAAAACAACCATACCGAGACCCAGTGGTCTCAATCTTGTACCAAACAAATTGTGGAATGGTTCATTAGCGATGGGAACCGATACAACCCGATTACTAAGACGTACTCTGCACGTTTGAGCTAAATGGCTCCCAGCGTCAGTTTTGCTTGGCATACTGGGATGTGGATGATAGTTCTTACGTGGCTTGGTCTGAAAATGCCCAAAGACAAACTTGTTCCCAACAATGCATGAAAACTGTGCCCATGTGGGACAAACTGGGACATCCTCATGTCAAACTGGTGTCACAAAGATCCAGACCCTGCCCATGTGGGACAAACTGGGACATCCTCATGTCAAACTGGTGTCACAAAGATCCAGACCCTGCCCATGTGGGACAAACTGGGACATCCTCATGTCAAACTGGTGTCACAAAGATCCAGACCCTGCCCATGTGGGACAAACTGGGACATCCTCACACCAAACCGTTACACATTAGATGTAGGCCTTTTTTTTTTTAAATTCCTGCTGTAGCTTAATGTTTCACCATGTAACAATACGCTGTGATCAGTATATGATGCCTAATATTTGACCCATTAATATGTCATTGCAAACGAGTCTCCTTTCATTCCTCATACACTTAGCTTTAATTACATATAATGTTGAATTGTTTTGGTCACACTGGGCCGTGTGTTTGAGTGTCAGCAGTGTGTTAATATCAGTGGATTGTGGGGAGGTTCCAGAGTGGTGGTGATAGTCGCAAATAGACAGACGACTACTGACTGAGAGGAAGTCTGTTCACTGAAATACAGGGCTGGCTATCAGGGATTTGGCAAGCGGTGGTGAATGTCGACCCTTAACACAGACAGACACACACTGCACCATCGAGATGTCTGAACACAAGAAGTTTTTTTCACTGATTTTAGTTATACAACAACACACACACACAGATACACATCAAGTGGCTTCTCTCTTTTACTCTTTATTTTCCTCTCTTTTCCCAGTGGTGGTAAGTATCTAAGTACATTTGCTCAAGTACTGTACTTAAGTAAAGTTCAAGCACCTCAAATGTGTACTATTTTATACTTATATTAATATTAATATCTACAAATACTGTACTTTTTATATTGACTTTGGCCTTCTCTGGTTGGTTAGAAGGGCAAGGCTTACCTAAAAAACTTTATTAAGGCAATCATTTTTAATGGTCTCAATCGCTAAATTTGGACCCTCCAGTAAGTGTGCTGGTGGTCATTTTGGAAATTATTTTATCATATCATAGACTTTGATGTCTGCTGTGTGGGTGTTGACTGACAGTTGGCTCGCCCGCTGCTCTCCCTGGCTTTGGGACTGAGTCAGACTATTGTCGCAATATTTCATTAAGATGATTGTTATTTGATTTATAATACCTGTCCTGTTAGCACAGTTTAGCTAAAGTAACTAATGTTAGCCCGATTGTACTAGTAAGCTAGTGTTCAGTCTAAGGTAGCAGGGTGTGTTTCCAGAGCAAACAGCCTCGCACTCTTTATTTGGAAAGTTCTGGCTCCAAACGGAAAAGATGGCGGTGACCACAAGCTGCAACTCTGGGCTTCAAACTGGCTCCAGTGCAACCCAGTGGGTGACGTCGCATCTCGCTATATTGATTGTTTTATATAATCTATGATTTCAACTAAAAAGAATATGAAAAAAAACTTATAAACTGTAGCTTTAAGTATAATTTTGACTGCACGACTAACCTGTTATTTTCATATTGTGGACGTGCAGACTAAATAACACTACTGTTGTCAAAACCTACTCAATACAATGTTGCCAGTCTGTGCTTTGCTAAAAATACTCCTAGCAAACAACCAAGTCCAACTAGCCTGTGTGTGTGTTTGTGTGTGTATGCAGAATGAGTGAAAGAGGCCACTAATGAACTAACAAAGACTCTTGGGGAAGAAAGCAGAGAGGAGAAAAGAGAGTGAGAGAATGGCAGAAGAGAAGATAAATGGAGACAAAGTGTCACAAAGGAAGCACAGAGGAGATAAATGAATAGATTAGAGCGGGTAGCCGAGGAGAGCAGAGTCATGACGAGGCAGAATACATGTCATTTGTACTAAAAACCCCCCCGAAAATCATGTGTTGTGTTTTGATTGTCTGGCTGAGGATGCAGCATCATTCTCAAGTCCTCCAAGGTCTTGCTGGCTCCAACCGAACTTTGTCTCGAGCGGACCCAAAGTTATTTCTATTAAAGCTCCACTATATTTGGAGGGAGGCTGGGTCTGCTTGTCGACGTCGCTCTCTTTTCTGCACTTTCTTTTGTCTCTAATGTATATATTCTTAGATTTTTGGAACATCCTTGTTTGTTGGAGACTAGACTAGATCCTTTATTTTAACCAAATGGATCCAATAGTAGAGGATACACTGTACTATACACTGTGACGCACAAAAGACAGGCCCATACAGCATTTTTTTTTTGTTCTCTTTAGCAAAACACCAAAGAGAAACAGCCTGTGCTAATTCTACCACATATTTACGCTGCATACTTAAGTGTTCCTTCACTTTGTTTGTAATGTGGTATGAGTGGTGGGAACTGTGCCAGCGCACCTTTTTCACTACAGACATTTTTGACTTATCAAAGGAAGGAAAAGCACAGGTGGAATTAATAACATTAACGACGGCTGCGTTGCATTTAGACGAGCCAGCTCCGGAGCTCTGGTGACACGCTTGCACACTCACTGACTTGACTTACCGGGACAATTAATGAAACGGAGCCGTCGTTAATGTTATTATTTACACCTGTGCTTTTAGTAAGAAGCGAGCTGTGTCGTCGTGTGAATTTTCGCCTTCCTTTTTGACCGCGCAGTGCGTCTGCATCTGCGTTGGCTCAAAAACGTACATTCATGGAATCGAGTCAAATCACACAGATTTTTCTCACCGTCGTTTCGCGCGCCTGCTCGTGTCCGTTCCACCTCACCTTCAAACTGAACACACTGTCATACATGAATTATTGTATATGAAAGCTCCACTTTCCGTGGGAAAAATAGCAGAATCACTGCCTTGTCTATGACGGATTTCTTCCTTTATTAATATAGGCACAAAATAGCATCATTAGAAACATCTTACTCTGAGATTACTACTCATGTTTTAGATTTATGAAACACTTCCTGGTCTCATATGTCAGTTATTCACAAGTACAACAGTGATAAAAGCACAGATTTGTACGTTACTAAAAGCCAACTTTCATAAATGTATTTCAATGTGAAAATTTTTACAAAATATCAGTACGACTTGCATAAAGGTCAAGCCAAACGTGGGTCTGATGCCAGTTGGCAAGATAGTTCTGTAGGTTGAGTTGAGCAGGACTGTGGTACTGGGTCTGCTTTCCCCTTGTGGTACTGCAGGGCTAATTTACAGCTTACACACAGGAAATGACCTTAATCCCCAGAGTTCCCCATAATCTGCAAACTCTTTCTGCTCTTCATGCTCCAAATGATTGGGCTAGCACACACACTCACACACACACTCACACACACACACACACACACACATATATACCCTGTCCTGAGCTGCTCAGTGGTCAATTGTAAAGGAGATCCCGTTCAAGGTGATTAAGCCTTCTCTTCCAAGACAACAAAGAAATAATCCAGAACACTTTGACATTATGCCCACTGGGACCGACTGTAATATCTTAGTGGCTGTATTGCTGCAGTTTACCCTCCATGCTTTAAGTTAAAAGGCCCATAAACATGCATCTCTATTGTTTCTGAGCTTTACACAGTATGAGACGACCAGGAAACTCCACAGGTCTGTCGGAGCCACTTTTATTGACTTTATTTTTGTTTTCAGAAAGCAGAGAAGCAGTTTATTAGGCCGCCACAGAGTCATACAGTATATATAAAATAATATTTTCCTTTTACCACATTTCTGTGAAGCCACTGGTGAGTCTGTGCCAGCTAATTTTTTTTCCACATGAATGCCGTCTCACTTTGGTGATGACATGGAGGATGCTGCTAAGGAAAACAACACTTAGCTCTGAGTGCTGCCAAGGTGCACGGCGTCCTCCTGTGAAATGCCTATATCGGCCCGTTACTAAGTGGTTAATGTGGTGTCTGTTGCCAAGGCAACACAGCACCTACCGAAAAGATGTTTTAGATTTTTTGGCAGCGCCTAAGATCCATTTTCACAAAATAAAGCACAAACATGTACACAAATATTTGCAGTGAAGCGGTTTGATTTTTCTCACATGGGCAACCCCCCCCGCTGAGATGTGGTACCACAACACACACCTTGCTGTTATGTGTAGTCATGTGATACCAGCACTCTTCTCAGGTATTATGGCCATTATAGCCTTTTCACACTTCATCTAATATATTTTAATGTGCAAATGTGCTTTTAAATTACAATAAATGCCTCTCAGCTGGCACGGATACAAGCCGAAATTGTGAAAATCCACTTTTTTTGTGTGTGTAATACCACTTAAGCACTTGGCCATGCTCCCAGTGTGGGCTGTCCTGTGATGGAGCATGGGTTAGGCAAACAGGGACTGTATGATTAGAGAGCTGGACGGCGGTGGATAGATGGATGGCACCCTGCCATCTGCTATTTAATCATTTTATTTCCTTCTCTCTCCTTCTCTCCATCTTTCTGTCTCATTATAAATTTGCCTCAAAAGAACACCAAAGAGATTTTAGTCCCTCTTAGGAGTACTGGCTTGAAAAACATGAAAGACTGTGAAAATATGATGTCATGTAACGTGCAGGAAGTAGTGTGTCCAGTGAGGTGGGAGAGTCAGAGTGGCGGATGGGGTGGAGTGCATCAAACTTTTCATACATGACACCAGAGTTTGCTTTCTGGCACAAACCTGCAGGCCAGTTCATAGTTTCCAACCTGGTCGCCAGAATAAAACGTCGGCATTGTACGTTTCTGCAAACCACAGAAACGTTGAATATCTGCATTCCAACACATGTATCATATAACATTTCTACAAAACGTATTATGTCAACATGCAAGTGACGTAGTTCACATGTGATCTATATGAGCTGACCTTTTCTATTAGGAGGAGGAGGAGCCAGTGGATGGTTAGTAAGTTTCTTGGCAAAAAGCACAGTTCGAGACAAAACCTTGAACCAATGTCCGCTTCCTGTTTCAACCGACAAAAGCAGGTGTTTTTAGCGAGACATTTTTCTGGGGTGTTTTAGTGAGACATCTGCCGTTTTTATTTTTATTTTAACCCAAACCATGATCTTCTCCTAACCCTAACCAAGTGGTCTTTGTGCCTAAACCTAACCAGACCTTAAAAACAGCACTGTCACACCATCATCAACACATCATTATTCAAAAACATCATTATTCAACGGGTAGAAAGTTAATATGCTACGTTTCTAGAAACATGATACGTATTACACATGTTGAAACGTATATATATTCAATGCTTCTGTGGTTTGCAGAAACATTCAATGCCAGCATTTTATTCTGGTGGCTGGGATGTAGTTTCCTCATCCACATGGCCACGTGGGTCCATGTGACGTAAATTTTTTCAACTGCCTGTATCCACAAAATTGGGTATTTGTACCAAGGCATCATGAAATTTGCAGCCGTTTTATATTTTATCCCAAACCATGATCTTTTCCTAACCCTAATCAAGTGGTTTTTGTGGCTAAACCTAACCAGATCACAGTGTTGTCACACAGTAAAACATAATTGTTCAACTGATAATGGCCATTTAATGTAGCGTTAAAATGCAATAAACACTGAAACGTTGCATCTGTGGCGACTGGGTTGGTTTCTAAAAGCAGCACATAGGTGTACACCATTTTTTTTCACCCAGACTTTGTCTTCAAGAATACAAAAGTTGCTGCTGGAATAAGACACGGTTCATAGTATGTGATGTCATATTTCAGAAACTGAAGCGGGAAGGAAAAAATGGGGACAAAGCACAAATGAGAAAATATCATAAACAGTTAAACTGTCAGCACTGCAGATATTTTTTTTTTTTTAAATCTGACTTCCACATTGATTCGGTAATACAAACTGAAAACAAGGAACTCTACATATACTGTATGTCTGTGTATCCAAAGGAGAAAAAAGCTGATAAGATGTCAGAGGGAAAGGCTGCAGACTGGAGATGGAGGGAGATGGGAGGAGAAAAAAGAAAGACAGACGTGTCTGTGAGCTCTTTTCCTGTTGTGATGAGGAGAATAGAGTCTTGTCTGCTTACTCACACTGAGACTATTGTTTTTTTGTATTTTGTGGCAATCAATGCCATCAACTCCAGTCACTGCCTGTACTTCATTAGGACTCCGTTCTATTGCAGCAAAGATTAATGTCTTTAGCATAAAGACTGACATTAACAGAAGCCGGAGGAAACAGCTGATTGGCTCTGTACAAATTTAAAAAAAAACAAACTATCAGCACCTCTGAAGCTTGCTGTTAAAAAATATTATCTTGTTTGTTTGATCCTTACACAAATCAAAAGTTAGATTTTTTTTTTTTTTTGGTCTTGGAGTCCAACAACGTAATAGATCCTTTAGAAACTTTATGTTGAAGTTCATCTAAAGGCTCAAAAGATCAGATCATGTTTTTTTTCGTGTGGGTGTACGGCCCCCTGTAAAGAAGGCCCGACGGTCGAGGGTTAAACGGAAACCTTAAGGTGAAAATTACCAGATGAAGAGGTTAACTCTCCACACAAAGTTGACTGAACTCGATGTAACCATCGATCCGGTGAACACGTCAGCCTCAGAGGAAGAAGAGGAGAAGAGAGAGAGGAAGAGATTGTCTGCTCGTCTTCTTCCTGCCTCTCTAATGGATCATTAGGAGAAGTTTTCTTCAAGGACGTCATCAAAATTTTGTTTAATGTCTTTTTTTTTTTTAATGCTTTGGCAGCTAGACAAAGAGAGCGAGCAGATACCTCCTCACTGACCTTAAAGCTGAACTGTAATTATGTTGAACTATTTCTCCTTCGCTCTCTCGTTCTGCTGTATTTGTGTGTGTGTGGACCAGATATTCCTCATGTTTTGGGGGATGTAAATCTGTTTACAGAGTCATGTCGTGGGGACTTACCTCACTTATGGGGACAAAAAGCAAGTCCCCTTAACATAAATCATTAATTTTAGGGTGAAGACTTGGTTTACAGCTTGTGTGTGTGTATGTGTGTGTGTGTGTGAGAGAGAGAGAGAGAGAGAGGTGAGATGGAGAGAGTATTCCAGTGGGCTTAAGGGCATTTCACATTGTTAAAGGGGTAGGTTTTCAATTACAGTGTGTGTGTGCGCGTGTGTGTGTGTGTGTGTGTGTGTGTGTGTGTGTGTGTGTATTTGCTGGCATCCAGAGCATCCTTTGTGTTGCTGGAATTAACCATGACTTGCCACGTGTAACCGGCTGCTAACCTCCAACCCCATTCAGGAACCATCCCCTGTGTGCAGGCGTGTGTGTGTGTGTGTGTGTGAGAGAGTGTGTGTGTGTGTGGGAGGTAACGAGAGAAAGAGAGAGAGAGAGAGAGCAAATCATTGTTCCTGATGGAAAACCACAAATTCACCTTCACCATCACACAAACACAACAAACACACAAACTAGTGGGTGTCACTCAACTAATTAAAGGGCGGATTCAACCTGCTGCTTTTAATGAGTCACTTCAATAAATAATGAAAATGCTCAGTTTCACAATCAGTAATCAAGTTTAACACGTAATAACAATGATTCTGCAAACACAGAAGCGGAAATGAAAACGGCAACGGAAGCAAGAAAACAAACTTTTATCGAATGTTTCAACTTAATTACTCAATAGTGAAGTTTCACTTCAAAAAGTGGAATTTAATAGATTCCTGTTTCCTCCATCACATTACGTTATACCAGCTGACTTACTCTCTACTTCCATGGGCTATTTTTGCCATCATTCCACTGGTCCAGGAACAGAGGAAAATAAGAAAACACACACTCAGAGACACTCACAAAACTTTGAGTTTTATTTTCAAGTTGCTCTCTCATCACAGTTAAGGAACATGTTCCACAAGCAGACAGTGAAACTCAGAGAGAGTTGTCTAATTTTCAGACTTGATTCCGTTTCCTTCTTTGCACACAGCTTGTTGTAAGCGTGTTCACATACAAATTTACTTCTGAAAAAGTTATTTCACTTGTTTTCCAGCAAGTTGATTCACTGAAAATATCCCCATGTGTGTAAGCTACCGTTACATTGTGGCAATATATTTTCTGGCTGCCAGCTGCACAAACATCCTTGATTGCAAAAAGAAAAACCTGCCTGTTGATTTTTTTTTAGATACTTCAAATCTAAGTAGCAGTGCTGTCAATAGTAGCTAAGCTATGCTAGCCACAACACCTGTTCAAACAATAAAAATAATTTCAGCGATATTTCAACTCTTAGCTCCGTAAAAAAAAAAAAAAAAGAAAAAACGAACTGAAAAGTGTTGAAGTCATTTAATACAGTTTAACATTTTGTTTTGTTGAAGTTTTAAGTGCAGTGCTCGTCTCCTTCTGCTTCTTTATTTCTGGACGATTAGATGATACGGTGCCATCAAACAGCTTATTGGTTAAACAACTGGATGAAGTTCTGTATCATAACGAGCAACACTACTCATGTGAGGTAATATTTGGGAGACTTCTATATGCATTCAGACCAGACTAGACGAGCTTTATGGTGTTTTATAGAAACTATTGCCTTAGTAGATCTGTCTGGATGCATCGCTACTTTAATGATTATCCGTAGAAATGCAAATCTTTCTTGAATCTTGTGTTTCTTCAGGTTGGTTGAATTATTTCAGTCCGGCGCAGACACAATTAGACGACAGATTTATTCATTTGTTATTGTTCTGTTACATTTATTTCCAACTAAACAACATCAAAAATGCAACAAATTAATGTCGACGAATGCCAATCCATATCAAAAGCAACCATGCACTCTAGAGTGAAGACTTTAATGTAAATGTGAACATTAAAGTCACATTTTGACAAACCGTCTCCGCAATTTTAGAGGCGTTTATAGAATGAAAAGTGATATAAATCAATGCTTGAGCAGAGACAAGAATGGTGATAATGACAAACTATGGATAACAATGTGAATGTGAAATCTTGTTTTCAATGTAGTGGTGAGGATTTGTAATCATTTCTGTATAAGTGATGTGTTAATAATTTCAGTTATTATTAGGATTAGGTCTGAATGTCATTGTACATAATAACTGTTGTCATTTTGTTGCTACCTTCAATGCTCAAGTACAGACTGATGTTTCAATGTTTATCTGATGAAGTGCACTAATCCATGTCCACATGTTATCATCCTATTGTCATGATGAAAAACATAACTCAGCCAAATGACGTCATCTTAGACAGTCATATTTGAAAACATTGATGATATGAAATTAGAAAGAAAAAACACATTTGTACAATAAAAGTCTTTTTTTTTTTATATTTAGTTTGTAACCCAGAGTGAACAGGAAGCTATTGTCACTAAGTGTGTGTGTGTGCGTGTGTCTCAATGCTCTTCATCTTACCAAGTTTACTGATTAATCTGTCATCCATCACTATCAACTCATCTCCGCCCGGTAAACAAAGATATCAGTGATTGATCACCCAGATTTGTAGCAATAGAGAAGACCTAATCAATGAGGTTAAACACACTAATGTGGTTCTTGAGTGTGGGCAAACAAATGTGTGTGAGTGTGTGTGAGTGTGCAGATGGGTTGAGGAAAAAGGCGGGCAGGCGAGCGGGCGGGCGGGCGGGGGTGGGGGGAGAAGGGGAGTGGGGTGTTGGTCTGATGTAACAGAGTCAGTTTCATCACCCGAGGCCATCGAGGAAGAGGAGGAGGAGGAAGACAAGAAGAGACAGACGGGAAGGGAAGCAACATGAAGAGTCTAAAATGTCTCTCTCCCGCTCTCTCTCTCTCTCTCACTCTCTCTCACACACACACACAGACATTGGGTGTCAGCTTCCATCAGTAGCTTGTATGGCTGTGAGTTATGACCACAGCTATGCGATCATTTACACTCACTGCAGCAGATAGCCAAGAGCTACTGTTCTCTCTCTCTCTCTCTCTGTGTGTGTGTGTGTGTCATTTTGTGTTTCTATACACTTTCAGTACACACACACACACACACAACACACACACACAAATGTACCGGTGTGTCTCTTCAGCAAACACATCTCAAGAACAAAAAACGCCAGCATGTGACAAAATTTCAACGTTATAACTTCAATATCTTCATCAACGGTGTTCAATATGTATCAAGAGGGTTCATATACAGATTCCAAGAATATATAGGATTAAAAGATGCAAGCTGGGCTCTTATGAGGCTTTGACTGAATGTATTTTATCTTTATTAAAACGATGAGGTGCTTTATTTTCACTATGCATCACAGTGGTATATAAACATACAGATTTGAATATGGACAGAAAGTCTCAGAAACATGTTACAACATTTCAGAAAGAAATGAAAGAAAACTTTATGTGAGAATAGAACTGAGTTACAGATGCTACTATAACTATTAATTAATTTATTGTTCAAATGCTTGTGCACATGTGATGTAAATACTCCAAAAATCTCCAAAATGTCAAATATCTCATGACCTATGAGGAACAGCTTTGCTTAAGGGGGACTTGTTATGCTTTTCCTTATTTTCAGTCATATAAATGATGTTAAAATGCTGGATGTTCACATTAAACATGTCCAAAATGTTTCCTGAAAGCTGGCCAATCAGAACAGAGTGGGGTCATCGGGGGGGCGGGCCTTAAAGAGACAGGAGCTAAGTCTGACTGTTAAGAGACAGAGGCTGAACTGAGGGGCAGCGTAAAGGGCCAGTAGAAGATAAATATGGAGTTTTTTGAACTGTGGATCATGCAAAGCTACTGAAGTGGAGTCCCAGAATAAAAATATAGAGTGTGAAATGAGCATAATAGGTAATAGAATAGCGTTTTGATATGAGATAAGACAATTTTCTCCTGTAATTTGCATGAAAACATAAAAATGACCTGAAAAGACAAACATCAATATTATGGCAGTTTTTAATGCAACATTAAACTTTTCAAATGTAGAAATTTGCTGAGGAACAAAATGCAAACATGAAAAGTCACACTTACAAGACCTCAATACAAATTTGAACTTCCTCAAACATCAACAACAAAATTATGTAAAAACTACAGCAAACTTTACTGTTCTTCTGGTCACAGGTACGAAGGACTGAAGCTCTTAACCAGGAAGTTATTTATGTCCAACAACCAAACTACAACTATCCAATAACACATTTCTATTGTAACTTTTGTGTTGTGTTTATGATCAGTTAAGCTGCGTAGTAAAAATGTACACACAATAGAAAACTGACATTGTACATTATAATGTCAAAATGTATAGCTTTAGTTATAGATGTAATCAGTCTCATAAAACAATGTTTTCTTTTTTAGTGTTATGTAAAAGTGCAACACTTTAATTTATCAATTAGCTGCTTGAAAAAACAAAAATTAATCTGCAACTATGTTGATAACTGATTAATCCCTTCCGTCTTTTTTCAAGCAAACACCACACTGAAATGTCTTGGTTGAGGATTTGCTGCATTTCTCCATTTTATGTTATAAAATAATTATACATTATAAAATAATCATATTCATTTACATTATTAAGAAGTTACCTCGGACTCAGAGAAACTGGAAGGGGCTTTTGTTCCTGACTTTTTCGCATATCATAGACTAAATAATTAATTGATTAACTGAGAAAATAATCAGCTCATTAATTGATAATGCAAACCTAGCAAGGTGACCTCTCCCTAAACAACAGGCGTAAATTAACGCAGGCTTTCATCTGTATTATTTCAAGATATTTCTCTGTCTGAATGATTTTTCCCCAAAACCTCAGAGAGGTTGTGTGCGTCCCGTCCAGCCAGAGCCTTTTATTCAGTTCAGTTCAGGCCGTTTCAGTTCAGATCAGTTCAGCTTGATTCAGTTTAATTCAGTTTTCTTCACCTGGAAATGGCTCAGACCACCGACAGCGGTGCTCTCATGTGCCGCATATGTGTGTGCACTAGAGTTGTATATGTGTGTCTGTGTGTGAAGTCAGCATCTTCTCCACCTCTTGTGTTACCGCCGGCTTGATGTGACACAATCAGCATCACCTACAGAAAGAGAGAAACGCAGGGTTAATGTGTGTGTGTGTGTGTGTTGAGCTAGAGACACAGACACACACTCAGGTGTATGTAAATGAAAAAACTCTTTCTTCCTCTCTCTCTCTCTCTCTCCCAGTGTAATCATCTTAATGTAGTATGAAAACCTCACATCTTCAGGAAGTCTGCTTTTGAGGAATAATGGGGGCAAACGATGTATTTCTTTAAAAAAAAAAAAAGAATCTGTTAAACAAAAATTCTTTTTGTGAAAATATTAAAGTGTTTTTATTGATGCTTGAGGTCATAATTTGGTTACTGGGTCACATAAAGAACTCTTAATTCAACCAGTGACATTACAAAAACATTAAGACTTGATAGGAGGAACAGCAGAAGGATGAGGTGTCTGTCTAAGTCAAACACACACACACACACACACACACACACACACAAAATTCAATCATTTCTCTGCTTCGCCTCGGGGAAACACACTGTGGAAGCCTCACTATAATGGAAAAGTCACCTTTTCCATGTCATTTTACACAGCAGCACCTACACCACACACACACACACACACACACACACACAGTCTGGCTGCATTTACACAAGGCACCAAAAGATCTGATTTTTTTTTTTTTTTTTTTAACCCTTTGTGGCGCAGACCTTACACCGTCATGGCTGTCTCAACCGGAGGAGTCAGAGTGAGGGATGTGATTTTTATACAACCGTGAAAAAAATCGCTGCCTCAAAGAGCTAATGTGATCATGCGACAATAGAAGGTTTGGTCCTGTAAGCTTCTCTAAGTGAAGTGTGTATCCTCATGTCACCTGACCTGACTGCCGACACCGGCCAATATGAAATTATGATTAATACTAAGTCTATTAAATACCAACTTCTTGAATGGTTGTTTTAGAGTTAGATTCAATGATGTCATTGTGATAGTTCATTGTAGTTTATATAGAATTCATCTGTCATTGATATTTCCATTAGCCATTAAAACATTTTTTTTTACTTTGTTCCATTGAGGTGGAGATGATCCCACTGTTTGCGCAACCGAGAAAGTTCATCGTTACCAGATGACCCAAATTACAATGACAGATGGGCGTGACTATACAGGAAGTAGGAAAAAGAATCAGAAATATATCAACTTTAGTTTGCTTAATCGTCTATTTCCTTGGTCCACCTTTCAAGTGTGTCACTTATTTTCAACCTTAAACACATTGTCTTTATTTTTTTCTTTATTTACAGGCTAGATGGGTTCCCGAGCGGTTTAGTGTTACTACTGCAGTATGTCAGACTGTATGTCCTCCACATATTGTCAGCTGTGTGACTTCACTCTTATCATTCGTCACTGTGAACGAGCGACCAAACTAGTTCCCCTCTGAGGATTTTTTTTATCAGATTCTCAGTTATCTAATCTAATCACACGTTTAAAGCACAAGTCTCTTGGTATTCTATACTTTACTTTAGAAGACCAAAACCAAAAATAAATCCATCCTACAGTATTAACAACTATTGTATATGTATCCAAGGATGATATATGCTATTTATCTGTGTCATTGAGCACTTTTCCCCCCCAAGAATGATTTAAAAACACATCAGTGAGCCGTACTGTCGCCGCTGCTGACATGTTCCTTCATTATGATGAACTTCTGTACTGTATTTTATATGAAACACACTCCCTATAGAGCACCACATCCAGCAGCTGAACTCTGCACTCCTGTTTGATAGAAACTTCAGCACCTCACCGGTTTGGGAATTTTGGTCTTTTTTTTATGGCATTTGTTGACAATAACAAAACACTGAATGCTGCCTGCCTTTAAACACAGCCACAGAGGAGGGTGGTGCGAGGTAACACGAGCATAACCCCACTTTTTATGTATGTGGGAGATTTCAAAGCGACATGACATCGGACAACTAACAGAGCTGCTTCAAAGCCAAGTTATTATGCCCAAAGTTGATTTTCTGTGATTTTTTAAAATGATTTTATGTATCGTAGGTTGGGGATAGTCGTTATCTGAGTGGTGTAGATGTAGCGCTAATTGGAGTGCGACCTTTGATTTGCTTACAAGTGAGTTTATCTTTGAAATGTTTTTTTTTTACTGTATCTTCCGTCTCCTCCCTGTACTGTACATCAAAGCGGACCAATTTGCACATCTTCCAAAAGCACAGCGTATTATTATTATTATTACTATTACTACAAAAGGAGATCAGTGCTAAATAACTGTAAATCACTGGACTGAGGAGATATGAACCAGCAGCAGCAGTGAGCGAGGATCTGTGGTGTTCTGCTAATGTCACAGTCATTTCAGGGGCCTGTGGCGTAATTCAAAGTGTCAAAAAAAAAAAAAAAGGAGGGAAATAACGTGTTGAGCATCTCGTCAAATCGCTGTGGCTTAAACAGCCTCTCTCCAGAGTGTGTTTAGGAAATTAAAGGCCAGGGATTTTTTCATAATTGTCTATTTTATCATTTTATTACAGCTAGCTTTCCTCTGATGGGCTCCCTTTATGATTTATCAAATACAATTACTGCGTGACTTATTTCAGGAGTCTCTCCATTGCTGAGGACTATTAGTGTGTGTGTGTGTGTGTGTGTGTATGTGTGTGTGGTGTGTGTCAGCTCTGGTGTATTTAAATAGCATTAAGTAATTGGAAAAACAGGAAAAGAGGCTGGAAAAGCTAAATTGTCTTTGTGGATTTATACTCACCCCCTCACCCCCCTCCCCCTCCCTCCCTCCTCCTCCCTCTCTTTCTCTCTCTTGTTCCTTCATAAATATTCCGGAGGCTTCCATTTAAAAAGGTAAAATAACAGGAAATTTTGTTTTAACTGATACAGAAAAGCTCATTTTGAATAGTTTCTGCCATTGAGATATTTCTCCAGGAGAGGTGGGGGGGAGGGGGTGGAGAGAGATAGAGTAGAGGAAAGAGACGGAGGGAGAGAGAGAGGGAGAGAGAGAGAGAAAGAGGTTAATTCCATACCTTCTTCTCTTGCTAATGAAGTGTAGGCAGCGTCCCGGTCAGTGCAGCTAATTGAACAGTGGAGATTACAGCAGCCGCTGCTCCTCTGTGAAAAGAAGGCCATGTTCGTTAGTCGTTGCCATATAATATTCTTTCTCTGTAGAAATATGTAGATAGTAATCTATGCAAAGAGCTGCTGGGATTATTTTAAAGCTCTCAACATGAACTGTGGTAGCAATAACTCAAACAATCATCGTTTAAAATATCACGGGTGCCAACTCCGTCTTTCTTCTTCTTTATTTTTATGTTTTAAGATGTTTAAACATCCACATTCTTACTATATTAACCCTAGTTTAAAGGTGTCGGTATGTAAACTAGTTTGTAGGACGTGTCTTCGACCACGTCTGAAGGCAAACGTGTTGGAAGCTGTTCAGAGAGGCGCTCGATTATGGAGAGAAGGATGCAAACATTCATGATGATATTTCCTTCCTCAAAATAGCGCCGCACTCGGTTGAACACGTGAAAAGGGAGCGATGTACTGGGGAAAACAAGAGCTCGAGAGAAGTTCAAACTGTGCTTCCTTTCTCTCACTTCTGGGTTTCAGATGCTATTCAACCATCTGACACAAGCAAACTGAGACCAGCTGTAATGTTTACTGTATGAACCCACTACTTGTAGTAACTAGAAACCTCAATATTACCTCATAACTTAATCATCTTTCAAAGACATTATTCCTCATAAAAATAACGTTTTGGTAAATGTTTAAATATAAGTGGCAGAAACTGCTAGTGTTTAAGAGTTAATGTATTCATGACAGCAGAGAACACAGCTGATACTGAGCTGTATGTCGATATCTTGACAAACTCTTTACATATTGTGCTATTTTATTATATTATATTGTTTCTAAATCTGTTTCATTTTGTAGTAAAAAATCATTGTCACTGTCTATTCTATTTCAACTCTGTCCTCACTGACTCAGTGTTGATGCGAATCATCAGTACCTAAATAAAAAACGTACACAACCACGGCGTGTGTCATGAATTATGTTTTCATTGTGCAAATTACAAGGGAATGAATGAGCAAAACAAGATTACATAATTAAATGAGGACAAGTTCCTCAACTCTGGTAAATCATTTCATTGCTGCCTGGGGCGTTTCATGAATTGAATTTGTTCCTTTAAATCATGTTAAGTTCTGTCTTCTGGTTGAAGGAGGAGGACCGCACACAGACAGCATCGCGCTGAATCAAAGCCCAACATTTTTGACTTCATGGAATAAGGAACGCAGCAAAACTGGGCTGAAAAGCGTTTTTTTTTTTATTTTTATTATGATTATTTATTTTGGGGGTTTGAAGTTAAAGGTTCCTTGTGGAGTTTTTGTTCTCTGGTAGCACCACGGAGCAGACTGCAAACTAAATAAACATAAACAAAGCATGACTTTAAATATTTAAAATAAAAAAAAATCAGTTTTGCAAATGTTTTATGAGGAAATAAATTAATGTAGCACATTTGTAGATCATGAGGATGCACACAATGACTTTTGGTGAGCAACAGTGAATGTTAACATAACCAACTTTAAGGCAGCCGTGTAATAATGACCGGTAGTTTTTCTGACACTGTCACAAATAAAACAAAAAAAAGTAGTTTTGTTTTTGTTCAAGCTTAACTGTTTCACCTTTTTGTTGATTTCCTGAATCTTCAAACTCAACCACAAACTTTTTTTTTTTTTTTTTTAAATAGATGTTTAATGTCTTGGGTCCCAACTGTTCTGTGCTCCTAAAACAGGTGGATGGGACCCCGGACGGGACGTTGAATAAGCAGCCGTGACGTTGACCCTTTCAACTGGTTTCCTGACGCTGCAGTTGCTGCAAATAGAACCCAGTAGAAACCCAGCATGTCTTTATCAGGACAAAAACAAAACTCCTCTCTGCTTCTGTCACTTCCCTAACCCCACTGAACCCCCCTCTCTCTCCTCCCCCCTTCCTCTCCCCCCCCTCCACCAGCTCAGTGGGACCCTCTCTCTCTCTCTCTCTCCCCATGTCTCTCCACCTCTCTCGCCCCCTCCCTCAGGGCAGAAGTAAACCACGCCTTGAGGCCCTGCTCCCATTGTGTGTCCTCTGCTACTTCTGTTTGGGGCCTTTGTGTGCGGCTAATCAGCCGTGGGGCCATGCTCAGCCCCGAGTGTGTGTCTGCGAGTGTGTGTGTGTGTGTGTGTGTGTGTGTGTGTCTCTGTGTCCCTTGCCCTCATTACGTAGCCACACTGGGAGGCCAGCATGGGAAGTTTCTGCTGCACTATACACCTCCCTCCATCCCTCCACCCTCCCCCCCCTTCTCTCTTTCCCTCCCTCTAGCTGTCCATCACTCCCTTCCTCCCCCCTCTTATCTCGCCACCCCAAGACTTAAAGCTACACTGGCTGTGATTTTTAAATAAAATACACCTGTTTAGCCTAAATCCTGAAGAGGCGGGGGGGAGAGGGAGGGGGGATGCAAAAGAGGAGGCACAATCTTCTTGCATCATTTTCAGAGTCGTGGATATTTATCATCGTTATTTTGGTGTTGGCATGGTTACTGGCTCATTTTCTCACGTGTATTTATATTCTGTGAAATTCTAAAAGGCCCTCAAACAGCATTTAGTGAAACTTTGAAACTTTTTCATTTGGCTTAACAGTTGATCTCACCTACATTTTTACATATTAATGTGAATAATAATGTACATTTGTGCATTCATATCTGCAGCCGTGACGACATTTCTCTAGATAACACTTTATTTAAGCCCATAACCATATTTTTAGAGGACATATGAGTATTTTTTTTTTATATCAAAAGCAATCATTTGGATTAATAGATTTACTGCTATGACATAATAGCATGATTTAGTATTTTTAGAGTATGACATGTTACTTTAGTTAAAGAGATACAGTAAATGATTGGTGTAAATGGTGTTTATGGTGTCCTCTGTCCCCCCTAAGGAGGCTTTCAGCTTCTCCCACAGACAGACCTTTAGAGTACTAAAGGTTTAGTCTAACAGGGTGAGAGATTATTTTGTATCTCATGCCATCAAACTGTTAAATACTCAGGATGAGTCAGCAGAAGATCGGTCTTCCATGTGATCGTTTCAACTGTCTTTTACTGTACGTTCTGTACGTTTTCATTTGGCTGCGAGACAAGTTTCCCCTTATGGACAATAAAGTTGAACAGAGAATGTTTCTCACTTGACACTTTTACCAGCCTCTGTACAAACCTAATCACACAGAAAGGGATAAAAACAGGAAGTCGAGGGAAACAACATCACCGTCCGTTTGATCTTTACGCAACTTCAACCGTCGAGGATTATCTCTTTAATAATTTAATTAATTCCACTGTTACTCGGAAAACATGAATAAGCTGGACTAAGTGAACCGTCCGTTGCTCTTTATTGCTCCCCTCCGTCGCCCGCTGTGTACCCCTTCACCCCTTCTGTTCCCTCCCACTCCTCCTCCGCTTCACCTCCTTCTCATCTGTCCATCCGTTCTTTTCACTCTCTCTCTCCTCCCCCCTCCCCCCGCAGCCCCCTCCTCCCTCTCACACAACCATGATGTATCACCTGTCCGTATATATGAGTGTGTGTGTGTATCTATCTTGGTGCCCGATGGGGTTTTAGCCACTGGAGCTCTTTGACTTGAGGACAAGCGCTGTCTGTTCATCGCTCATCTAAACACTCTCTCTCCCTCTCTCTCTCTCTCTCTCTTGCTCTCTCTCTCTCTCTCTCTCTCTTCAGTCAACAGCTACACTCCTATCTCAGATTTCAGTGTGGGACCCAGAACATCTCTTTCTCTCTCTCTCTCTCTCTCACTCACTCACTGTTTTCTCACTTCACCTGAGTTATCACATGATTCAGCCCTCCTGAGATGCTCCATGGTCACCGGCTGCGATTAACTTACTGACCCGTATTCATGCTGCGGCACATGACGACGCCGTTACCTATGGTTATTACCATTTACACCTCGAGAGAGCTTAGAGAGCTATTCGAGTGAGGAGATAGTGTTCTTCACTTTCTCTGTTGGCCTACTGTCCCATATTCATCACTCTAGAAGAAAAGGAGTCAATCGCCAAGGGGTTTCAATTCAAATCAATAGTCTAGTTGGGACAGCGCATGTGGAGTAAGACGTCCCCCCTTCATTAGCATTTACTACTGGAAACCTTAGACCTCTGATCTGTCCCTCTGAGCAACCAATGCCGAATGCTGAATGTCCTACGCTGAAGTCTTTCCAGATGTTTGAGCCCCTCACTCTCCTCCAACACTTTTTCCGTGCGTAGCCGCAGACGCCACAGTGATCTCAAGCTCCACGTTTCCCTTAAAGGATATTGAAGATATTTCTCAGGTCTACAGTTCTGTTCACTGTACAGAACTGCTCTCCAGAAACTGAACAAGAGATCGTTGTTTTATCATTAAGGACAGAATGACAGCGGACACAGCACCCTCTACTCCCTGACCGTGGAGAAGACACTCCGAAGGACGTGGTCGGAGGACTTCTCCAAGAACCCAGAGCATATAGTTGGAGGGACAGTTTTACATGATTTAAACAGCTGGGTTTAAACAGCTGGGTTTAAACAGCTGGGTCAGCCATAACAGCATCTGCATTGCTTTTCCTGAATCTCAGTTTTGTCAACTACTCTACTACGAGCCTCCTTTCCCAGCAACCTTGCATAAGCAGTCGATAACTCAATAACTGCAGAAGTGGGAGACATAACATATCTATGAGAAAAGCTAAGCTCCTCAAAACATAAGCTAGTTTACGCCAAACGCTTCAAAAAAATAATATGAACATGAATATCTGCACTGTGGAAGTCGAGAGAAGGTGATATCCCAAAATAATGACATGCCCCGTTAACTACTGCTATGAAGGATTCCAGTGGTTAAAGCTAACAAAGCTGCTATGACCTTAAAATATCAATTAAATCTCTGAGTTTGGGTTCAGGGAGGGCAGTATGGGAACTGTGTGTGTGTGTGTGTGTGTGAGTGAGTGTGTGTGTGTGAGAGAGAGAAAGAAAGAAAAAAAAAGAAAGAAAGAGATGATAATTAGTGGTGACTCAAGGTTTCCCTGACCATAATCCCCTGAACAATCTACACTCATACAGGTGTTCGCTAAATCCAATTACCAACACAAGAGGAAGAGAGGAGAGGAGATATTAAATAACAGTTAAATCTGGTCCTCTTCTTGTTTCAAGTTGGCAAACAATAGCGCACCGCTGCCTTGAAGTGCTAGCAACGGTGTTTTCCATTAAAATATCAGCAGTACAGTTCGACTTGCGGCTAAGACGTCTCATCAGACTCGGAGCTCGCAGTCTTTCTTTTGCATTGATGGGTGTTTCAAAGACGTTTTGTAATAAAAGGTCAGCAGCACTAACCACCAACATGTGGCTTATGCACCATAATTAATAAAAATGAAGGACTCGGTGCTCTCTGAACTGTCTATGTTTACAGAACGCAAAAAAATAAAAGAGTACATTATATATTCATAGCTGCCAATTTATGATAACTCGTGTTTTCATAAATGGTAATTGAGCTTTGGCTAATTACCCCTGTAAAGACAGTCACTGTTATGCCTTATGTGTGTCTGTTTCAATATGTTATTCGGGATATTGTGTACAGTACATCCAGTATGTGTCACTGTGGTATTGTGCAGACCTCTGATCTCCCTGTATGGTTAGCAGACCACAGAGCTCTGAAGAGGCTTTTTTGCAGCTTATTCAAATCAGCACACTATTACATGCGAGCTTCTGTTGCTAATGCATTTTTTTTTTTTTTTTTTACCCCACCAGCATCGCAGCCTGCAGAGGGTGATCAGTCGGTCGGTTTATCCGACACTTTTCGCTTTTCAGTGCAATATAACTCAACAACTTGATTGACTTTGGTTTGAAGAGGGGTGAGTGTTAAAGCTTTTTGGTGGCCGTTTTTTTGGGACAAATTTTCCATTTTGCGTAGAGCACAATCATGTTCAGGCCCGAAGGTAAACTTTGTTGACAATACATTTCATAATCTATCTGTCTTTGACGTGTTTTGAAAGTTTTAAAAGACCCGCTAACGCACGATATGAAAGTGCTGGACAGAACGAAAAACATACTACGGCCACTTTGCCATTTTCAGAGCCTTAATTGTCTGGTTAAAAATACCCTGAGAGCTCCTCTTGGGAGTTGTATTTGACTTTAAGGGCCTTTCTAGCACCTTCTGTGTAGTTTTAACCAACTGAGTCTGTCTTCTAGTCACAAAGAGTTCAAAAGCATTTTCCTTATGCGCCAACACAGCAATAAACCGTCTGTTTTCTTAAGTTATAGCAGAGATCCTTAGCCGAGTTAATGCCGCACCAAGCTGGCCTTAAACAAAGTCGCAGCTTCCACCATATAATTTCCACGTGCTTGTCAAGTTGTACGACGTTTTACAGTTCGTGCGACTGGCAGACTTGTTGCTGCAAACTGACATCATAGGAACAATAATTAAAGCTGTAGCATCAGTGTTTTCAATTCATGTTTATCCTCTGTGTTCTGTTGAATTTATGAGTTCAGACTTTATATTACAACATTATTCTGGTTATTATTTTCCTTTTTTTTAGGATATTGATTGTATTTCATTTAATGATTACCATATCACTGGTATCTCTTCAGCGTATTTTGGTGGACGCCACATTTTCTCACTTTTTACAACATTCGGTTAAGGTTGAGAAATGTTTTCAAGATGTTGGAGGAGCAGGAGGAAGGTGAGGGAGACACACCGAAGAGAGAATAAAGAGGAAAAGAAGACTATAGCCTCCTCACTGCACTCCCTCCCCAAACTTTTAATGGAGGTTTGATTAGCAAGCATGTAATGTACTTTACCCCCACGGCTGGAGACAGAGGAGGAGGAGGAGGAGGAGGAGGGTGAAAAGAGGTGAGGGATAGAAGGGAGAGGTATAGCAGGAAGGAGGAGGAGTGTATATAGGCTGCCCTCTCAGCAGGTCTCCGCATCTCCCCCTCCTCCTCTACTTTATTCCTCTGCATCTTCAGAGCAGGACATAAGTTTGCCCCCTACTCTAAAAAATCTAACATCACCCTCCTCTGCCCCTGCACCCACACACACACACACACACATTATAGCCTAACGCCATCTCCCCTCCTATAGCTGCACCATGCTGTGTAAGTGGGGGTGTGTGTGTGGGTGGGGTAGGATGAGGTTGGAGGTCAGAAACAGGAAGAGTTTTTTTTTTTTTTTTGCTTTTTTTGCTTCCCGCCCCCCCCTATTAACAAGCTGCACGTCTGCATGCAGGAAGTTGTTTGTGCACAGACACAATGCAAGTTTATTTGAATCCAGCAGGGAAAAGTCGACTGTGTTGTCACTCGGCTGGTTTTAGGGTTAAAGGCTAAAGGAAATGTTGAGGTAGCATCCATCAGTGTGTCGCTTTTGCTGACAGGAAAGATTAGAAACTAAAAGTCATCTGAAAGATTCAAAAAAAAAAAAAAAAGGCATTGAAACTCAGCTCCAAAAAAAAAAAAAGTAGATATCATGAAATTCCCCGGAGAACTGGGTTAAAAGGTTTACTGTGTTTTGATATTTTTATTTTTGGTACAAGCACTAAAAATCCTGAGAAACCATATTTGTGTCCCATGAAAGCAGCTAGAATTTAGATTTTTTTTTTTTTTTAAGAAGAATGTGAAATGTATCACAGTTAAAGACTTTTGCACAACTTTTTGTTATGTCCCGCCTGAATATCCTCTAGTAGCTGGAGACACATTTAATTATGGAAGCGAGATATAATCAATTTGAAGGACTAAGACAATTACAGACAAAACTTCTTTTTTTTTTTTTTTTTTTTTTTTAAAAATGTGCTTAATATGTGAACAATGCAATCAAGTTCTGAGTTTCTGTTCGTCCTCCTGCGCCTCCCACCACGCCAGATCAGCGTTTCTCTTTTCCCCCCTCTGCCTCGCAGTGCTGTCGGCTCAGGGTGTGAGCAGAACAACGTTAATGTGTGGAGACACCTGACAAGCCCGCTGGCCTTTAGGGCTCAGCCTAATCACTCTGGACCCAAACCCATCGGGAATTAAACCTGCAAAACCAAACAGTCACTGTGGGAGCCGGCTGGCATCTGCTGGAACCACTCAAAGGGCCTCGCTGAGGGAAAAGGACTTTTTTTTTTTTTTTTACGAGCAGCACGTCGGTGAAAATGTGTTGTTTGAAGACAACAAAATCAAAGTCCTGAGTAGATTTATACGCAAACCTGCAGGGCAAAGAATTAGGTGGGGGGATGGAACTTTTATTTTTTTTAGAAATGTGCAGGTTTTTCTAACAAATTAGAGGACAGGGAAGGCTGAAAATCGGGAAATTTGTACATGATTTCATGGTTGGTGTCAATGCAACACGGGGGAACTATAGCCATCTCTTTAGATAATTCTATACAGGATGTCTATTTCTTAACTGTGACAGTAAATCCGACTAAGAATAAACGTCTCAGGGTTGATTCACACATGCACGTATTCACACATTCACTTGTCATTGTATTTAAAAAAAAAAAAATGTCCAGAAAATTATAATTCTGTATGACCAGACAGACTCTGATAAACGCTGGCGTGTGACAACATAAAGGAAGATTTTGACAGCGAGAGGCCAAAGAGTCAGTCTGAAGATGTCGCTGTAATGTGTTTGAACTAACATTAAAGCTCTTTTCCGCCATTCAGAGTACAGTAGTGCGTTAACTTTAAAATTAATGGGGATTTTCCAGTGTTTAAAGTACAGTAGCTTGTTAACTCCGGTATCTGTTAAGCCACGCAGGGCCCCTCTCCACCCTCTCTCTCTCTCTCTCTCTCTCTCTCTCTCTCTCTCCAGATGCCCTCATTAATTTTAGATTGGCTCTAAATGAGTCCCCTTCATCGTGGCCGAGGTTGGCTAAATTAGATTCATTTATATTTAAATTGTGAAACAGGCGTGGTTAATGAGAGAATCGTTATTTTTGGGGTTATTTCAGATGGGCTGATAGTCGGGCAGCTCAGTGCTGTGTGAACTAGAAGCCACCAGAGGAGGCACACATGATGTGAGGCGTGTGCAGCTTTTGGACTTTCATTTTCTCTGACATTAAAAAAAAAAAATGCTTAAACACAGGATTTCAAAATAATGTAATTTGGAGGCTTTTTCAGTGGATAAAGACGATTAATTGTAAGTAAGGCCGCTTGTAGCAGCATAAGCACTTTTTTAAAAAAGTTGAAATTAGCATAAAAGGAGCCAATGAAGGACTGACGTTTGCTGAATTGTTTATAAAAGGATCTGGACATCTGGAATGATTTCTCCAAGAAACAAACAAAACTGGAAACAGTGTATTTCTGTCCAGGTTGGAAGATAAAACTCATTTGCTGGAAGATTCAGTGATCTTCTCTCTCTTGCATCCTTCGTCAGAACGCAGAAAACGTTGTTTGTTTCCTCCGTCAGCACCTAATTTAACGCTCTTAAAGCTAACAGTGCACTTTTCAACACGTCGGCGTAGTTTTCAGCGCCGCATGTGCCCCAAAAAAACACGTTACAAGACACACATGTTGACTTAGCAGGTGCCTCTAACGACACATGATGCCCCGACAAAAGCAGCGGGATGCCTCTCGAACCTAAAGTGCTAAAATTGGGAGTGCTGAAAATGTCACATCTAAGGAAAAGGGAACGTGAGGTGGAACAACAGAGCTTCCCCCCTCCCCATCCCCATGAGCCCATCCATCCCTCTCATAAAAAACACAAATCACACGGCGCTTTACAGCTGTACGTCTCCTTACAAGGCGTCTTACAGCTCTTGGCATCCTATAGCAACCCCCAGCTTCTCCCCGGCAGGAATTTGACTGTTAGGAATCTAAGTGCCAGGCGTTTAAAACCTGAGGAATGCTATTGTTCTGGTCACAGCTGCACTAGCTCTAGCCTGGCTACTGCTGCCACTGTGTGTGTGTGTGTGTGTTTGTAAGGGGGGGAAGAGTAGGGGAGGGGGGGGGGGGGGGGGTTTAGGAAGGAGGGTGGGAGGAGTCGAAGGTGTGAAAAAGGCAACTTTACGTGTTTCCAGACGTGCTCTGCGGTCTCATGACAAAGCAGTGCATAGTTGACAGCGAGTTGACACATTCCTCAGGCCTGGACGCTTGCAACGGTCTCTCCATCTTCCCTCCCTCACTCTCCTTTTTTTTTTTTTTTTCCTCCTCTATCTTGGCCAAGCATCATACTGTATGTCCTTCTTTACATCTACCCCTGTCTTTCTTTTTTTTTTTTTTTTTAAATCAGATAAATGTATACAACACACATGCTCAGAGTTGCAAAAGACCCCGAGGTATGTGTGCAGAGATGAGCTGGAGGATTAAACACACTCAAAGTTCAGTGGGTGTAGGTATAGTGCAAAATGTACTGTATTATTGTTATTATTATTGTTATTGATATTATTCTAATACTATTAGAAGACGGGCCTCTTTAAGTTAAATATAAATAAAAGCTTCTTTCAGAAATTACAATATATTTTTGACTAATATTAGATGATAGAAAAGATTTTTTAAAAACATTTTACATTTTGTTTTATAGTTTTTTTTATTATGTATACATGTCTACATACATCTTTGTGAGTATCTCTTGTCCCTCCTCGCTGGTCTCCTGAAAAAAAGCCTATGGATGGATGAATTTGATAACATCACACCTGTTCTCACATGTCGTCTTCTGGTCAGTTTCATAAATAACTACAACATTTTACTTCCTACCCCGGATGAAGGAGGTGAGGTTTGTGTGATCTTATAGCTGCTCACACACGTTGCATTAACTGTGCTATAACATTAACGCTGCTCCTGACTGAGCATAAAAGTTCATTGTTGAGCTTGAAAACAGGATTTGACAAAAGAAAATGAATAAAAAAAAAAAAACGTAGCTCAAGATGCACTTTCAACCTTCTTCAACCCCATCTCAAGGTCTTCCTCAGCATATGGAGATCATTTGTAAGCTGTCTCCATGACAACTGTTCCCATCCCAAACAGTGAGATGACACTGAAAGCTACAGAAAAAGCCAGTAAGTAAGAGTTAACTTTTTTTTTTTTTGTGAAACCACATCTTATTGTTTTAATTGTTTGTTTGTTTACTATGTTTTTTTAAATCTATAAAGCAGATTGTTTCTCCACTGGGATGAAATGTGCTTGATTTTTATTGTTTGTATATCATTTAAATGGATGTAAGAAGTAAGAAATTTACACATTTGTGCCCTTTAGATGATTTTAACTCATACAAATAACTAAAAACTCAACATCCTGCATCATGACAGTTACAAACTGGAGTTATAGTTATAGTTTATGCACTTCCACGTCTCTGATCATCGTGTATGCACACGGGGAAAGAGATGTCTACTGTCTACTACTGTAGAGTTACCGCAGCGGTACCCCACCAGTGGTTTGGCATCTCCACCAGCGGTTGCGAGATAAGTCTGATGTGTGGGTAATTACCAGGAGAGGAGAGCAGGGAAAAAAAACATTTCTCTGACCTTCCTCTAATCTTTACAGTTTTTGCTCGGGAACACCTCATTTGCCTAATTGTCTGCAAATCCAAATTTAAGGTGATATCATATCAGCTCCTGTGCTGGGGAGGACACAATATGAGTCAGATTGGCTGACAATCGTACCATTAAGGAAAAATTGTATCCGCAACTGTCTGTGTTTGTGCTTTTCTGTTTCTAAACATTTTCTCAGCATAGTTCACACTTTTTGTAGACACTTTTTTTTATATGCCTTCCATTATAATTGCTTCTTGGGGTCAAATAAACTTTATTGAATTGAATTACTGAAAATCTGTACTTCTTCTGGACTTTAAAAATTATGTAAACCAAACAAAAAAAAATCACTCTTTGGTTGAACTGGTCACAGACATTTGGATAAGGGGTCGTGAGTAGATATCGCTTCATTTTAACGCCTTTAAAAGGTTCGGATCCCCTGATTTATAGAACTAGCAGCTGTTTTTTTTTTTTTTAATTTTACAATATGAATCAGCCATATGACACATACACCAGGAGAGGAAACAGAAGCAAAAGTAGTGGGGTGGCAGAGCTCCTCTCTCTCTCTCCTTCTTTCTCTCTCTCTCTCTCTCTCTCTCTCTCTCTCTCTCTCTTTCTTTCTAGTACTGTAATTACCATCCAGCTGCTTGGGGGAACAATGCTTGGCTCTCTTCCAGACGGCTGACTTCATACACTCTGTGCCACGCTCAATTTGGAGCGCAGCGGAAGCTGGGCATGACTGGCACCCTCCAGGGCATTGCTGTGTCTCTCTATGGGACCCACTGTGTGTGTGTGTGTGAGTGTGTGTGTGTGTGTGTGTGTGTTTGTGTGTGTTCCCTAAACCTACCAGTTCCCATTTGCCATCCGGTTCTTGCATTGTCCTGGTCTCTTTACGGTGTCTTCTCTCTTCTGTTACGTCACTGGAAAAACGGGGGAAAAAGTGATAATAAGTGACTTTTTTTAAAAAAAAAGTGTAATTGATTGTACAAAGAATTGTCGCTGATGTTAAAGAGTGATGAAGGTTTTTGCAATATGCTTTTAGTTTTATGATTTGTTAGCAGTAATCAATAGAAGATCTGGGTACAGGCGACAATGAGTAGCGATGATGATGATGGAGGAAATAAGGAAGATTATAATCTATAGAAGGTCAGACTTGTTTGACAGGTTATCGGCAAAGAATGGAAATACCACAAAAAAAAAAATGACTAGAAAATAATCTATTCAGTGTATTTAGTAGAACCGATGTGGATGAATTTATATAAATCAGATTCATAAAAACACTCAGCCTTGGTGAAAAGCTGCAAAGACTAAAAGGTCGGAGTTCACAGCAAATCCTTGCACGCCCACAACAGTTCTCAATGCTTCCTGATACAAGGTTGTGTTACCAGGCAACAAGTACAGTTCAGGCTAGTAACTACTTTTTTCTTGCTCTCTCTCTGTCTCTCTCTCTCTGTACTGCGGAGAAGTTTTAGTTGCAGAAAGTTAAATGTGATTATTCTGTGTTGTGTTTAACTGATTTGAAGCTTTGGCTAAAACTAATCTAGCAGCAAATCTACAAGCAGCCGTCTGAATATGAAGAACTCCCTCATTATATGGGTCAAAGGAAGCTATTGTTGCCCGCCCCCTTCCATCACACACACACACACACACACACACACACACACACAGACGCCCAAACAGAGTATTTAGTTGAGGGACAAGGGTGCAGATAAAAATCCATTACCCTAAAATGCATAGTTTATACAGTATTTGCGTAAATCCAAATTTCCATACAGTCATTGTATACCACTGTACACACACTTACACACACACAAAAGCAACACACACACACACACATAGTGCATCCCCTCACTTCAAACTTGACTGAATAGGGGGCAGCACGACCCAGCTCTTCCTCCTCCAGCACAATGAGGACCTGTTTGCACCCAGTATGCCCAGTTACCCCGATCCCAGTGCCCAAAAAAAGTAACACAAACAAACACGCACACACAGACACGGACACACACACACACACACACAGCCAACCCAAGTCTGGCTCTTACTGTTTTGGACAGAAGGGCATTTAAAGAGCAGAGACAAACAGCAACAGTTGCTAATTGTTGTGTAAAAGAAAAAAAAGAAAACTTGCAGTTCGAGAAGGAGACGGCGTGAAAAACAGAAACCGTTCTGTCAGATGGTCGCATCATCCAGCCGCGTCGTGATTCGATGCAACTTTTATGACATGACACCACTTTAAATCATGACAGAAAGTTCTTAAGACAATGTACACGAGTCTCCGTTTGTCCCGTCTGCCAGCGTGCGAGTGTTGTTTCTCAGAAACTAATCCTCAGAATTAACTCTGGCAGATGAACAGACCTTGTTCTGGGTTTAATATGCAAAGCTGCCAGTTTAGATTTATGTTTTGTTTTTAATATATTCACACATCAGACTCTGTTTCTCTCCATAAGTCAATTATTTTTATGAAAAAAAAAAGTTTGGTTCAGTTGTATGAGGTATAGCTTAACCACTCAAATAAGGAAAAATACTTTTTCTTTTACTTGTTCTATTGTAATGATCATTTTGTTAAATCATTTTGGTCTTTAATAAATGGCTTTGATTTAAAGAATATGGCTGGTAACATTCTTTATTTTCATTCTTGTCAAAAAAAATCCCAGAGAAAACCAACTAATATTAGTAAAAACACTTCCTTAGCCGGTTTGTGGCAGTCCCAAACCCATTTTTCAGTTTTAAAAACAGGTCATAAATACAGAGTTTCATTTTTGAAAAACTAGGCTAGGGTAATTTTTTTTAAAACAGCTGGGCACTGTGTGGTTTTTTGGTAAATAGTTTGAGTAAATAGTGACTTTGTTGGGGATTATTTTCAGCGCTGGATCAATATAATATTTGGTGCTGTGACATGTATTTCTGGAAGCAAGATTGTATATTTGGATTTAAAAAAAAACAACTTTATTTGGCCCTGAGGAGCAATTAGAATGGCAGGAATATAAAGTCATCTACAAAAAGTGTCTAAACTAGACTCTTAATGAAAGAACATGTCACTCAGTGCAATAGTGCAGGTTATCAATGTGTTTTTATACAGTTTTTTGGACAATAACGGAGCTCTATGGCACAGAGGAATGAGATATATCACCTTTCAGCTATGCAGGCAATACTTATTAATAAGCTGACATCATTGCTGGTTTTAGTCTTTTCATTGGTTTCATGGGACAATGAGAAAAAAATAGAATATTACAAGACATTTCCTCACCATTGGATCCATGTTTATTGTTCAAACCACTCACTGGACAGAACACTTATATTGGCCACAAAAACTGAGATTAAATGTTTTTCACTGCAGTAAGTAAAAATAGAAACTATAGCACGGTTACCTTAAGATCATTAAAGCTATGGTTGGTTATGTTTAAGGAAAAACTAGTAATGGTTAAAAAAAAAAAAAAACTGGCAACATTGTATTGTTGGTCTGGACAGGATGTGAATTACACGCCCGTTCGTGGCCTTGACCTCCACTTCCTGACTTTTTGCCTTATATGAAATAAATGTCACACTACTTCCTGCAACGGCACTAAAAGTTGGCAACATTTGGCTGGTTCTGTTTTTATAATTACAGAGTGGGATTCTTAATATTATTTAACTAAGTCGATCCATGCATGAATAAATGATCTCTTGTATTTTTTTTTTTTTTTGTGGCATAAGAAGGTGAAGGTGAATTCATGCAGCTGGATGACATAGAGCAATAACCAAAGCACACAATTTAAAAGGTGGTAGTTACACACCAAACTTGACCTTCCTGTAACAGAAATAGGTAAAGTTGTGATGCCAGTAGTGATATTTTGGACCGCAGCTACCAATATAACCAATATTTTATACCAGTTTCCAACATCTTCCCATCATACGACAACGTGCGGTTTGTCACAAAAGTCCGACTCGAACATAAACAATCCCATCCTATGTTACGCTATCTAAACACATTACCATATCTTTATGAACGTCTTCCTCAACACACAGTCACAGTATATTCATATGAACTCCACCACGGACACAATAACAGTAATGTCATTCGCCATTTGCAAGGCATGCAGCTGAGGCTGGTGCAGCGTGGCAGAGGGCCAGGCCAAAGCAAACAGAGGTGTGTTTCTGATTTGACTGCTCACTTACTGCCTGTTACAGAGTTAATACTGAGACGTGGTGCGGCGTCAACCGAAATGGGCTGTGTGTTTTATAGCGACCGGCTAAAATATGTGAACGACTAATGAAAGTTTGAGTGTCAGTTTTACTTTCCTGAAAACTGTGCCGGACACTCGGGTTTTCGAGTGTCGAACGGCTGGTTTTGTTTTCTTTAAAGGGACATTGGAGTCTGTTGCTTTTATTTCCCGAAATATACTTTATTATTTTACAGTTGATTGTATGTGCCTGCCAAAGAATACTTTTAGAATAGGATTAACTTTCATAAAAGGAACATAATGTGGCAGTTGGTTTAAGTTTCCTAATGTGAAGTTTCCAGTTGTATTTAACAGTTGGGTTTATTTTCCTAAATGTATCTTGCAGTTGGTTTTAGTTCCCAGTTCTTCACAGTTGATTAAACATTTTTTACTGTTGGTTTTCATTTCCCGAATAAAATTTATGTATAAACCCAATAATCCTGGTTTATTCCAGTGTGAATGGACATAAGGATGGATGATGCTAATACAGATATACAGTATATTTGTATGAGTGGATGTAACAATATTTTAAAAAATGATATAAAGTGTATGCATATAAGTGTTGTATTTGTGTTTACCAACCCCGTGTGTTCATTTCTGTGTGTGAGCTTGTGTTAATGTGTGTGGATGTGGGTGTGTGTGTGTGTGTGTGTGTGTGTGTGTACTAACGGCAGCAGGCCCCCAGGCAGGGCCCCCCACAGTGTCCAGAGGGATTGTGGGTAGTCGGGAGAGGGTTTGGATTCTGGCTTTGTTTGTCTCTGTGTGCTGACATCACTGTGCTGATGGCACCAAATCCCCTGTTCTACTGCACACAGCACTTTCTATACAAAACACCAACACACACACACACACACATATATATACACACACACACACATACACACACAGACACACACACACACACGGTGCAAGTTAATGCCAACTTGGCCAAAAAAAAAAAATGCTTTCTCTTTTTTAACACACGTGCAGACATCCATGCATGCATGTATGGATCCATCACGTTCTCACACACACACATATGATCTAAAAAAAAGGAGGGGATGCAGTGTGATCATTTTTATGGCTAAATTTTTGTCTCCTGCAGGAACATCAATTGACAATTATACTTTTTAAAATAGACATCTGACTTTGTCTTCCACCTGTTGATAAAGCTGTATGACCCACCGACGCCTCGTCTTATCACCCACGCCAAAATAAAAGCTCAATCACTCACTAAAATGAAGATTTAATTTCAGTTTGGAGATTAGCTGAGCTATTTATTCACATATGTATCACTCTGCATGATGCATGGTTACATCTCACATTGAAATTTCAATCATATGAACGTGTTTTTTGTTCATATTCGCCGTTTCGCTGCCTCTTCGGAGCTGCAGTATTTCCATACGTATCAGCCATTAAACCGATTGTTGTCCCTCACACAGCCTATTTGCTCATAAGCTCAGCTATCTGACTGTGTCTTTACATAGTCTGGTTAAACATTAACCGGGAGCCTTTCTCTTCCCTCCAGCGCTGTCTTTGGTATGTATGGAGCTCACGGCAGGGCAGGAGGACTCAGGGGTAATCAGGTTGACGACACTTCCTCTCAAGCCTGGGGGAAGTAGGTAGTAGGTCTTTCTCATCCTTGAATTGGTAATTGGTTAAGTTTTTTTTTCATTATTATCATTATATACAAAGTCTTTTCCACTGTTTGACTCATGCATCAGCAAGGGCTCGCACTGAAAAACAGCCCCGTGCTAAAACAACACCTGAGGATTTGTGTTGGCGATGTTGCATGAAATATAATTCGCGATCAGAGAATCTCAAGGTTTCATCAGCTTGCCAAGATGTTGCACGGGCGGCTTGTAATTATCAGAAACAGGATGTTACAACTCTGGAAACTTATCAGCTATTTTATCATTCGTTGGAATGATTGCGAGGTAAACAGTAGAAATACAAGCCAAAGTAATCCACCAACGCAACGTGTGCTTGCATGCGTGTGCAGTGCCTTGCCTGGATAATGTCACTTTTCAGCCTGGTTCAACTTTTTTTTTTTTTTACTTGTTGTACTTTTTTTGTTGGATGACCCTGTGTCGTTTTGTCGGATTTCGTTGCGTTCCCACTACGCCAAGAGACTTCACAAGCGTAGTGAGTTGTGACATCACCACCCATTGGTTTGCATTGGTTTTGGAGCCAGAACCTTCCCAATAAGGAGTGCGGCGCGTTGCCTTTCACACTCAGGAAACACCCGCTAACCTCGGACCGAAGCTAATGCTAGTTTACTGTGAACACTCGGGCGAACGTTAGCTACGTTAGCTATTATTGTTCTAACAGAGCAGGCATTGTAATCATGTAACATTAAACTCAGAAAAACATTCCAACAACAGTCTGACTCAGTGCGAGTCCCGGAGCCGTGATGGAACAGTAAGTGAGCCAACTGTCAATCACAGGTGCTCATCAACGCCCACGCTGCAGACATTAAAACTACTAGCAGTCTTCTTCTTCCTTCTTATTAGAGGACCCTATCTCAGCAATTGACTTATTATATATATAATACTATATTACATACATTGACTTCTAGACAGAAGTTGAAACTTTGTGAATGGGAAAGGGGACTTTTTCCAGCATCCAGCGTCTGTCGGTGACGTTGCACTTTAAGGAACTTCCACATTGACTTCAGCCTCCAAGCTGTGGTAGTTGCTTGTTTGGTCTGTATGTAGTCTGGCAACATCAGTGCTTTCAGGAAGAAACTTTTCTTTTGGAAATTCTCAACTGGTTGCCTCATGTTGTACTTTTAGCATCTAGCATCTCCGAGCTAGACGATTCTTCTTTCGATGGGAAGAAAACATGAAATTTCACTTTACAATATCTCGGTGAGGTATCGTTTCCAGCGTGGAAATTCTTCTTTTTCTCTACTTGAACACACTGTAAGGATTCAGTGTCTTTCTTGCCCGAGGAACACTTCAGCAGGGCAGATGCATGCTGACACAGTTTCAACCTTCATCCTCCAGCTCAATTGAATTCTCTAAAACCACTCAGCCTCCCTGATGCCCTGGTATGGTTTTGTAGTTTGTAGGGCATACAGGGACTTAATATGGTCATACAGACACATATCCACACACTGAAATGACACAAAGGCACGGCAAACATGCACACACACACACAGTACACACACACACACACACAACCCACCACTCTAAGGACCCAGGAAAGCGGTTGGGATGGACCCAGCACTCACAGCCACTCAAAGCCAATCAAAGCTGATGATAGCTCAGACATTTACACCATCCATCCCCTGCCTCTCTCTCTCTCTCTCTCTCTCTCAAACACACACACATACACGTAAAATGTCTTCAGGTGATCGCCATCAGTGTTAACACATCACTCACTCACGTACAGAGGGAATTTTTTTTTTTTAAAAAAAAGGAAAGAAAAAGGATAAAAAATGGAGGGGATGTGCACGGGGGGGACTGTTCGTACTGCTGACGAGGTGACACAATAACTAACAATAAATGTGTGAAGGAGTCATTGAAAGATGTATAGAGGCTAAAAAACTGAGGTGGAGAAATACAATATGTGCCAAACTGTTGATTCTTCACCATATTATATCACAATGAGGTAGAAAGTCATCTTAAATCAGCTTTAATAATATTTAATTTGACTAATTATCATTATTTTGTGTTTTTTTCCCAAAAAAATTCTTTCCAATTTCTTTTTAAGATTTGTTTGACAAAGTGTTTTTCGAGACGCCTGATGATTCAAAGTCTGTATGGAAAGGGCAGAAAAAAAATAGTTTTTTAGTTTATTATACTTTGTGTAAATTAAACAAATAATATCACAATAATGATCTATGTTTCAAGCTTTTAATGAAGCTGGGTCTGATTTGTTTTGTGTGTTTGTGTATCTGAGTCCACTTTAAATTCATTCAGAAAGTGTTTTGGTGACATTTTAAAAAAAAAATTAGAATTGTATCTGTTTGATCAGATATTTGAAATAAACTTATTCAAACCAGCCTGTCTTTCAGATTGTTAGTATTTCCTTAAATATTTTTTTAACTTTTTTAAATAAGATTTTTGTGGCTTTTTTTTCTTTTCTATGACAGCTGAAAGTACTGAGAGACAGGAAACATGGAGGAAAAAGTTATGACATGCAACAGAGGCCGACAGAGATGTGTTGCATCTCACCCAGTAGGCTACCAGGACGCCCCTACTTTCAATATCTAAGCACCAAAATGACTTGATGACGCTTCATTTTGTCATTCTGACAGACTGACAGGACCCCAAGTCGACTTGTTCTATCATCTAATCATTGTCCTGTTTAACATGTTACAGTTACTCTTTTAACAAAATGCTAATTAACTTTTTTTTTTTTTTTTTTGCACCTGTTTTTCCTCAAAGACCTCAGTGAACTTATTACATTTCCCAGAATGCTCCTCAACAACCTGGGCCTCAAAAAAACCTCCCATTCAAAAAGCAGTAATGATACGTCATGAGTGGATTGATGGGTGAAAATGGTGATCTGGGAATTCAATGACGGAGGTGAGGATGGCGAAGTAAATTTTAATTCTGAGGTATGAGAGTCGAGGAAGCTGCCTGTGCATACACACACACACACACACACACACACACACACACACACGCTGGCTTCCATGCTCACTGATACACAAACCCATGTTCCCAACGGTTAAAAACTTTTTAATAAACTTTTAATGACCACTCGAAGAACACGCCCCATCCTCTGAGTACTGCTTCTGAACTGCCTCTCTCTCTCTCTCTCTCTCTCTCTCTCTCTCCCACACACACACACACACACACACACACACCAACAAACACACACACACACACACACACACACACACAGAGGGTCCTGTCAGGGCTAACTAAGCGGAGTGGCGAGCAGGGCAGCGTTTGGATTGGCTGGACAGGGGTTGCCGGGGGTTACGGTGGATTTGGTGGACCACCTGCTGAGACTCAGCCGCCAACTGACTGAAAACATTTACATCAGAAACCACCCAGGATAGAGACAGAGAGAAAGAGAAAGAAAAGAAAACTAGGAGACAGAAATTAAAGAGTTTTTTTTTTTTCTCAGAATCATCACTTTTGTAAAACCGCTCAGATAACTTCAGTTTCCCTTTTCCTGCCGACTCAGAGACGAAACAGCATCCATGCAGCCTCGCTGGCCTTCACAAATAATATGTGGTGATGTGGAGGTAGCAGAAGAATAGAAACCTCACACATCCACCTCACAGAAAATGCTAGAAATCTGTCCAATCCTGCTATTTTTTTTTTTAGGGTTTAATGAGCCTGTTGTTTCATGGACATGAGTTTAGTTTTTACACCCTGTCTGCTCACTGGTGTTTTACAACATTTCGGGGGTTGAGGAGGCTGCACCTGCAGTGGCAGTGTGGTGGCAGTGGAGGACTACTCTCTCTCTCTTTGCTCGGAGCGCACCAGTCGCCTAAAATCCTCTTCTCAATGCCCGGAGTGTTCAAGGTGTCCATGTGAGTCAACTCACAGCCAGAGCTGAGCCTGCGCATGGGGAGAGTTTGACCCATAGTCAAGGCAACGACAAAGTTTCATTCACAACAACACAAAAAATTTAGTGACCGTTGGACCTCGGCTGGGCCAAAATTAATGTTTTTGTTTTTTTGTGGGAGGGGGGGGTGTCTGTACGGCACCAGTTCACTGCCAGTTTCTGTGTCGTATACTTACTGGAAACATATCCGTATGCACGTTGGATGGTTAGAACGATCAGATCAGCTCACAGTCAGAAGAATTTGGGTTCATTCATTTAGTCCTGTACTTTATTTAAGGACACATTTAAAGTAGTGACTTTCATTTTTTATGCTTAACCACTTTAAAAGATTAGGTTTTCTATATGAAAATAGCTAAATATGTGTGTATATATTATTAAAAAACCCAACTGTTAATAATGTAGTTGTAATTATCTTCCTTTTGAACAGCTAAAATGTTAAAATATTGCTTACTTGGCATTATTCATTAGTATTAAAGCACATTTTGATGATTGTACTAACTTACTAGTTAGTTAAAGTTATTAGTTTTAATGCTACTTTTATCTAAACTGCTTTTTGGCAAAGTAAAACTATAGAGTAGTAGTTTCTGGAGAATTAAAATCTACTGAAAAGTAAAGAAAAAGTCAAAACAACTCACTTTCACTAATTCTTTTATTTTAGTTTTCATTTCCTTTATGTGCTTTTCTTTCATTTCCCAAAGATGGAGTGGAAAGCAGCAGACACTGAGGTGTAAGTTGTTTATCATCATAATAAATAAATGGATGGATGAAGATGGATAACTGAACTGCAAAAAAAAAATCCAAAATACAACAAAGAGTAGATCAGAGTCGCATATTTGTTCATATTCAGATTCATTTCAGTCCCAGAAATTGAAAAGGTTCTGCTACCACAACTGTTTTTTGTTAGATGCAGGGCTTTGCAGTGGCCCTTGCCCCTCCAAAAACATCTATTCCCCCTCCTCATCCCCTCATGTATGAGGGCCCGAGCCCATATGGGGGTCCCCTCAACACCCCTACTCTCTCTCAGGCCCTGTGTGTGTGTATGTGTGTGTGTGTGTGTGTGTGTGTAGGGGGTTGGGGGGGTGGGTGGGGGGGGGTGAGGCGGGGGTTACTCTGACCCGCAAACTGACCTCCTCAAACTTCAAACTGAATACTTCTGGCAGTTTCCACGACGACAGAGCTCTCCAAGCCTTATCCTACTTACTGAGACGAGACGAGGAGCGAGGAGGAGGAAGATGAGGAGGAGGAGGAGGATTGGGGGTGGGAGGAGGAGGAGGAGGAGGAGGAGTGCAAGAGCGAGAAAGTAAAGAAAGAAGAGAGGGAGAGAGAACGGTGTGGAAACAGAAAGAGAGAGAGAGAGGCAGAGAGAGGGAGAGAGAGAGGGGGAGAGAGAGGGAGAGAGAGAGGGAGAGAGGGGGAGAGAGAGGGAGAGAGAGAGGGAGAGAGGGCAGCCAGGCAGAAAGCGAGAGTTGCTGCTGTTGCATCTCTGTGTTTTTCATGAGTAGACAGTTTACTGGGAGATTATTCACAGTCTGGTATTTAGCCTTATTAGGCCACTGCTCCCAATACAGACTTCCCCTCCCATCATTCACAGCCACACCGGGCCTATTTTGTTTGTTTGTTAGTAGTTGATATATTCTGCATTTCTTTCCCTTTTCTTCATACAGCATGTATTCAACTTGTATTCAATTTACAGTGTGTCCATAATAGAGTTGAAATGAGGGGGGAAATCTGGAAGTTAAAGTCCTGTTAATTTTCTGCATAGACAATGTTCGGTGAGAACTTCCGACTCTCGGATGGATTAAAAAAAAAACAACAACTGACTGGTTGAATTATCAGCACAAAGGATGAGCAACTGTGTTAGAAAATATCTGGTTCACTGACAGAATGTCAAACATACAACAACAGAGTAAATGAAAACTTAAAGAGAAGTCAAATAATACTCCAGAGGAGAATTTCAGAGAGAACATCCCATAAAATAACTGAAAATTCACTACTGATAGTGAGCTGAACCTAAAGATTACACTTCAAGTTTTAAGTTTCAAGTCAAGCCAATTTTATTTGTATAGCCCAATTTATTAAAACTATCAAAAAAATTATCCTCTATCTTTAGACTCTCTCTTCCAGAACAATAGATAGAAAAAATACAGAAATACAGCATGAAAAAACAGGAAAAATTTCAGACGAGTCCTTCAATTAAATGACAAACTATGTTGTTTATAATTTCCCTCCAGAATGACACATATAAGCTTTTTTCTGATCTGACACTGTTGTGGTTTAACATGCCTTTAACTATGTTAACATTAAGAGACCTTTGCCATCGCAGTTAAAATGCTAACACTTCACTTTATGCCTTTTAAAACAGTATGCAAACTTTATATACTTTATAACACACTATGATGTAGCTGTAAGTTGTGTAGATGTTAATTACTGTAACTCCTCCTGTGGGTAACCATAAGTGGGAGGCTGAAACAGATAAGTAATGACAATATAGTAAAACACAGTTGTAATGATATGAAACATGTATTTATAGGAGAAGATATAATTGCTGATAAATAGATGAGATTAATAAACACGTATGTGTGTTTATAACGACATTAAAATGTGTTACGGTGAAGGTTTGGAGGAGCGATTGTGGTCGCTGTGAAAGACATCAGCTTCCGTCTTGGTAGTTGAAGGAAAGCAAACACATCTGCACACTTTGTGACTTTACAACAACATCACACTATTTCCATTTGACGGAGTGTTTTAAATGTTCTACGCCTTTCAATCTGACTTCTTCTCCATAACAACCACATCCAAGGCTGTTGGGTGTTGCAGTATTTAGAGCTGTTCACCAATAAGTAAAACTAGTGGCCACTACAGAGACCTATAGCAAGGATCTCATGTGAGTTGGGAAAAGCTGCAGCTCTTCTTTATTCTCGCCTCTATATATTCACAGTTTCCTCGAATACACATATCAGCTTCCCATCAGCAACATCCTCCATGCACTTTTGATGTTTATTAGATCATTTACAGATATTTTATGATCTCCTCTCTTTTTTTTTGTAGCTTCTTCTTCCCAAGCTGTGAACCACTTAGTATATGACACTTTATGGTTAATGGCTTCCTTCAAGGCGTCCCTCCATGCTGCTAAATATCCTGTAGCACCATTCGAAAGCATAGCCAGAGGGCCATTCCTGCTAACAGAGACTCACACACACAGCGAGAGTCTTGTCAGCTAGTGTGTGTGTGTGCGTGTGTTTGTGACATAGAGCGAGCGAGAAAGATTAATGAGTAGAAGAAATGAGGTCTATCGTGATTGTGTGTGTGTGTGTGTGTGTATGCAATTGTAAATGTTTGACTGCGTGAGTGAGCCCCCGAGAAGAGCGACTCTAGCGAGATCTGATGGAAGGCGACTCGAAAATCAATAGTCTCCGTGTTTGTGTCCCCGGGCTAAGCTGTCACTCACCAGCCCGAAAAAGAGCGAAGTGATTGATCCCATCTCCGCTTTAATCTGCGCTCGACAGCTTCACCTGGCTCGTTCCCGAGGCCACAAACTCTACGTACACAGAGCGAGCCAAAACTCTGAGTACTGGGACAGTTGGCAGCAGTTCGTGTTGCCAAATGTCCCGGTACTGGCAGTGCTGTCGACTAACTGCACACACACACACACAGGGAAGTTATATTCAGAGATGGAAAGGAGACAGCAGAACGTCCTGTCCTTTTTTGACCTGAACTGGAACTGGACTGTCCTTTTCCATCATATCCTTCCTGTTCCTGGTGTTTAATATGCCGTTGTCGTTCGACATCCCCGTCCTGTCCTGCCTTCATTTCCTGTCCAGCAAATGTCTTTTGCTCTTTTGTGTCCTGTCCTGTAATCCCATTTAGTCCTGTCTTAAAATGTCCCACAGTATCTAGTCTATCATATCCTGTCCTCCTGTCGACGTACAACACAATTTACACTCACAACAATAAATAACGTTTGAAAATCTTCGTGTTCATCGACAAGAAACAGAGCCGACAGAAGACCTCGAAGTTAAAATGTCCTCTTTGACCTTTCTCTTCATTTAGCTGTTGGAAAAAGTGCAGGTGGTGATAAATGGAGTTTCAGTCTATAACAGCATCATCTTCATTGTATTGAATTAAAATGTCTCCTTTTTGTAGGAATGCATCATTAAAACACGAGGCTCTTGTTCTTGCATATTTTCTGTTTCATTTTATTGCATTTTTTTCCCAGTTTGTTTCATTCTTCTACTCTTTTTTTGGCACTTTTTCTCTTCTGTCATATTCTGCTCTGTTGTATTTTTATGTTTTGTTTGCTGCTGTTCTGTTGCAGCCTCCCAAAGACACTGTTTTCAAAAGGGGTTGCTGTTCTATTTTAATATGTTTTTTAAAGGGAAAACACTATTTTAACAACCTGGATATGATTCAATAGTTTTGTCCAGCATTCCTATTCATCATAATAAAATTTAACTCACAAAATTAATCGATAAAATCTGAGATCTGAGAGCCAAACATACAAAAACAGAAGCGCTGGAACTTCATATTTTCTATTGCTACCACACTGCTTGTCACGATGACTTACTCTTCAACTTATCGTATTGATCGTCTCCATGTTAAAAAATGAACAGTGTAATCTGATGTGTGTCCTGTGGGCTCGCAGCGGGGAAGGAGGATGATGTTCCCCATTAAAGGGGGCGGCTGTGAACATAAACTGCAGGCTGTCCGGGGGCCTAACAGTCCCGAGCCCTCCCTCAGGGCTGCGTCGCACGTTTGAGCTCCGTCAGTCGGTAAATCGGTAAATGATCCTGGCTGTCATTTAATCAATATGAACAGGCAGCAGCTGTCACACATCAACGTCTCCCTTGGGGGTCGTTGTCAAGACGTGGGTGTGTGTGTGTGTGTTTGAGACATGTGTGTGTGTCTCCCCTCATGTTTTATTTGATCCATTTTTCATAAACCTTTATTGTAACAACCAGGCTAATTGAAGAGCACGCTCTGGTTTCCTGCAGTGTGGTGTGTAGTGAAGCAAAGGGATCAATCACTTATGTAGAATAATAAAAGCACATGGAAATGATAAGTTGTTTCATCACAAGTCAATCAGCAGGAAATTAATGCCAACAGTTTTGATAATTGGTTAATCACTTTGAGTAGTTTATCGAGCAAAATAGACAAGCTGGTTTCAGGTTGTCAAATCTGAGGATTTGCTGTTTTCTGATGTATTTATGAAATATATAAAACATAAATGGCTTTTAGTTAGATCAAACATGACATTTGAAAACATCTTTGGAGTTTTGATGATCAATTTCGATCATTTTGCTGATATTTTATACACACCAACTGAAAAAACTAACAGATGTGAAAATCAGAGCATTTTCTCTGCTGTTGAAGTTTAAAAGTTGAAGACGAATCAGAGTTTGATATTCCTGAGCAACTGACTCAAATGAAGCTGTCAACATTTTTTTTTTTAACCTCAAAAATAAAACAGAGGAGCAGAGAAAGACTCACAGGGCTGCAACTGACGATCATTTTCATTATTGATTAACCTGCTGATTGTTTTCCTGGTTAATCAATAAATCATTTTGTCTGTGAAATGTGAAAAAAAGAGTTTTGATTTGTTTGTTTTTTGTCCCACCAACAGTCCAGAAACTGAAGATATTTAATATGTCAGAGAAAAGTTCATCTTTAAGAAGCTTTCAGAAACTGGAATCAGATATTTTTTGCTTTTAAAAATGACAATTAATCAATTATCAAAGTAGTTGCTGATTCATTTTCTGTCACTCAGCTAATCAGCAGCTCTAAATAATGAATGTACAGTATGGGTTTAGATTGCAGAGTACACGGCTTAAGTAAACTGTGTCTTTATCTTTGCCTTAAAGGGAATAAAACTTCATATTTCCTTTGTATATTTGTCACTTTCTTGCACTGATCGTGACAGATGACAGAGGCAATGACAGGAAAGGTTTCAGGATGTTATACTACTGCGGGGGGTATTCCTCTCCTCTTTCCTCCCCTCCTTTCTCTCTTTCTTTTCCTTCCTCTCCTCTCCTAACGTGAGACAGTGAAATCTCATCCAGCCTCTCTGCCTGCCCTTATAGCCAGCAGGGAGGGGCATGTCATTTCACTTGTGTGCATGTGTGTGTGTGTGTGTGTGTCCTTTACTGAGCAACACACAATGACGAGAGCAGAGGGAGGAGGCAGGTGGGGGGGTTTGGGGAGGGGGGAGGGGTGGGGGGGGTGCGTTAGGGGGAGGGTGAGGGGGGTGACAGGGCTCTGATCTCTCAGATAGGGAGATAGCCACCTGATTCAAATGGCTCGCTTGTTCCCGGCAGTCACTTGATCGGCGTGTGAACTGACTCCTCTCTTATTTACAATCAAATGCTGCTACACTGACCTGCCCAACCCAACCCAGGCCAGACCTGTCTCTCTCTCTCTCTCTTGCTCTCTCTCTCCCTCTCTCTCTCTCTGTGCCCTATATTTGCCATGTCTCTCTCTCTCTCTCTCTCTCTCTCTCTCTGTGTGTCCCTCCCTTCGTCACACACACCCACGCACACACACACACACAGGTGTACTCAGAAATGCTGTGATGGAAACTTCCAGAGATGAAGCCAGATATGATCACGCAATCTCTTGAAATATGAGACTGAAGTGACGATCAACTTGATTTCTTTTCACATCTGGTTTCCTGCTTTTTTAACCAACATTTGATATCATATTACAGTAATCCAACCTATAACCACTTTAGGAAAACTTTAATCCCACTGTCCCGGGTCGGCATTTTCTGGGAAATATCATCTGATACGGAGGAAGTTTTATGAAACTGAAGAAAAAGTGACAGATATTTTTAACAGATCTCAGAGATGATCACATAGGGTAAGGCTACATCTTTCAATTTAAGACACAAGAGATTATGTGACTTTTCATAAAGCACAAATCAGCCGGATTTGATTTCCATTCATATCTTTTTTTACTTTAAATGTTCCTGCTACAAAACGACTACTGCGGGAACCAAATTTCCTCAAAGGGGACAATGAGATTTCCTCTTATCTAATCTGATCTAATTTAATCTAATCTACTCTGCGAGGTGTTTAATGGTTTATGCCTGGTGTTAAGATGATAGAGAAGATTTTGCTAAGACTGAGCTTGAACAGATTTACAGAGCAGATTGGCCTCAGAGTATAAAGTGTAACTAACTAAGAGTTGAGAGGAATTCAAACTTTTCAGGTTGAGTTTAAGATGGAAAATCAAGAAATAACACATTTGGAAAAAAAAAATAATGGTTCTTGTCGTACAAAAGCGAATTCATCACCAGAGGAAAATCACACATGTACATCTCGAATTCTTCAAAAACGTGTCTGAGTCAGGGGAGAAACAACTTCAGTCCACTGCATCTGCCTGTCTGTCCGTCCGTCTGTCTGTCTGTAACTGTCCTGTCTGATTATCTCTCCCAGTTGGCCCCGAGGGGACACCCGCACTGAAAGAGGCCACTCTTCCATTCAACAACAGCTTCTGTCAGAAGAGACGGAGAGAGAGAGGAGAGAGAGAGGGAGAGAGAGAGGGAGACCTCAGAGTCACCAGCTCCAGAATAGCCTGATAGTGACTGATGCAATCAATCGAAATCTACACTACAGTCAACACCATCAACTGGGAGCCAGGTTTTTTACGCATAATGAAAGAAAATTGCTCTTCATGCAAATTGGTAAAGACTGAAGCGTCCGTACGGTGTTCTCACAAACCTTCATGTTTTCATTTCCTTTCAGGAAAAAAAAATAAATAAATAATAGAAATTTGAGCCAAACACGGTCAGCTGTGAGCAGCTCTGCAACTGCGTCTCAGTAAAAAAAAAAAAAAGCAGCAGTTTATTATTAACACATTGTCTCACCGCATGTAAAACATGGATTCATATCAGCCGCGGAAGAAATCCGAGCCCAGTCAAAACAAACTCATATACATCGAGATTTATTGCCCTAAATGAGCTCGGCGCAGCTTTGTTTCAAGATCACAGATGTGAGATACAATATCGTCTGTAGGTTGACAAGATGTCTGATTGCATTACCGTGTCAGCTGTGATTATGATGTTATTATCATCTTAAAGATAAACGGTGCCAGTAAAGCGATTATGTCACAGCTTTTATGAGCTTTGATGTGAAATGATTGATAATTAAGTGGGAATTCCTCCAGTCAGCTGTAGGTGTGGCCTTGGGGAAAGTGTCTTTTATGAGTATTGTGCTTGAAGATAAGGTCAGTTTTTACATATTTCCTTCATGTAAACAAGCAAGTTAATGAGGAGGAACAGAAGATTGAATACAGTTGAGGCACTCAAGAGTTTTAACCGATGATCTATACTGTCAAATCATTAAAAAATGCTTGCTGGGAGAGGCCGTTTATGAAGCCAAATACACAGAATACAATGTAAATAAAGCAGCAGAGGTTTACAGGTCAGATGAATAATTCACTACTGAAAGAGATATGGTATTTCCACATGGAGGAATGTGATCTGGGGGTGACGTTGTGTGTGTGTGTGTGTGTCAACATGATTTGTTATAACAGCCGCAGTATCGTTACACTGAAGGGTATAAATTCATCAGCCTGTGTCCGTTACCGAGGCATTTAGTAGGATGCTTTCATCCTTTATCTGATGTCTTGACGAGAGGAGAGAATAAGTGGAGGAAAGCACAAGTGACGGAGGATGTTGTTGTCTTGGAGGATGAGCTTTGCCTACATATATATATATATGGCCTATGTGTGTGTGTGTGTGTGTGTGTGTGTGTGTGTGTGTGTGTGTGAAGCTGAGAGTGCTGTCATGTTGTCAGTGAGAAAGCCTTTTGAACAACTGCAGTATCTCTGTGACACTTTGTGATGTACGTAAGCCTACCCTTAAAACACATGAACATCTTGTCCACACACACACACACACACAAACACACACACATTAGCAGTGTGGACTACTGACATGTGGAAATATAATCTCCCTGTACATGCCAAACACTGATGTTTTTAATTTTCACCTTAATTAAATATTTACCTATTAGCCACACAGGCTGGCTAGAAAGTCTGTTTAAAGGAGCAGAAAACACAGGGACAGTCTGCTCATTTTTTATTAAAAGTTCAGAGAGCAGCAACAGTCTGTAAAGTTGATGAAGTGTTCCTACATCATGTTTAGAAGGTAACTATATCTGCAAAATCTATGTAGTTGTTTAAAACACAATGTAAATTCTCCTAAGTGTTGTTGGATTATTACAAGTCTGGTGACAGCAGCTTAGTCCACATAGACACCACCTCTCCTGTTCTATATGAAGCATCACATTTGTCAAACACTTGACATACACCTCCATATTCTACATAACGCCATATTTAGCCTGTGATGTGGATTATAATAATTACATTTCATAACAGCATGAACAGTTTTCATGCTTAAAGTTATTCTTCACAATTGGATTTTTTTTTCCTTCTTCTTTTTAACTAGACCCAAACACCTGATGCACAAAAGTGTTTTCTAAAGCAGGTCGACAGATTAGATATTCTTATTGTAATGACACACTTATAAACACACACACACGCACACACACACTACTCCAGCATCCATTCAGAAGGCTCGCGCATGTCCCCGAGGGCTAGAAAGGCACGCGGGACCCCTTTTTTTTCTCTCCACTAAACACACGCAGCACAGCCGAGCAAACTATAGCTGCTGTGTGTCCCATCCTGCTGTTTACTGTTTCATATGAAGACTGCCGAGAGTTTCATTTCAAATTAAAAACATCTATTAAGGCTTATCTTTTTTTTTTTTTTACTGAGATGTATTTAATTTTAAATGTAAGTGTTTATTACTTTGTTTCGACTTGTTTGGATTATTTCAAACAAGCCTCTCTTTTACGACGTGAGAACGATGCTGTGATTCATTTGTTATCCTCCGACGCGCGTCTGTTGGAGCAAAACGCTGAAATCCACAGAAATTTCAGCCAATTCAGGCCCACTTTTTTTCCCCCCGCATAGCCTACATTTCTGGATGTGTCATATTCTAAAATAGGACACCCACCCCACCCCACCACCACCACCACCACCACCCCACCGTCCCCTCCCTCCCTTTCCCCCCCACCACCCCGTTTAATGTGCGAGTGGAGTTGTTGGTCAACAGTTGGGTCGGGGGGCCAGGGAGAGGGAGGGAGAGCCGCGAACAATGGACGGTGCTGTTGTAAGCTGGAGTCGGTGGAGGGAAAGAGAGAGAGAGAGAGAGAGTCAGGCTGATGACAGAGTGAAAGAGGTTAGTGTCTATGCTGGGAAATGAGACCAGAGGAGGGGGGTTCCTGTGTCTGTTGGCTTGTTAATGATGATTCAGTCCCATCAGCTCAACAGCCTTCTCTATCAAGGAATCTCTGAATGCCTACAAACAGCCTCCAGCTCAGCGGTGCCATCACAAAAAGCATATTTATGATTTATAAAACGCATTTTTGAATCATAAATCTACTCTGGTGCGAATGTTAACGGGTTCAATACACTTACATACACCGTTGATGTGCATAATAATCAGAAGAAGAAGAAGAAGAAATATAATTCTTCTATCATTTCTTTTAAACTCGATCAGTTATTTATTTTTTTGTTTGTTTTTTGCAGTTATGTAAAAGAATAATTTATTTCTAGTGTGAAGTTCATAACAAGAAGGGGGAAAAAATAAAAGGATATTAATTTTCTACAGTTTTCTCGACACATCAGATGATGATAAAGGGATATATCTTTGGAGTGCTTGCTATCGTGAGTGCACAAATTTGTTGGCGGATTGTGGCGTAACGAAAAAACAAAACAAAACACAGCTTCTTCTTTTTTTAAAATCTAAACACTGATCCCAGACAAAGAGGACGATATCTTAGTTTCGAAATGATTCTGACTCAACAAGTGAGGAAGTGCCGAAAATGAAAAAAAGCTTGCAGCGAGCGGCATCAGCCAACTGGATCGAAATATGGTGAGAGAAAAGAAGCCAGTCACTGCAGTGTTTCTCTAACCGGGCATCCCGCTCGTCCTTCCCCATCTCTTCCCCTCCTCCTCTCCTCTCCTCTCTCCTCTCCTCCTCCCGGGTCTGCCAGGCTCCTTGAACCGGCCATGGGTGGCAGTCAGCCTGGAAACCTGCTGATATTGTTCCAGGCGAGCGACGATGCTGGATGGAGGAAGAGGAGGGGAAATTGTTGTTCTACTTGACAGACTTAAGACAAAAAAAATTAAATAAATAAAATGGTAGAAATAGTCTTATATTGTATCTGTGTGCTGGACTACCTAAAGACACTTAGAACTGTTTCATTTCCGGTAGCATCATTACAAAAAAGCTGAAGTTTGCTTTGCTCTTCCGCTTATTTTAATGCTTATTATTTATGTCCCAATTTTAAAGTGTAGATATCGATTTTCCCCCTCTCATAAATCTTTTATTTGTTGGGTTTCTTTTTTTCCTAAACACATGCAGCTTCTAGTAGGACCCCCGCCTTTGCCCTCTACACCCCCTCCTCCTCCTCCTCCTCCTCTTCCTCCTCCTCCTCCTCCTTCCCCCCCCCTCCAGAAAATCCTCCCCAGGCCCCGAAAGAGGGACATCAAGTAAACACACAGTCTCCAAATTTCCGGACAACAAAAGACCAGCAGACCATGCATCACTTTCACTTGTAGCTGCGTGGGCCGGTCCCACACAGCACAGTCACCTGTTGCTTCATGCATGCCTGCAGGAAGCTGAAGAGCAGCAAGATATCCTACAAGAATCTAGAAAATAAAAGTAAAAGAAAAAAATGTGTGCGCACGGTTGAAATTTGCTTCTTTTTTTTTTGTTTGAAAACGGTTTGTTTGAACCTAAAAGTGCTTTTCACACTCAATCTGCTCAAATTTCTGGCAACCGCTTAAAAGCCACGTGTCCCCCTCTCTATTCGCTGTGTTTTTTTCTTTCTTCTTCTTCTTCTTCTTTCTTTTCACTGACCATATAGCTCGAGAGTGAATCTCCTGAATTTGAGCCGCATTGTCCTCCTCCCAACAGCAGCCAGCAGGCTCAGCAGCCAGCACAGCCAGCCAAGCGTTTGACGTTATTAAATAATAAAGAGATGCTGATCTGCTAGCATTGTTGTCAAGGAAAAAAGGCCAATTAGCGTGCCGTTATACTGTCATTATGGCTGTATTAACTCGAATTAGTTATAAGACAATGTGCATATTGACGCTTTTGACTATAGGCAAATTTGCTCTGTACGCTGAAATAACAGCATGCGGGGGAATGAGTGATTGTAAGAGGCAAAATAAACGTGGATTATTTTAATATATATATGAGCTAAAGACGAGAGAAAAATATAAATATCGGTAAATATGAAAAATAGCTTGTTTGGAAATGTTTTGGGAGGATTTGTAGTTTATTATCATCCATCTGCATATCAGATTTATCCAAAGATAGAAGTTGTAATTCAATTTTTTTAAAAAGTAGGTTAAGTAAGGAGGTCTGATAATATTACTTATAATTGGAGATTAATATCAGCTTTTTGAGTGATGAACTAAACTGATTTATTAGCGACCGGAGTTGTTCTTTTTTTTATTGCATCAGTGTTACAGTACAACAGGCCTCATATTGTTGTTTGTCGGCTCTTCTCAAAAAAAAAAAATCCCCCCCTCCACCTCCCCCCATCCCTCTATCTCTCTCTCTCTTTCTCCCCCTCCCCTTCCACTTTCTCCCGATATGCTCATCTCCCTTCAAGAAGTTGTAATCAGCAAGCCCCCGATCAAGCCTTAACTTTTCAATTTTTTATGTATATTATTATTATTATTATCATTTTAATCGGTATCAATAAAACACGATATAGAAGCTAAATCTGAAGTTTTATGCAGCCACATTGGGGCGGATGGATATGAGTTTCTCAGGCTTTTTTTTACAACAGTGAATCAGACCACAGTTATCAGGAAAAAAAGATTTAACAAATGCACAAAATGTCACTTAAGTCTCTAAAAGTATGGCAGAAACTTCATGTGGGCTTCTAACAGAGAGCACCTGCAGTTTCTAGCACATATTAGCATCCACGTATCATCTAAACTCACGAGTTTTACGCGGAAAATCTTTGTCAGAGGAGTCAGATCCATCAGATAAATGTAGCTACTCTGTTCTGATGTAGTCTGCGTCAGTAAATAAACTGTCACCGCCCCCCACACACCACCACCACCTCTGTCTTACAAGCATAGGTATTAAAACAAGGAGTGATCAGACTGTAGTTGTTGTTTTTTTCTGGCGGATCTGGAGTCGCGATCCGCCACAAACCGTGCATTCCTTTAATGATGGCGGTCTATAAAGCTGTCAGCATCAATGAGCAGAAATGATAAACGGAGCTCGAGCCGCTGGTGACGTGGTGGGGGAGGAAGAGGGGGTGGTGGTGGTGGTGGTGGTGGTGTGTGCGTGTGTGTGAGTGGGTGGGTGGAAGGGGAGGGAGGGGGGGGGGGTGGTATGGGGGGGTTCGTAGAGACCGCGAGCCTCTGAGAATGCAGGCCGAGAGCAGCGCGAGGCTGATGGCATGCTGGTCTGTGTCAGTGTGTGGTCCTATTCACTGGGACTGTGTGTGTGTGTGTGTGCGTGTGCGTGTGTGTGTGAGAGAGAGAGAGAGAGAGAGAGGGAGAGAGAGAGAGAGAGAGGACCCCCCCTCCCTCCCCCCTCCACCCTCCCCTCCACACACACCGCCCGCTTCCCTTCCCTGCACCTGCGCTAGATCAGCAGGCTACTGGCTGCCATTCAGTCCCTCTACGCTCCAAATACACACACACACACACACACACACACACACACACACACACACACACACACACAGCTGAAACACACGACAGCTCTCTGCTCTGACAGTTTTGCCATTCAACCGATTCTTGCAGACTTTCTCAGTGATGAAGGCAGAGATGTCGGACAGCCTTCTGGGTTGTAGAATAATGACACATCAAGAAGGCGAGAACATAAACACTGATCCATCTGCTTTTATTCACATGAATCATTACTGGAAAAGAACTGGGAAACAACATTTTTTCTTTTTGTTTGTTTGTTTCTTAACTCATCATTATTCATAAAAACACAGGCCTTGACTGAATCATGTGTTCAAATGCTGTAAAAACAAATGTTTAACTGACTCAGAAAAAATCATTTTGCTGTGTTGTGATGGTGTTTCAATGGGAAAAATCAATCCATCAATCAATCAATCAATCAATCAATCAATCAATCAATCAATCAATCAATCACTCAATCAATGGAGTGACAGCTTGTGTTTTAAATTTTGGAGGATTTGGAACAAAAGTTGTGTCTTTAATGACAATGAATAACCTAAATTGGATTTTTTTTTAAAAAGACATCAACCAATGTTTTCGAAAATTTTGTAAAAAAAAATTGTGGTAATTTTGTGACAATTGAGGTTCATAATAAATTATATATATTTTATATCCAGCCTTAAAAAAGCACCAGTGGATAAAAAAAAACAAGTGTTTTGGGGTCATAAAATAGATATTATCGCCTGCAGTTACAGAAAACTAAACCAACTGATAGAAACCATCCAACCAACGGAAACACGTATAAGGACCAGTGGACCGCTTCACGTGTGTGTGACGTCATGCACCCTCCTCCTTATTATCCGCAACGTGGTGAAAAAGGAAAGTGGCTCTCGTGGGATTACAGGCCACTAAGCTCGTTTTGTTTGTGTGTGTGTGTGTGTATGTGCTAGTGTGTGTGTGTGTGAATGTGTGTGTATATTTGCGCGTAAGGAGAGGGGGGTCATTGACCTAATTTTAAAAAAAAATCATATAATCTCAACAACAAACACGGGATTTGGAAAGCGACCAGTCTCTGAGCCACGCAGCGACACACCTCACTTCTACTCTCACATTGTTATCTTCACTTTAAATTGTATTTATTTCTTCATTTCCTTTTTATACTCTTTTTTTCTTTCTTTCTTTCCTTTCTTTCAAACCGGAGGCCTAATACGCTCCCTGGCCTTCTCGCGTGTTCAAAATAGTTCATGACCTGCTGTGACCGCGCGCCAAATCCTTCAATAGCCTACATTTTTTTTTTATTTGAAGATATATTATTATAACACGTAGAAGCTTCCTGCTGCCTTCCAATTGCAACAGTCTTACAGAATATAACACCTATGTACTGAAACACTTCAATGTTGTGATAAAGGCCACTTGAAAGCCATACAACCCGAGCTCTGGATACACACACACATACACGCACGCGCGCACACACGCACACACACACACACCAGGTTATCATAGATAACATCTGGGAGCTTTTTTTTTCTCTCTCTCTCTCTTTTTTTTTAAACCGACGGCACAAAAAAAAGCAGAGGCGCGCGCTTACCACCTGTTGCAGTCCAAATATCCTCGAGCTGCGGCAGCCAGACTCTGCACGCGAGCAACAGAAGGGGAGATGGGTGGATGGATGGATGAAAGGGATGGAGGGGGAACACCTTCACCGGGCTTCCTCGCTTCTACCTATATATCACACAAAACACACTGGTTGTCCGCGTTGTAAATACACATTAAAGACCTTTTTTTATATATATATCTTCATGTTCTGTCCCTTTAAACGCTTTTAATTTAAACCAATAAGCTTTCCGGACGGTGTCGAGGCGGATTCGCAGTGAGCTGAGGTGCTAACATTTTGGACACTTGATTCCCTGCATCACCGTGAAGGCTGTATAGGTGCAGCGCCTTCATTTAATGTTTGAACAGGAGCGCCAGTGAGCTTAAAGCGCCTCTGAGATTAAATCACATTTTGGAAAGCGCAGAGGAGGGGGGGGGGGGACACATGCGGGCTAATATTTTTCTACCGAGATAACGTGATATCGGTGTTTTCAGAGTGAACATTTACCGTGTCCTAGTTTGTGAACACTTGGCCCCCACTTGGACGAATTTGCAAAGTCAGATTTTTATTATTATTATTATTTTTTAAGACAAGAAAATATGAAGAAACAACAACGTCCTGCTCACATAGAAATAAAATCATAAAGTGTGTATGGGTTTTTTATTAGACATTTAGTCGGCCACAAACAAATAAAAAATATAATTTTTGAACATCCTGAGAATGTTACACACTTTGTATTTTGTGATGAAAGCAGTCTGGGCCTCAAGTGGAGCATCTTGATCATGACAACATGCAATCTTTTACAGGCGTTACAAATAAGTCACAGCTTTTTATATATCATACTACACATAACATATAACCTGATCTTCAAATACATCAAATCCTTTCTGTATCATTTCAAAAAAAAAAAAAAAAAAAAAAAAAAGGCTTTTCACCACATCAAAGGTGCACCGCTCAGCCGGGGAAAAATAATAATTTCGCGGGGCCTCCGGGCCTGCAGGGGCCCAGTCTTCATGCAAAAAAAAAAAAGAGGAGAGGAGACTTTAATGCGTCTACTTGCATGACCTTTTAAAAACAAATTGTTTATCACCGGTGTTCTGAGCTATTACAACCAATTCAGCTGCTCGGATCAATAATTAATGGGGTAACCAACGATCTAGTGACCTCTTGAAGGTCCGGCTGGGAGAGAGAGAGAGGGAGAGAGAGAGAGAGAGAGGTAGAGAGAGAGGAAGGGAGGGAGGGAGGGAGGGAGACAGAGAGAGGAGTGGACGGATAAATACCGAGGGGCCTCTTCAAATATTCATCTGCCGGTTAATGTGAGCTCCGCTCCCCCGGGACCCGGCCTGCAAGACACAACGGTCCTAATCTACCTCTTTGTACACACACACACACACATACACACACACACACACACTCCCCCCAGATTTAAAACCGTTAGTTAAATTCAGAGAAAGCTGTTGGCTCATCATACGGATTATTATTATTATTATTGTTGTTGTTATTATTATTATTATTATTATAGGAGCAGCCTGGCTGGCAGGGAGATGCGTGGAAACACTTTGGAAGCGTTTATGTGGTTTTTTAAATGGCAAGAGGAGGAGGAGGAGGTGGTGTTGAGGAGTAGGAGGAGGAGGAGGAGGAGGTGGTGTGCACCGAGAGTCACCGGAGAGCTTGAACCGTGAGAACCGAGGTTAACGGGAAACAGCAGGGCCCGTTTGATTAAACACCACATTGAAATGATCACACTCGAGACTCTATATGCAGCTGTTATATCGCGGGATAATAATAATAAAAAAAAAAGCTCGCCTGGTCCTTCTTGCCCGGCTCCTTTTTTTTTTCATTTCTTTTTTTTTTTATTTAAGAGGGCTTCACCTTCAATTTAGACCTAATTGAACATTTAGTCTGAGCAGCCAGTTCTGTGCTTTTGGAGGGAAAGTAAAGCCCATCTCAAAGAAAACACACACCTTATTTGATTTAAAAGAAGAAGAAGAAGAAGCCATAGTTACATACTATAGAAGCCATGTTACAGCATGAAACAAGGCCTGAGCTCATAAGATTAGGCTGCTGTAAATACTCATAAATATCCTGATATGCTTCTGTCACAGTCAAGTGTCATTAGAGAGGAGGGGGGGGAAAAATCAAGCACAGAAATCCTCCTGTCACTTTAATTTAAAATAAGTGTGCATGAGGCTAATAAATCTAATTGATTTCTGACATAAGAAGGCCCCCCAAAAAATACTAATAAGTCTACTAAATAATATCTGGTGCAGTGATATATTCATTCAAATAATAAGGAAAAAATTAAATTGTGAACTGTGCCATAACAGTGATGCTGATTAGTTGTTTTGATTGGTTTTTAGAAGAGGAGAAATGACAGTCTATACCTGGGGATGTTGGGCATTTTGGGTGGAAAAATCGTCCAAACCTTTATAGGAAACAGGCAACAAACTTTGGCTTGATGGGGCCATCCGCAGGCACTAGAAAATAGAAACGTGGTTAACCACGACGCACAAGCTGAATTATTTCATCAATGGTGTTTTTAAAAAGGGGGGAAATTTAAAGCCCTGGAAATGTCTCCTTTTTTTGTTAGCTGGAGTCTAATGTTTCATCTCCATAAAAAGATGGAAGTGTTGAATTTACAGTAATAATAATATTAATAAAAAAAAACATTAAGATGAAAACTGAAAAAGCTGGAAGCTGACAGATGACAACTCAACATGTGATGACTGCCTACACACACACATGAAATATGACGAGAGAAATAAAAATCAAAACTCAAACAATTTCAAGTATCCAAATTTCCAAAATTTATTCATTTCAAACTGCATATTGAAAAAAAATATACTCAGCTGAAATTGTAACTGTTATAAGGATGGTATTAGTTCCGGTATATATATACATGGAGTGGTTGGCTTCTGCGTAACAGGCCACAATTTTTAAAATACAACTACGGGAATGAATTTTTGAAATAAAAACTTAAAATATCACAGTAAATATACAGAAATTGTACAAATCAATTAGAAAATAAAGAGCACAAGCGTCATACCTCTAACAGATGAAAAGTGGGAGACGGAAATATAAATTAACAACCTATATTTTAAGCAGAATGAGAGAAAAAAAGAAGTCTTATCTTTTTTTTTTTTTTTACGAAATTAAAATGTTTTAGTAATATTGACCTTAAATGAAAAAAAAAAACAGTATTACCTGCTTCGTTTTATGTCCCTTTTCTTTCCAAAGTTTGCAGTAATAAAGGAGCATAACTGATCGCTCCCATAGTTCCAGTTCTGCCATTTTCACTTTTAATATTTTCTGCAGAACTGGCGTAGCTTTATATATATATAAAAAAGAAAAAAAAAGAAAAAAAAAGAAAGGAAAAATGCAACCTCTTGCAGTTTAACAAACAATTTCATCTGATTGTAATGTTTCTTTGATAAATACTGTACAAAAGGTGATTGCAATAATAAAACATTTGATTGCGACTCCCACTTTCTAGTCTTCCAAACTTCATCCACCAGTGAAGAGGGGGATCTCCTATCGTTCCTCTAGAGCTTCCTTAAAATAAAATGAAAGAACAAAAAAAAAAGAAGAGTCGTGTGTCCTTTTTCCTGGAGACTTCTATACAACTTTTCCCACCCCGAATTTTTTTCTGTACAAAAATAGTCCAACGTTAAGTAGTCCACAGTTTCTCTTATAAAAGTTCATTTTTTTTCTCTCTCTCTTTCTCTTTGCTTTGTGTCTCTTACATGTGTGTTAACGGCAGCGTGCCGTTGATCGTCGTCCCGGGCACGGTGCTCTGGTAGTGCCCGGACATGTGTAGCCTGGTCTGGGCGGTCTGCTCGCTCACCTCCGCCCCGGGCAGGTACATGCTGATCATGTCCCTCAGATCTCCGCTTTGGCAGCCCGGGGCGGCGCGGTGGGAGGACGAGGTGACGACGGGCGGGCTGGAGCTGCTGGACTCGGACTTCACCACCGAGGAGGGCCCCATGGAGCCCAGGGCGGTCATCCCCGGCGTGGTTTGCTGGGAATAGGACATGGAATATGTCGGGGAGCCGTTCATGTAGCTCTGGGAGCTGGTCATGGTGTTGTACTGCAGGGCGCTCATGTCGTAGCGGTGCATGGACTGCATCTGGCTCGGGTTGTGCGCGTTCAGTCCCGGGTGCTGGTAGCTCAGCTGGTCCTGCATCATGCCGTAACCCCCGTTGGTCCAGCCGTTCATGTGTGCCGCATAGCTGTCCATCCGCTGGTTCACCCCACCGCCCAGCCCGGCCCCCACTCCTACACCGACCCCGGTTCCCATCCCGTTTCCTCCCGGAGCCAGCAGCCCGCCGGGTAAGGTGTATTTGTCCTTTTTCATGAGGGTCTTGGTTTTCCGCCGGGGCCGGTATTTGTAATCCGGATGCTCCTTCATGTGCAGGGCCCGCAGCCTCTTGGCTTCGTCGATGAAAGGTCTCTTCTCGCTCTCCGACAGAAGTTTCCACTCGGCGCCCAGTCTCTTGCTTATCTCCGAGTTATGCATTTTGGGATTTTCTTGCGCCATCTTCCTCCTCTGGCCCCGGGACCACACCATGAACGCGTTCATGGGTCTCTTGACCCGCTCCGGACTGTTTTTCTGGTTGGGGCCGGTGCCGGACGTGTTGGTGTTGCCCGTGCCCCCCGTGTTGGTCTGGGGAGCAGGGGGCTTAAGTTCAGTCTCCATCATGTTATACATCAGGAACAGCTTTTTTTAAAGTCGGAGCTCCCGATCAGAAGAAGAAAAAAAAAAAAAAAAAAAGGAAGAAACACAGAGACAAACTCCACAAAGCCAGAGGCAGGACAGTGAGGAGCGCAGGGCTGCTGGCTGCTGCTGCTGCTGCTGCTGCTTCTGCTGCTGCTGCTGCTGCTGAAAGTTACCTGTCGATTTTTCTCTGCAACTTTTTCTCTGGACAAAAAAACAACAAGCACCCAAGCCGCGTCTCCACACACTCTCACTCCCTCTCTCTCTCTCTCTCTCTCCTCTCCTCTCTCTCTCTCTCTCTCCTCTCCCTCTCTCTCTCTCCCTCTTCCTCTCAGTGAGTGTGTGTCTGGTTGAGAGTGTGTGGTGTGGTGTGTGTGCGTGTGTGACAGAGAGCCTTCTTTCTCCCAATAGGTCCCTGGCTATGTTGTGTCCACAAAACTTCTCCCGTGGCTTCTCCGAAAAAGCATCAACAAACTGCACTTTTTCGCCTCTGTCCGCCTGAGCCTTGACAACTCCAGATAGTTTTTGAACAAGTTAATAGACAACCATTCATGTGACGGGGCTGTCAGCGAATAAATGGCTTCGACCTGGCCAATCAGAGGCGGCCTGCTCCCCTGACACACCAATGGGAGACCTTAATTAGCATAAATGGGCGGGGTCTGCTCTGCCCCGAGACACACACGCATACACACACACTCAGGCAGCCCACATGAGCCAATACAAAGTACATATTTACTATTTCTACGCGTATGGAGATATTTCTCTGGGAATATATATATATATACATACATATATATACGTGTGTGTGTGTGTGTGTGTGTGTGTGTGGCAGCACTTTTCCAGCATTATACAGAGGTGATGCAAGAGCTTTGCTGTGTATTGCAGGAAAAATTAAACGATATGTTGTCTGGCCAACTTTAATTTTAAGCTGAAAACCGGGCCAAAGTTTTATAATAAATGTAAGAATATCTAATAAATAAGGCACCTCCTTTATGTTTTGGTTTGTTTTATTTTTATTTTTATTTAAATAAAATGTGTAGCTTAAATCCCAGCAACACATCCGAGTGTCACACGTTCAAAATAGGATTAAATCAAAGTTATTATTATTATTTTTTTAAAAGCGTTTATTTAATTTGCTAATCAAATGTTGACACGGATGGTGTCAGTGTCATCTTCTCTTGAAGGGAGAGACACAGTATTGTTCTGACATGAAGTCGTGGCCCGTGACACTGCAGTTGTTCAAAATCAAAAAGTCACTAATTCCCCCCACCCCCCACTTACGGCCCCCCCCCCCCCCCCAATAACATACAACACTTAAATAAACTTTGTTAGTTAACTCAAAGCATTGAATGGCACCGGTGTGTGTGTGAGAGTGAGTGGGGGGGGGGGGTGTAGTGGAGGTGGTGGTGGTGGTGGTAGGGGGGGGCATGGCTGGTTTTTTAGCGTTGAAAAGAGGAAAGGTAATCCAAGATGTTTCCCCCAGTCCTTTTGTTTAGTGAAGTTGAATGCCAACACACAGAAGGCAGACGGGCTCATCTCAGCACAAATAAGCGGTTTTTGTTTGGGATGTTGTCGCTACATCTGTCCGGACAAAGACCCAACTCCACTCCACTTCCAGTGCTGCTGTTGTTGTTAGGGCTTTGTAGTGAGAGGGGTGGGTGGTGGTAGTAGTGGGTGAGAGGTGGGGGGGGGGGGGGAGAGAAGGGGAGGGGGTATACGGTCTACCGAGGGGAGGAGAAATAAAGGTGAGGAATATTTTAAGATAAAGTGTGTTTTGCACAATAGGCACAGCTCATTCATATTAGGCCCGAACAAGCGTGTCAGCCAATTAGTGTGAATGAAAAGCGGGCCTCCACCTGCTTCATTACATTCTGGATCAGGACGCGATTATTACGAGATGAAACCACTAAAATCTATACTTTTTTTTTTTTTTTAATTTAAGTTAAATAACTCACTCATACGGTTTAAAAACGACTAAAAGTTTGGAGGTTGTGAGTGTTGGTGCCACTTGTTTGGCTTTTTTTTTTTGCTCCCTCTCTCTTCCTGCATCTCCATCTGAGAGCAAAGGCGTCCTGCTGCGTGACACCAGTGCCGCCTACTGGTGACAGGAGGGACTACAAGAACCCCCCAAAAGGCTGGATGGTTTTTCTTTCAAAGTAAAGAAGAGAAGGAATACAGGCTGCTTTTTTTTTTAGTTTCGTTTTATATATAAGAAATGCTTTAAAAAAAAAAATCTATTAGTCATCAACAGACACTAAAAACTGAAAGAGCTGAAGAGGAGCTTTTTTTTTTTTATTTTTTAAGTCACACATCTGCCTGTCTGGATCTGCGAGCCAGACAATCCCAATAATTAAAGATAGATCAAGTACACACACCTGAAATAATTTAATTTAAATGCGTGTCTCTAGATTAAATCATAATTGAAAGTGAATAGATCAAGCCTTATTGTTTTGTTTTAGTCATTTGATAATAAATGGAGGAGCAGAGCCCCCGTGCTCTCATTATGCCGGCCCCGGCAACCTTACATAAGATTCATCTTGCGCTTAATAGGCTGCGAGAGGCGACACATGCAGCTCGGTCCATTATAATGCAAGGTTGAAATGGGCCGCTCGGCTGCTATCTGCATCTGAGTGTGTTCCCCGCTACCTCTAATCTGCTTATGATAATAAAGGAACAGCGGGGCCCTGCAGCTCTCTGAAAGCAGGCCCCAGCCAGCCGGGAATGGCCCTGCATCCACAATCATCCTGAATTAAAGCCGTTGTTTGACAAAAAAAAAAAAACCAGGAGAAACTAGCGGGGCGGCTCCCTTGGACCACTTGTAAGCCCCCCGCTACACCGGGTTGGGATGGATACAGCAAATATAGAGAGCAGCACGCTGTGATGTATCAAAAATACTGTTTTGTAGGTTGTACAAATTTTAGGTGATGGGATCAGGATCACTTAAAAAAAAAAAAACAAGCGAGAGAAAAAAGAGCAACAATATAACAGAAAAAAATAAAAACATTAAAGCTGCCCGGGAGAGATGTCTGGTTTGAACTCTTAAGAAAAAAGTCACAGAAATTCTGATGTGACCACAGTGTGTGTGTTTTTTTTTTCTTTCTTCTTCTACATGTCAATCACTCCAAATAAAACTTAATATTGCACCATGCTGGAGGCCATAAAAAAACGACTCCCAAATTAAAGTGAAACAAAAGTGATATTCTAGCAACGACAAAGACAAATTTCAGGTGGGATTGAAATTAAATGGTGTGTTTTTGCCACTAGGGGCCGTACCAGGGGCTGCAGACGCAAAGGAAAAAAAATGCTTTATCTAAATATTAATAAAATCCTGCTTGAACATAAATAAACCTATATTTTCAGATTCATGGAGGAATTAAATTGTAGGTGATTTTTTTTTTTTGAAGACATCGTTTAAGTGATGGATAAATAGTCGAGTTGTAGTTTGTCATCATGTTTATATATGTGTTTATTTTCTTTCTTAATGGAGTTCATGTGAATTTGATTTAATGGCGTGATGATGTGAAATAAATCAGATTATAGCATAAAGAATAAAAAGTCAAAGTGGTTGTCAAAGTGAGGACATGTCGGTCAACGAAATGAAATATAAAGTGAGAAAGAAAATTAAAGATGAATGTACTTTAGTCTGGAACAAAAAAAATGTATTTGTCTAATAAAAGCGCATTAATAGGCTGCAAATAATAATTACGGTTTTTTTTATTGGTTATACAAACGTTATATTAGGGTTGTCTATTTTAAAACATTTGGAAATAAATACTGAACGAAGGAGAATAAATGAAGAGGATCAAATTTCATCAAGACAAAAAAAAAAGTCACATTTCATGGTCATAAATATTCTGTGTGCGTAAACGATCTTTGTTGAGAAGAAACCAAACCGGCCAACACAACAACAACTCAGCCAGTCAGTCAAGCTCATGATGCCATGCGGTGTCATTCCACAACACTGCATGTTTTACACACACACATACACACACACATAGACGCGCGCGCACACACATACACACACGCGCGCGCGCACACACACAGGGCTTCTCCTCTCCACCGCACTGCAACTTACTGCCAGTTTGGGAGTTGTCTTCCTCTCGTCTTGATTGGCAGAAATTAAACAAGATGCCATTTCGCTCCTCTCAAACCTCCTCCATATCTTCCTTTCGCTTCCTCCGGCGAGGAAGCCTCAGTCTGCTCCGGGACAGAGCGCCAGTCGCCGGCCGTGAAACGTCCAACCGGCACCCTCCGCATGTCCTCTCCCCCCCCACCCCCCTCCATCCCCTACCTCCCCTTTTCCCCGGTAGTCCGCACGGTTTCGGATCCGGCAGCCGGTGCGCTCTGGCCGGCGTGCAGCCCCGCGGAGCCCCGCTTGCCTGTCTGGAGCTCCGCTGTCTTCTCTCCGCTAGCCCTGCAACAAGAAAAGCCGTTTATGGCGACACACAATGTGAAAAGGGGGCCGATTTAAAAAGGAGAAGAATGCAAGCAAGAACAACAAAAGTCAGTTATAGCAAAGTCTATGCCTCTCCTCTCCTATCTTCCACCCCCTAGCTTAGCCCACATAATGAGCAGGAAAAAGCTTTATATTTTGTTCACTGGGTATTCACAGATAATTTGAAGCCATTGTTTCTGCCACAGATGGTTCTTTTTAATACAATAACGGTGCTCTTTGTGAATAGCGAGCCCACAATAAAAATCTAAAGCGTCCTCCTGAATAACCATTTTGTTCTCTCTTGTATAGGCCGAACAAAAGCGCCAGTGAGGTAATGGCCTGCCTTATTGAAAGCCTCAGAATGGGGATTTGATAAAGATTTTTTTTTTTTCGCTCCTTTTTCCTTTTGCACAAAGTGCACGGCAATGTCAAAGAGAAACTGACACGGCATGAAAAGGAAAAAGGCATCGAAAAAGTGCTTGCTGTTGCAGGTTACAACGATTATTATTATTATTATTATTATTATTATTATTATTATTATTATTATTAGCCGTCATTGTTATTTCTTCCTAACTTTGTGCAGAAGTCAGAGGTGAGAGGTTGCTCTCTGTGCTGCAGCAGAGCAGGTCAGGTGCATGGCGTGTTATGGATTTTTACAATGGAGCTTAAATCCAGAATACATTAGCCTCCAAAAGGTCTGCTGTGGATTTGGCACAGTCATAATTTTGTATAGGGTGAGTCAAGTTGTGCTTGATAGAATTAAATATTCAGGGCGCATACCCTTGGTGTCTTGCAGAAACCTTGTGTTTCTAATTCTGCCCTCCTCACCAGAAAATATTGCATGCCCTTAATGCGTTGATAAGGCACTGTGAAATGTCATCAATGCATGGATGTTATTGGTGGTGGTGGTGGTGGGATCAGAGAAGCCTAAAGTAACCTGCTTGAAGGTTGAAGATGCAAGCCTGCAGGTGTGTAGTCAACATGTATTAGCTCCTCTAGGATGGATCCTGTAGTCGTGTACGAGCCACCTCAGCCTGCCCACGGTTGATGTAATTTGTAATTAACTCATGGCTAATCAATAAAGCGTTTAACAGAAAGCACAATGGACACACAGGGGATGATCACAAGCCAAACATATTGGATGTCACTGATCGTTACAAGGTGAGGACACCCTGTGGGTAAGGGTGAGGGTGGGTGGGTGGGTGGGAGAGGAGGGGGGGGGGGTGCAGCAGGAGAAGATAGGAGGATGAGGGGGGTGAGGAAGAAAGAGAAGTGAATGGAGAGAGAAGGGCAGAGAGGAGTGACGGGATAAAGGAGGGGATAATGGAGGACGGGAAAGGTGAGGAGAAGAGAGCAAAGAATCTCATTTCAACTTGTCTGGCCATAGTTGGTACACACACACACACACACACACACACACACACACACAAACAAACACACACACACACAGAATCAATTCCCTTCTGCGACTGTTCTCCCTCAGACTTCACCTCGCAGCAAACATACTGAGTGTGAAGAACAAGCTCACATCTTTACAGCAGCATCAAAAGTCAATTATTATCATGATTTGGCATGACTGTTTGCTAAATCGATTCATTAAAAGCTGAAACTGTTATGTGATTGATTGATCAGTCGACCAACAACAAATTAAAATGCATCTTGTGGCAGTCAGTGATGGTTTTTTTCCAAGCAAAAATGCCAAATGTTTGCAGTTTCCAGCAGTTTAAAATGATGTAAGAATGTGCAGCTTTTCTTTGTCATAAACTGGATATTTCAAGTTTTTCTTTTTTTATATTTCACACAAGCATTAGCATTAGTTGCTGCCCTACTCTTAGTGTTATTGTAGCTATTTAACTTTTTGATACAATCCTTGAGAAGCATTTTTTTTATTAAACATTCAATCGTCATTATTTAAAAAGAATAAATGGCTGTGTTGCTAAATCCAGATCATAATTATTTCTATTTTTTATGTGTAATATGTATAACCTCAGCAGTGAGACCTGTGAGACTGTTTGCAGTGATTTGATGTTGCAGCATATGAACATCAGCAGCACTCGCAGCCATGGCTTAAAAATCAAAAGCATGTCTCCTGCAGGAACTCAACTACAGAAAAAATCCACCCGTTTCTCAGCCGAACTGCCGAATCAAAAACATTTTAGACCACTAAACGCGAGAACAGGTTCCAAGAGAGTGTAAAAAAAAAGCAGCAGAATATGAGCGCTGGTGGAAGATTTAAAGACAAACACGGAGGCAGAGGATGACAGAGAGAGACGGGCAGAGAGAGAGAGAGAGAGAGAGAGAGAGAGAGGATCAGTGCTCTCAGTGTGAATAGGCTTAGCAGTAAAGAAATATGACTTTGGCTCTTTATCTGATCAATCTGTGCTATATAGTCTAAATCACAGACATACTTCTCATATTAGAGAGCTGGAGCACTTTTAATTATAAACCCATCCACAGAGGCCGAGCAATGTGATAGCATGTTGAAGAACTGTGAACGCCTGGCTGCTAGAGAGAGAGAGAGAGAGAGAGAGAGAGAGAGAAGGGGAGAGGAGAGGGGGGGGGAGAGAAAAAGAGAGACCAGTGGCACCATGAGAGCTTTTAGAAAGACCAGCATCATCATTGAATACTAATGCGTTTTACATTGAAACCGTCCATTGAGAGTTCACACACATACACACACACACACACACACACGTAGACACGGGGAAAAGTTACACACACACACACACACACGTTAGCATTTCCATACACATGAGACAAACACATTTGCTGCTTCTGTTTTGAGTGTTTTTTTGTTTTTTTTTCAAAGCTCGGCCTGATGGGAAAACCACAGTGGGTTTCTCTCTCTCTTTTGTGTGTCTGCATGGCATTGTGTGTGTGTGTGTGTGTGTGTGTGTGTGTGATGCAGACACACTGACACAGTGATCAGTGAAAAGGCAGGCATGGAAGTAGACACGGCCAGCCGGCTGTCAATCACATCATACGCGCAAACATTAAGAGTTGTCTGGTGAATGCACACTAAAAAAGGTTGCTGCTCATGTCACCGGCATATATTAAAAGGCGAGACGATTTTATTGAACATCAGACGTTACGGTGGTCTTTTTCTCAAGGAAAGCACAACATTGCCACACACACATGCTCACACGCAAATATTCATTTATTAACACTGCTTGTCCTGGAAGTTTGTAATGAAACAGAAACATCGTTGAGCAGCTGTTTGAAGCTTTATGGGTCAAAATTTTTAAAAAAAGTTCATGCACCTGAAGAACAGTTAATACTGGCAGTTTGTCTGATCTGATGTTTGTCATACAGCAGATCTCCTGTCCTTAAAGACATAACTTTAAGGTAATAATTCATGATATCAGTATTTGTTTTGAAGAGCAACGTCTCTCGGGTTAATCTGTAAAATCAGATTACATTAAAGCATATTTTCATTTAATGCAAAGCAGTCGTCAAGCAGACTTCCCTTGGGTTGGATTGGCTTTAACTTTAAAGAATAAAGCTTATTATTTATTGTCAACACAGAAGAATCCAACACCAACAATGACTTGATCCTAAACATCAGCCAAAACCTGTCATACCATTATTCCAAGCTCCAAAAACTATTAAAACACATGAGTGAACCACACTAGATGACATGCTCCTTCATTACCATGAACATCGGCGCTGTAGTTTAGTTTAAATACGTCCACACACACACACACACACACACACACACACCGTCCTGCTGCTGGAAACACTGACTGGAGCATTAACATGTGTATTAATCCACAGCTGAAAACAGAAACAGTTCTGAACAAAATGTACTCACTCTTCCTGTTTGATTAACATTTGCTAAAAAAAAAAAACCTACAGTGCCCGGCTGTTTTAGGGAAATTATTGAGCCCCCTTTTTTTTACAAACTACTGTAAACTATATGTGACCCGTTTTTAAAGATTTAAGTCTTAAATAGGGCAGAATGGACGTGTTGGGCTGAGTGCCATAGACAGTTTAGAGGATTATAAAGTACTGAGGGGATGAACAAACGCATGGTTTTGTTTGTCTCATTTGTTGACAGTAAGAAAAAAATAGAATAACGCCGTCTTTATGCTTTAATTTAGATCTCTTTTAGGCAGGAAGCTATATTTTAGGAAAATATAATATTGGATTGGAACAAGGTATTCACAGATATTCAGTATTTGGAGCATAAAGACTTGATTGGAAGATAGTGTTGCTACTCTTTAGTTCATGAAGGTGTGCTATTCTAAGCCTCGATGAAATGAACACCGCCGACAGAAACTTGATCAACCGAAAATAAGAGGGAACGATCACACAGTTCTGTACACACTGAAGCAATATGCACGCTAATATTTGCTCCTCTCCACACTAAACCACCTAAAACTGAGCTTTTCTGAAACAAAGTAGATAAATCTACAAAAGTTGGCATCATGGTTTATTGCAGAAAGGATAAAAAAAACAATAAAAATGATCAAGAAGGGATGAAAAATGTCAAAATCAGCAGTTTAGACTGCAGAGTAACTGGGATGTGTCTATCCTGCTCTACCAGATGACATAATGCACAGCTTTCATGTTGCTCTCAAGTTTCATCAGTCTGGATGAAGAACTTTTCCAAAAAAAAAAGGCCTAAAAAATGCTAGTGTTGACATAAATGTCCATATGTAGACAGCATTTTCAAATTTATCTGCCTTCCTGCGGACATGGTCAGACTTGGAGGAGGGGGGGGGGGAGAAGGAAAAAAAAATGCAGGACAGAAGCTGAAAAGTCGAGGATTAGAGCTTTAAAGATACTAAAATGCTGACCACCGGCAGAGGGATGGAGGTTGGTCAGTTCCTGCTGCCTGTTTGTTCAGAAACCAGACAAGAAGAAAGACACAGCTGTCAGATCTTTACAGAACAACACACTTCGCTGGAATCTCATTAAGGAAGAATGCAACGTCGACAGTTTAAACAGAGGAGGAGATAGTTTTGTTTTCCCTCTTTAAGACCAATATGTCTCCAAGTTATTGTTCATGTAAAGGGTTGAATGCTGGCACTGATATCTATCTGTTCTAGAGACGGCAATGTCAGTCAGTCAGACCACTTTGATCAAAACTGAAACACTAAACTAGGATCCTGAACTTGCTAAAAATGATACATGCTAATTATTATTATTCACATTTCCAGGTCTACATGTATATTCTGGGGCTCTACTGGAATATCAGTTCAAAAAACAACTCTTATTTATCTTATACTGGCTCTTTATGCGGCCCTTCAGTTCAGCCTCTGTCTGAAAAAGGCAGTTTTAGCTCCTGTCTCTTTAAAGCCCACTCAATTCTGATTGGCTATCCTCTGGAAGGCCGCTTCTCGGAGGACTTGCAGCGGCTCCGCGGGGGACATTAACAAATAACAGTTGTACGTTTACCTTCTTTTTCTCGTCCTTTACTTGAAATAGAAAGTTCAGAAATACAGCCATGTACATGTTTGAGCTTGAGTCTAATCTGAAATATGCGAGCGAACAATGCAAACAACGCATGCGACAAAAGACGACAGAACAGAAGTTGTTTGGCGTGTGTGATTAATCTGATCTTATCGTGAGGAGGAAGTGAAGATAACATTTCAAACGAAGCGTTCAGAGCAGCTTCTAGCTTCCCTGGCTTTCGACTCACCTCAAGTTTTGGACCTTTGGCCATGTTTAACATAGACATCTGACATCATAACAGTATAAATATAACTGAAAATCACAGAAAGCTTGATATATCCTCTTTAACATTTAACACCACCGTTGTGAGTATGTTAGCATGCTGATATTAGCATTTAGCAAGTGCATCCTCAGCAGAGTTGTTGTTCGGTCATGTTGTTCCTGTTTTGTTTATCACGTACTCTGAAATCGTAGAAAAATCTTTCATTAATAATGTATAGAAATATTGTACAAACCATTACCAACATCATTTCATTGGGTCTGATGGATAATAATACGAATTTTGTACCATGTTGGGTCAAAAATACAGCTTAAGAAAACCATGCAGGCTGTGAAGATGGAGGTCCAACAGACAGAAATAAGTGCAGATAAATCACACTGCGGTTAATCACAACCACGCTACGTACAGCTGTGTCCCAACAGTAAGCATGTTATCAGATACTGACACACTAAAAACCCAAATATGTCAATACTCTTATCTCACTTTACCGTTTGAATTTGTTATTCTGATGCAGAATTGAAAACAAGCCTTCATCAGAGCGACATGGGGGCGGTATCAGCCTCCCTTTTTAAGCTGATTAAGCAAGGTGTGTCGGGGAGGTACTGACTTACAATAACCAGTTACGCACAACGGGAACATTTCATCAAGCAAATACAATAGTACATACCATCATAAAAACAAACAACAACAACGCTCTAAGCTGACAAGAAGATATCTGTGGAGCGTTTCCCCACTTATGGAGTTTAGATGTGCCGTAGACGTACAACCAAAACACCAATTAAAGAACCGGTTATAGATCAGTCTGTAGTGAACACAATACAAGGTTAGATTTAAGATGAAATTTGGTAAAAATGGATGAGTGGATGCAGTCTTAGATTATCTACATGATGATGAAAATGTCATTTTAGTAGATTAAGTATTTATTGATGATATCTAAAATGCTGAAATGCTTTATTACAGGCTAACTCGCATCATTTAAGAGCCACTTCATAAAATAAAAAATGGTTGACTGATAGTTACTAATGACCAAGTCAGATTATTTGCCAGATATTCACATGACTGACATTATGAACCATCAAATTATCAACATCGGATTGATGAAAATACGAATGCCTGACCATCAGATTAACTAAATATTCCCCTGACATCATATTAAAATGATGGTTTGACAGTTAATAATGATTAAAAAATAGCCAAATAACCAATCGTGCATTAGATCGACAGGCATCAAATAAAAAAAAAAAAGTGACTGATGGTTAATATGCCAGAGCGTTCGGTGGCGTCGGCAGAATTAAGCCAAAATCCCAATCGAAACTTCAAGATCACAGATCAGATCAGATGAAGACGACGATCAGATGAAGCTCACTTTAATATAACTTATCCACCGAGCTGACTGATGGATTATTAATGATCAAGTCAGATTAGCCTGCAGGGCTGAAAGGACGACTCTTGTCGTTTGAGTGACTGTTAAAAAAAACATACAGTCTGTTAGTGTGGCTGCATCCAGCGCGCTGAAAAGAGCAGAAAATGAAAACATCAAGAATCTGATTTTACAGCCATCTGTCACATGAGAGGAAGAACCGAATGATCCGATGGCTCGGCAGTCGCTTGAAAAAACACAAACACCAAAACAGGTACACGACTAACCCCGAGCCGGTGCACTAATCCTGCCTATCCACGTAGAGTTTTGGGTTTATTTGCTAAGGTTTTGAGATATTTGTCTGACATTTTCTGCCTCAACCCCGATACGTGGGAGGTGAATTAAATTTTTGAAAAATGACAGCAGTGAGGTGACTTCCCAGAAACTGTGTCCTGGTCACTTTGACTCAGTGGTTTTCCAAACTGTGGGGGAGGTTACAGAGTCATTTCAGGGTGGTCACACATGGTGGTGCAGACTTGGGATCTGGGTATCATTGAGTGGCCTCTATCATGTCTACTGACCTAACTGCACATGGTTTGTTTATTCTTTGTTTTTTTTTAAATTATGTCCCTTTTTATATGAACACAACTGAATACCTATGTGTTGTTTCGCATCCTACCTTTATTTATATGTTAACAAACAAACACAGGCGATACTAATATCATTGTTGAAGCCTTATATGACAGCATGTCTGCAGTGAAAGTGTCTGGGTGCAAAATAAAGAAACAAGAGTGCTTTGATGCCAGCAAGGATATCAGGATTTGGGTTAATAAGATTTCTTCAGAAGGCAGTTGATATTTTTTCCAGCTTACAAAAGGGGAACATGGCAGGCAGGAGAAAAAAAAAAGTCACATCAATAGTTTTGACTGGAACTAGTTTTTACTGAAATAATAGCGCCCATTAAAATTGCTGATTGTACGTTCGGTGGAATTTTTTCGAAAGAAAAGGTTGAATTCCTGCACACAGTTGGCACCGAGTTGCAACATTTCAGTCATGGCTTTTCGTCTGGTATCAAATTCATAATGTGTGACAAAAAAAACATATTTTTAACTAAAGCCACAGGCGACAACAAACCAATCAAAATAAGAGCCAGATCTCAAACACCTGAGCCAAATACTACATCAGTAAAAAAAAAAAAAAAATCATCCCTAAAATAAGAACTCACAGAACACATGATGTCGTTTCCCTACACACCTGCCTACCAGGTGCATTAGGAAACATTTTAAATGTAATTCTGTGTAATTATTAGCACCAAAACTGATTGTTACATTAATGTTCATTGTATTGAAGAGGCAGCAAGAGTCAAATCTGGACAAATAATCAAAAGTATGGCAAGATACCAGTGGAGAAAGTAGACTATGGAAATATGCTTTTTCATAATTGGGATGAAACCGATCTTTTCACAAAATATTCCTCATAATTGTGTGTCTGTGAGTGTGTATGATGATTGTATTGTGATTCATTCTTTCAAAAGATATATTGATCTTAATGAGATTTCCTAAATAAATAAAGCTTAATAATCATAATAACAACAAATAATATTGTAGGCTAAAATTCAAACTCTCTATCCATCTCTATGCCTCTCTCACACACTCTGATTGTGAAGCTCCTATCCTCCGTTCTCAGTGAGACGCCCATGGCTCAGCACACACACACACACACACACACACACACACACGCACAAACTCCAATTACACATGTATACATACAAGATGTTTCACACTCACTCCATCATACACTCATCTCTCTCTCCTCTCTCATCTCTCTCCCGGCCACCGCTGGTTTTGTTTACAGGCCAATTTGAATGAGAATGAATCTCTCTCGGATGTTTCTAGAAAGCGGTCTAATCCGCGCAGGCTGCTGCGAGGGCCCCGGCCCTTTGTTTGGGATTACTGCAGCTTAACGCTAGCTAACAATGAGGAGATGAGCAGCTCACCTCATCGCCGCTAATGAAGTGTGGAGAGTCATTTAGCTGCTAGCTAGCTGCTACCGAGCCGGGATGATACCTTCACACACGCCTGCACACACACACACACACACAGATACATACACACATGTTTGTATTACTATACATGCGAGGACGCCGACTGATGACTTTTATTTCTGAACTCTTCCTATCCCTCACAGTTACAAGCTGAACCACTTCCACTCAAGCGCTGACCTTAAATTTCCTCTTAAGTAGCTCCGAAGTTAGAAACAGTACATTACTGCACACTGTATGACAATGTCCCATCTATAGTGTGTATCATATGTCTGTGTGAATGCTTAATTGAAGATATCATGGCTGTATCGGGTAAAAATTAAAACCCAAGATGCTTGATTGACATTATTTTCAGTCTGAATGTCAACTATGATGTTGGAAACCTGACTGAAGAGCTTCCAAGAGACAGAAGAAGTATTTCAAACACATGTTAAAGTGATTTTTTTTATTTCTTTAAATGGACAAAATACACACATCAATGTTCATGTGGTTTGTATGTGTGTGTGTGTGCATGTGTGTGTGTGTGAGGGAGAATATAAGCCATGGTCACCAGGGTAAAGAGGCACCGAGGCAACAGGAGGAGCAGGAAGATTTAAGCTTGGCACAAACACACACACTCACACACACACAAAACAGATAGCAGTGGTCCACACTGAGAGTATGTTGGCTTGTCTTCTGACAAAGTGACTGAGCCTGGCATCTGATTAGCAAGAGGAGAGGAGAGGAGAAGGGAGGGGAAGAAAGGAGAGGAGAGGAGAGGAGAAGGGAAGAGAGGAAGGAGAGGGAGACGAGAGGAGAAGGATTTTGATGTTTATCCAGGTCTAGGGATGAGCATGGCAGGATGAGACCTACTGTATGTGGTGGACTTGGATGGTTAGCAAGGGAATGGCCCTGCATTGGTAGCATACCAGGACATTCCCCTGGCCTTTATACACACACACACATACACACTCATACACACACGCACACACTTTATTTCATTCAGTGCAATGTTCATTTGATCCCTCTCAATGTAATTTTATGTTTATCCCGTCAATAACTTTCTGTTGTCATCTTACTGTTGTAGCATCGGAGGGAATTTACACACAAATTTGCATGAGGTGGAACAAGAAAAAGAAAAAAAAAACAACAGCAAAAATGAAAATAAAAACATTTTAAGACCGACCTGCACAAGACACACTTCCCCTTTGTCACCGGTCATGTGTAAGCCTTAACTGTCTGTTTACTGTCACAGTATGGTGTCACGTTAACTGCAGGACCTCAGCTTGAGAAACGTACACTCCTTCACATGCACGTCAATATTTGAGGTTCGCTCCGTCCCACCTTTTTCCCGGTTCGCACAGCAGGAAAGAGAAACTTCTTCATGCTTTTAATGATGAGTATCTGTCGTAAGCTGTTACAATTTACTGCGTTGTGCTAGTTTGAACCGCCACGTTGCACTGTAGGTCACACTGAATGATTTTTTTTTGGACTAGTGCAAGTCCTGCTGAATTATTAGTGCAATAACATTTAATATTTACCTTCATTTAGGCCTTCAAATGCCTACTTTTGATATCTGAACTCATCGAGACTCGTTCATTTAGTCCAACAGGACGACATTTAAAATAATATTGTAAAATATTATGTCAAACAGCCCATATATGTGTCTCTCACAACAATGCAGGGTACAATATTAGCTGAGACTACAATACTAAAACTATTACTTTTGTATAGAAAAAACGATCCTATAAGAGTTAAAACATTTCTGTGAAACACCAAATTCCAACACACACACACACACATATACACACACACACACACACTGTTACTGATTGAGTGTTGGGTGTGAGTGGCTGTGTGCAGAGTTTTCATCTCTCAGTGTCTCCAGCAGGCCTACAGGAGAGTCAACAAGCTGTAAAGTGAAGAAGTCATAAATGTTTGGTGTTTATCTTCAGGCTGAGAAACCTCGCACCTCACTGATAATGTGTGTGTGTGTGTGTGTGTGTGTGTCTCAGGACTGCCTCGAACACTGTGGTCAGAGCAAAGTCGTGACTTAACACTCCCTGAACACACACACACACACACACACACACACACACGTACGTCTGTCTCCGTCCTATTTAAACAGCACCTGTTGAATTTCACAACCAGCTCTTAAAGGACGCAGAAATGTGTAGAAGTCTACGGGAAAATAAATCAAGGCTGTTTGCCTAACTCAGTGTGTGTGTGTGTGTGTGCATGTGTGTGTGTGTGAAAGATAAAGAAAGTATAAGAATGTCAGGGGTCAGTATTCACTTCAAAGCATAATGTCATGGCTGCATGAGAAAACTGTGAGTATGATACCATTAACATAGCACTAAGTCAATGTGTTTACGTCCAGCTGTCTCTATGAAATGTTTCATATCTGTCAACAAATGCCAAAAATGTTTCCACATTTTTTTGTCGCCTGAGGCCGAAAGGTTGTTGCATCAATAAAAAAAAGTTGATGTAATAAAAAAAAAAGTCTTCCAGTAAATAAGGATGCTGCAGGACCAACTTTCACTTTAGCTACTGAAGACACAGCCTCCGTTAAAGATCTCCACTCATCCAGAGAAGCTCAAAATGAAATATAACATAACATAGACACCATGTGGAAACATCAGTTAGATATCAATATTTACCAGGTTTACAGAGGAGTTGCTAGCCGCTCACCGTCATGAGCTGTTGTTCATTTTTATTAGTGTCACCTGTGCTTCTCCCGCTATGACAACTCAAAGTGTCTGAGGTGAAAAGGGCAGATTTTAACGATCTTATCTTCACATTATCTTGAAAATATTTACATTTGTTTATTTTGCTTTTGGAAGCTTTTTTTGGGGGGGGGGATATTTGCTTAAAATTTGCATAACTACTACTACTGATTCACGTAATGCAACCGTCCAAAAACACACTGACACAAACAACCGACACGCTATGCAGTTCTGTTTATGGCACAACAGTCAACGGCCTGGCAGACTCCGTCACACGAGTGGTCACCGTGTGGAGCCTGTGGACGCTATCGTCGCTTCTCCGCCACCTGAGCCATGTAATACCGTTTGAAGATGAATACATTGATATTTTATCACTCTGAAAGGGGGACATGCTCTTGAACTTTGATCATTGAAGTCCCAGAATGAAGTCCAGCAGGTTCAGACTTTGTTTTCACATCCGTCCGCCTAACGGGGAAAAGTTTCTCTGTGAGTTTAAGGCGTGTACTGACGAGCGTGACTTGTGACATCACTACAAATGTGGAGCTAACTTACACAAGCATGATGACTTGAGGCCTCCAGTGAACATATGGGCTTTACACAAGTTAAGTTAAACATTTGTTAATGAAAAATGTTTGCATATTCATAGATTCTGTATATTTCAACGAAAGGGGGAAGACGTAGATGTCATTTTAAGCATTTTTAAGGAAGTAATTGAGCTAAAAACACACAAATTATGAATCAAAGAGTATTTTCATATGTCTTTAAAACATGTCTGGAGGGAATATTCTCACCGTCAATAATCCTGTGCTTTTATTTTATTAAAAATTGCAGGACTTTTACTTTTAAAAGAGTTTCCAGTCAGTGATACTGCAGCTTTTACTTGTGGCGTACGCAACAGATGGCAACATCTGTCTACGCTGTGTGTGTGTGTGTGTGTGTGTGTGCGTGCGTGCCTTCACTAACAGATATAATACCGGAATGTGTTCATACTTGTGAACTGCTGGTGTGTTTGCTTTTATTAAATCCATGAGTGCATTTCAGTGATTGTCATTGTGTGTGTGTGTGTGTGTGTGTGTGTGTGTGTGCGTGCGTGTGTGTGTGTGTGTGCCCTCTACCAAAGAGCTCCAAGCTGTCATGTTTTAGCCTCCTACGGTTAACATCTGCTGCATTTAGCGCTGCCATGTCGCTCTGTGATACACACACACACCGTCTAATAGAATCAAATGATCACACGCTGCCACGGTTTATCACGCGACAAGCATACACACACACACACACACACACACACACACAGAAGCTCATTACTCTGTCAGCCAGTGGGCAAACCAGTTGCTGGATTTTTTTTTTTTTTTAACCACTGAAACCTCTCCTGAGCATCCAAATCTTAAATACAGCTTCTTCATTAAATGAACTATATTGACATTTTATAAATCTATTTTAAATCATGGGTGAATATTGATGCCACTTATAAAGAATGACAAATATTATCTTTTCTCTGCATTATGTTTGTGTTTTTTAATCTTTTTATGGCATTGTGTCATTTATGTACCAAAAGACTCGTTCGCCAACGTCTACAACAAATCTTTTTATTCTGATTCTGACCACATACATATAATAAACCTCCACAAACAGCTGACATAGCCTGTCTGGATGACTGCTGACTTCTCTTTTTGGATACTTTAAAGGTTTAAAACTTCAACACAGCTGGACTCTTGCAGTCGGGATGCTTCGATAATTTCGAAATACCTCAAAATCACTTTGCTCTCTCTCTTTCTCTCTCGTTTTCTCTCTCTCTCTCGCACACAGGCAACCGTAAAATCCAATCTTCATAACAGCTTTTACACCTATTAGCTCACGATGTGGAAAACCAGATGACTCCAGTGATGTTCACGTCATCAGCACCAATACCAAATATTTCTGGGCTCTCGAACCCAAACAATACCGGCATCTGCTGCCAGGCCAATTCTTTAATGGAAAACCTTCTCTCTCTCTCTCTCTCTCTCCATCTCTCTCACACTCTCTCTGTGTCCTTCGTTCGCCCATCCAGGCACTAATGTAAATGAAAAGCAGTGGGGACAGGGCGTGTTGTTAATGTGTGGACAGGGACAAAGCCGCGGTCCGAGGGTATTGTATCGGCCCCCGTGACACACATCCCAACACCGACACGCACACACCTCCTCCTCCGCTCCCCTCCCCCCCCTCTCTCTCTCCTCTATTGACAGCTCCTCAAAATCAATAAAAATGATCTTGGAGTCCATCCACCATTTGGCTGCATCATCTTGGAAGTGCCTTCTTTAGAATATAGCAGCCATACTGTACAATGGGCCAGCCGAGCGCATGTAATTTGCTATTGATTTCCCCCCTCCTGCCTCTCTCTTCCTGACTCTTTAGCCCCTAGTCACTGCACACAACACAAAAAAAAAAAAAAAAAAAAAAAAACTAACTTCATCATACACCCTGTTAATGCACATGCACAATAACCCTCTTTTCTCTTGCCCTCTGGTAATTTCACTCTTTCTTTATCTTTTTTTTTTGCTTTCTTTCTTTTTCCTCCTTTATCTCCTTCGCGTCATGCTCCGGCCCTATCCCTGAAATCTCTTCACAGGTCACTGTTCTTTCACTGGCGTAATGGACGACTTGTGCAAATGTTGTGTGCTTTTTCTTTTTGCTCTCTCTCTATCTCTCCATTTCTTCTAGCACTTTGCTTACTCTGAAGTGAATATCCCACATATTGATGTCGTCAACCTCCTGCTTTCCAAACATACTCATGAACACTAAGCATTTAATTGGATAACCTTATATCGTACAGTTCATTCATTAATGTTTCCATCATATTCGTGTGAAAAATTAAAAGCAAATTTTGTAGATGTTCACTCAATTTATAATGTTTTATCCACCTACAGTCACTTACTGATGAAGTTGTCACAATTGTTACCTTTAATCAACTTCCAAAACTAGTAAAAACTGACAATTAATAACGTGAATGTGAATAATTCACGCAGCAGTTCTAGTCTTCACGAGTATTTAAAGTGAAACTGTATAAAAACCTACACTTTCACTGACATAATGAAGCCAATCAGCAGATAAATGTCACTGCACATAATAAAATATTGTCACTGAAACAAGTTCATGCTATCGCCTCGATTTTTCCACGTTTCATAAAACAACTAGTCGACTAGAAACCCGGCGATAAACCGTTTGATTTCCCGTCACACTTAAACAAACAGCAGGTTTGACTCATGATTAAGAGTCTTTATCATTCTCAAAAGCTGCTTCGTCAACCCGAGTGACTTCTTAATTAAAAAAAAAAGTTGTTTTCTAGCGTCTATTAAGAGCAGCAGAACAGCAAAGAGGAAGTCATTAACCAGCGCCGCACTGCAATGCATGATTACACAGTATCAACCCAGATACACTCTTTTTATCAAGAAGGTGTTTTGAGTTCTCTGGTTGCACCTTTTCTCAGGTTTAAGTGAGGTGGAGCTTTTTTTTCATTTTGCCAAAGAAATGCAACCAAAAGAATTAAAAAAAAACGGCTAAAGCACGATCACTTTTTACAAGACTGTACGCAAAAATAAAAGCTCAAACGCATGGAGGTTGTTTACCCGCCTCCCACTTTTGCCTTTCTGCATCTGACTGGAGTGGAACAAAGCATCATGTACAGTAAGAGAGAAAGGGAAATGTCACATGCATAGCCTTAAAACAGACAACTAGAGCAGCTTCCTTTGGCTGTTGATCCAAAAAGTTGATTCCAAGCACCTTTTCTGCTGTAGTTTGCTTGAATCAGAGTTATTTATATGGAGAAATGCTTTTAATACAAGATAGCGCATGTAATACATATGAAACAGTGATCCCAGGCATCTGATTTATACTATATTTACAAGTGAAAGTGACAAAACTGTGCAAATATATAATGTAATTATCGGCTCAAGTTTTGGGGGGAAAGAAAAGCAAAAAGTGCCGTTTAGACTTTGGAAAGTTGTGATAACAAAAGTTGCTTGTTCATGTCATTTCTTTTACATTTGCATTTTTGTAATTGCTGATGACATTTCCACCCCTTGGTGATGACATTTTTTTTTTTTTTTTTTTGTCACAGCGATGATGCGTCTACTTAGAGCGATGACCTTTCTACAAGTTTTCTGAACACACTGATGAAATTTCTACTCACAGCGAGGACATTCCTTTACTTGGTGATGATGCTTCTAAGGTAACCGCTCTAGACTTGATGACATTTCTCGACTGCACCGATGACTTCTAACCCCCCCCGTACCCCTCCCCCCTGGTGATGGAATTTCTGTGTTGAGCAATGACATTTTTAACCTCGGCGATCACGTTTCAAACGGCAGCGATGACCACGGTTTTTTAAGATTTTATTGTAAAAGCCTGATGTTAAAGACGTGTACGACAACACACGTTGTTGTCAAGTTGGACCTGAATCTGAAGAGCTTGTTGCACATCAGCTCACATGCAACACTTATACACACACACACACACGCGCGCACACACACACAGACAGCTGTCAGTCAGTCTTTTCAGAGCACTGTGTTGTTTGTTAAGTCTGACATTCTGCCTCAGCCACTCTAAGCCTATTACTGTATTCATTCTCTGCTGTTCACAACACACACACACAAACACACACACACACACAGCGGTGCTATCACTAAGACCTTATTCAATAAGCCTAGCATATCCTCCAGCCATATCTCACATCATTCTCCCTACAAACACACCCCGTGTCACACACACACACACACACGATATCTGAATCTTTTTTTTTTTTTTCCTGAGTGGTGTTGTCGTCGCTGTTTGTTGAGAGTATCATTTACAGTCAAGGTGTTTGAAGAAAGACACCTCTCCCATGGCGTGGTTAGTGTGTGTGTGTGTGTGTGTGTGTCTTTAGAGTGGGGCTTTACTGCTCCTGACACCGTTATCAGCTCTAGTCGAATGTATTTCTTATCGAGGTGGAGGTGTGGAGGGAGGTGGGGGAAGGGGTGGGGGGGGGACCGACGACCGACAATACAAGCTTATCAAACGTCCTCAGCCACGATTCGGCCTGTCACTCAAGAGCCACGTGCACGCTCACACACACACACACACGCAGAAATCACAGACAGCAGGCCCTCTTTGATTGATAGATGGCTTTCCCAACAAATAGAAAGCTGGGATCAACATCCTTGTGGCCCCCTTTTTTTTTTTTCTCCCCCCCTTACACACACTCATGCAGTGGCATAACGTACGTATGGACATATATGTGTGTGTGTGTGTTTGAGAGAGACAGACAGAACATTCTAGAGTAACAAAGGTGGGATTAGGGATGCATTAGTTGGCCGTGGAGCGAGAGGCCTGTCAATAACAGCAGCCGGAATAAACCCTGAAACCTCGATAAGAAGACAAAGGCCGAGCGAGATAGCAGCAAGCACAGAGAGAGAGGGAGAGGGAGGAAGGAGAGGGATCAATAGAGGGAGAGAGGAGGGGTGAGAGAGAGAGAGAGAGAAAGAGAGAGATATGGATGGATGATGAGGGGAGAGAGAGAGAGGATCAATATCAAGAGAGGCAGGAGGAGAGAAAGTTTTCACAAAGACAAATGAAAGGGTGAGGGTGGGTGAGGACCGAAGGATGGAGGAGGAGGAGAAGACGCCGAGAGTCGGGATGCAGGTAAGAAGCGAGGTTTGACTAAGATGGGTCGATGATGATGATAGAAGTAAGGTTGTTTTACATCCTGCCGTAGACAAAAAGTTTGTGGTTATTTTGAGCGTTTTATCGACCGGAGAAAAATGCGTGTGTTTTCTCTGTTGATTCGAAGCAAACTAGAAGTCGATGATCAAGTTTGTACGGACCTCGGTTTTTTAGGGATTAGCAAGCCTCATGACGGCTCATTGGCTGTCCAGGAGTCTCCATTCATACCGCACCTCTCCTGACACTTATGGCTTTCAGTAATATAAACAAAAAAAGAAGATGAGCTTGCTTTCAAACACGTCATTATCTGAACGCTTCATTGTTCATTTCTTTTAATTCATTTCTATCACGTTTACGTCGGTCCATAGTTGGACTTGGCACCTGGTCAGCCCACCTCAAGTGAAGCTCCACAGACTTGTCTAAAGGTCTGTTTGCATCACAGGAACATGCACAGGAACTCAGGGAATCGATCAGGCAGAGTTTTCTGTCACTGATTGGTCAAAGGCGAGGCTTGATGCTGTTGCAACTAGCCTGTTTCTACCACAGGAACAGTTTCAGGAGCCCATCATTTTATTTTAAGAACTTCACAACATTACCCGCCTTTCAATCACAGGAACCAGGGTCTGAATTTAGTCTTCAGCCATAGTTTGTGACCCCCAAAAAGTCCTTGCTCTGGGGGGGGGATTACTTCCTGCTAGCTCAGGAGCTACTGGAGTCAGGTTTGCAATGCTGAATATCATCCGGTCGAACATCTTTACAGTCAGTCTACAGCTTCATTTTCACAGTAAACAAGCACCAGATATCAGGAATAGGAGTGGACACAGTGTTTGCTGATGTTATAATCAATGTTATACATGTATGAAGTTCAACTCCTTAAGTGCTTTAAAAAGAGAAAAGCTTAAGAGAGAGAGAGTGAACGAAAGAAATGAAACATAACTGTATCTGATGATTGATTCAGTTGGTGAAGCGGAAATCTATCTAATGCAGTTAATGTATGAAATACACCATGGTTTCCCTCTGTGATGGGAAGAATTCCTTAAATTTCATGATATTCCATAAATCCACAGCAACAGGAGCGAAGTGTCGCACATGTGTGTGTGTGTGTGTGTGTTTGTGGTGAAATAGCAGATTGGGATGTTTCTGTAAGAGCCTTGACTCTCCATTAACATGCTCGGCCTCCTCCAAGGACAGCGTGCAGGAAGAGTCTTCGCAAGGATGTTTCCTGAGACGCCACGAAAACCAAATCAGTAAGTGTTTTTGTACCAAGGTTGTTCCCGCTGGTGTTGTCGCATAATTTTCAATCAGTCGATCATCCCTCGCCTTTAAATGTGAAATCCCGAATATACAATTCATTTAAACTATCGATCTCATCGTCACCACTAGGGACGTAAGGGTTGACGTTAGTATTGTTGTACAGCCGATATTTAATACATTTTAGGACAGGAAGTCCTCTGAAGCAACCAGAACATTTACAGTTTTTCCAGTCAAACCAGGACAGATCATCTTCTTGTATATGTTCATGTAGGAATATTTAGCCCTATTGCATGTTCATAGGCAGCAAAAAGAGATATAATGTAATATATCTGACAACAGTAATCATTCCTGATAATATAATGCTGTGTTATATATCGGAAATATAGACATAGATCTCTTCTACCTTCAAAGCATGAACAACATTTTTCACCTTGTCCGTAAATTAGTCTCGTATTCAGTCTATGTATTCATATTTTTTCCTACAAAGATGCAAATTCTGACATTGGGATGAGATAATAACATTCAGTTCAAATTTTTTTTTAAAAATTAGAAATCCATAAGTTGCTTGAAACAAGGCCAAACAGAGCAGATCACTGCGGTCGTACCGAGAACAAGTTTGAATCAAATAAATGACTTTTATTAGAAACTTTGTTCCTTATGTGTCGTGAAAAGTGTAGAGTAGAATTTTCTAGGCCATCCTCAATGTAGTTTACGATCAATATCCTGCTGTGGACAGTTGTGTCATTTCAACCAGACCTGATAAAGCACCAAACTGTTACACCAAGAAGATCCAACTTCATCTGGAGCCGGGAACACAGTTGACATCCAGCTTGAGGCCCGACGAGCCGCGTTTTTGATGGAAAAGGGAGCTAAACAACTCACCCGTTTGCTTATTTATCATCCTGCCAAAGACATGCCATCTTGAATTGGTGGTTGAAGAGCGGCGGGCTCTTAGTCACAACAATCCTTACGGAGGCTAGAACCAATGACAGCAGGGCGGCGGGCAGCTGCGGGGTGGGGAGGGGAGGGGCGTGTAATTGTTTCACCGACTCTCATTAATTAATTTCCCTCCTTCATTTATACTGGAAACACTACATAGGTCTGGGAGGTATAGGTAATGATACAGAGGGAGAGACATGAATACAGAAGGAGGAGAGAGAGAGAGAGAGAGACATGGAGACAACAGCGAGAAGGAGAGATAGAGGGAGAGAAGGAGATAGAGAGAGAGAGAGAGAGAGCATCCTGTTCCCGTCAGTGTGGCAGCGAGCAGCTAGCTGTCACACAAAGACACAATGAGGCCCGGCAACAAACAGCCACTTAAAAAACAGCCTGGCAACAGAGAGCAAATTCAATTAGAGAAGTAATTAGTAGATACAGGGCCAGGCAGCGGGCTGCGGCGACGCCACAACACAGGAATTAATAGGCGCGAATAGGAGGAGGACGCTGTCATAATTAAGAGGCAATCACCTATGTCAATGAATACCTAAAAAAAAAAAAAAAAAAAAAAAAAACCCACCACAGCCCCCCAACGCAAAACTATTAATTCAGTGATCAAAAAATATTTCAGGAGATGATTAATACAGCAAATTCATTTTAAAAGACTAATTTCTGGAAAGATAGCAAGACAATTGCACATAATGTACTCTGCCTGGCATTTATATTGCTAATTAAATTTTTTCTTTCTGATAATTTGTGGGAGGCTCTTCCCTCTCTTGCTCTCCTCTTGTATATGTGTGTGTCTGTGTGTGTGTGTGTGTGTGTGTGTGTGTGTGTGTGTTTGCTTCTTTCTAGAGTTATGAACCAGTGGAGGCAGCAGCGTTGCAGCGGTAAATACACTCCAATACACCGCCGAGGCTGTGTCTCAAAAACGCCTCCCGGTGAAACGCCGCCATGCATGGGCAAACAAAAACAACACCAACACACACACACAAATAAAAAACACTAAAAAAAACAAACTTGGGAGCTCTTCTCCTTCTGCAACTCTGCAACATCCCTCCCCTTATTTATCTCCCCTTCCTCCACCACCTCCCCCACCACCCCCCCACGACTCCGCAGATACAAAAGACCCAGCAATTAAATTAGACGATAAGGACGTGAAATAAATCAGCAGGTTATTGATTGATTTGTCTCTCTCTTGGGGGGTGGGGGGTGGTAGGGGGGTGTAGGGCGGTGGCAGCTATCACTTCACACCAACGGCTCCTCTATCACTAACTAATTACTCCGTTCCTAAAATCCCTCAGATGAGACGCAGAGGTTTCATACAGCAGATAGGGAAGGCTTTCGCGCCGAAGACACACAAACACGGAAGCGAAGAGGGATCTGAAGGATTAGAGAATCATCAGAGAGCGTACACAACAAGAGAAATGTTTTTTTTTTTTTTCTGCAGGGTTGCCTTGGTATCTTAACACGAACGAAGATTGGTTGTGTTTCAGTCTAACGTTCGCTGTCACCCCCCCCCCACCACCCCCACCCATCAGTAAAAGTCCTGACGCTGTCTGGAAGTCATTAATCGAGAACAATAACAGCCGAGCGCAAGCCGCAGGGTGAATCTATAAGTCCAAGGTTTCCTGTCTCAGCATCTGAAAGGAACTAAGGATCTAAACGTGATGGGAACTCAATGACATGAGGACGCCAAAAACTGATGTTGTTCGTCCGGATGAGAGTTAAGGGTTTAGTGACAGGAAGTAACTTTATGGCTTCGAAAACGATGACAACATATATTTATAGGTGATCGTTTCATTCCAGGAGATACTTACCTTTCCGCAGCAGCCATTAAAAATACAACAGGAAGTGGTGCTGAGGTGGTCTACGAGTTAGGATGCAAAACACATGACCTTTGTTGCATGTCATACCTCAGTTTCCTGGCAAAAAAATGCCAAAAAAACCCCAAAAAACATTAAAAAAAATAAGGCATGCATTACAAAACTATACAGACACATAATACATAACATACCAGTGTGAATAAAACGGAATGTAATATAATAATGTGACTGTATATCTTCATAACAGCTTCATCCAGTCTCCTATATATTAATACAAAAGACACAATGACCTTTAACCTCAGTGGTAGACAGAGTAAAAACAAACAAGTGTCGGTGCATTTAACCTTAAAAGTTTCTGTTTTCATAAATGTTCATAAATGCAGAAGGAGCCTCTGGGGAAAAAAAAAAAGAAAAAAAAAAAAACACTACCCAATAATGACGAAATAGAAATTGCAGGTGAAAATGATTCGCCGTTGCCTCCACAGGTCTGAATTTCCACACTCGAGAGAAATACCTTCACATTTTATTTTATCTTCTATGCGGAAAATGAAAAAAAAAAAAAAAAAGCAAAGGCCCACGTCGAAGGAGGCTGTGATCATGAGCTGAATTTCCACATCCGCCACTTCTTTTAAATACAGATTTAGTTTCTCGGGCTTCGGTTTCAAAAAAAAAAAACGGAGGGAGAGAGATCTCCATACGCGGCATTTACATATTCATCTGTGACAGTTGGGGGGTTATTTGGAGCCCCATTTTGGAGCGAAGTGAGAAAAAAAATATCCACTTAGCCATATCATCTCCAACGATCGGGACTCATAAGCCTGGCAATAGGCTGAGAGGGGAGGATAACACTAATATGGCCTCAGATTTCTATGCGGGACTAGTTAATGCTATTTACTGAGGAAGGTAGATGATCGACTGGGGAGCAGAGAGAAGGGAGAGGGAAGGAGATGGACAGTAAGTGGCCTTCGGAGTCTGTGGCCGCTGCTTTAAGAGCCAATTACCAGGCTAATGGAGTTAATGCCAGAGATGAGATGGGCTCGGGAGATGAAGAGAAGAGGAGTGGATAGAGGATAGCGGGGAAGCTTGACACTGAGACAAACTGCAGCGGAGAGGGAACGATTAGCGCTTGTTAATCTGATGGGCAAATCATTAAGCATCAAACATACTGTAACGCGTCAGGGAAGAAACCCACGACGGGGACGGAAGGGGGCAAGGAAAGGAAAGGCACCCACAAAACACACGCGCCCGCGGACGAGATCTGTCTCGGGTTTCATGATCCGTCATGTTAGGCTGCAGATTAAAAGTGTGATCTCCGGGCTTATGAGCGATTTAGCCAATTACCGACGTTATCTAAAAAAAAAAAAAAAAAAAACGCTTTAATTTGCCATTCAGAGCTGCAACAGGGGCCCTCGGAGCCGTCAATGAGGGTGATTAGAGCCCAGATTGCCGCTTTCGAAAAGGCCCCAAACATCTGCTGTCAGAGTGACTTGGAGACGTCAACGCAGGGAGAAAAAAAAAAAAACTCCTCTTCAGAGCCTGGCATCTGATTAATGAGAAGTAGAAGAGAGGAGAGGAGAGAGGAGAGGAGAGGAGAGAGGAGAGGAGAGGAGAAGAGGAAGGAAGAGAAGAAGAGGATCAGATTAGAAAAGGGGAAAGGAGAAGAAGAGGTGGAAAGACCTGAGTTGGTCGGCTGCCAGCGAGCTCAGTGTGACAGGGAAGGCCCATCTGCGCTCCCCGACACTCAAGATGGCAGATGTAGAAGCAGATTGATTTTCATTCAGCTGTCATGATACACAAGTGGAAAAAACACACTCTCGCACACACACAATCATGGTGTTTGAAAGCTCTGTCAAGTGCCTGGGCTGCTGTTGGCTGTCGGTTTGCCAAGCTGTTTCTCTCCTTCCTGTCATTTCCTCATTCTCTATCCCTCCCTCTCTCTCTCTCTCTCTCCCTCTCTCTCTCTCTCTTCCTCCCTCTGTCTCTCTCTCTCAACAAGCGCTAGCAGAATCTAAACGCCACATCTGGCGCTCAAATTAAATCATTTACAGTCCATAGAGAGAAGCAGCGTTTAGCGACAATACAGCCGGTGGGGGGAATCAGTGTGTTTTCTCTTAGCTCTGACACCAGCGTCTCGCCTCTGGCATCTGATTAGATGTCATCGCCGGCGCTGTTCAGATGTGCGAGACATGTTTCCTTGCCGCGCGGTATAAACCGCGGAGTTGAAAAAATGTCATGGAGGGGAGCTGATCATCTGGTGGCGTCGCCTCTGACACCTGCACCTCCTTTCACTTCATGTCACGGCTTCCATCTGCTGGTCTCTTAACTTCTTCTCTTTTTTTTCTCTCTCTCTCTCTTTCTCTCTTTTACGTACACAAATGTTTCCACGCTCGCTGACAGTTAGGTGTCGGCTTCGAAATCGCGGGTGCGAGTTGCGAAAGTGAGTCACTGCTGCCTTTGAGCAAAGCATTAATAACCACATTGAACAGGTGGAGCAGTTTGCGCATCTCTGGAAGTCAAACAGGGTGCTGATCGGCTGTTTTAGCTTGAACATGCTCCTTTCACACATTAAAAAAAGCATTGAGGCCCGGATCCCCACACATGGAAACCAATGACAGCGACTCCAGTGCCACAAGTGACCAGGAATATGCACCTGAAAGAGTCCCCCCCCCCCCCTCATGTATCCCACTTTCACTGATGGTCCAGATAGCGGTGCAGCATGTGTTCGATTTGCCACAAACACTGTATAAACTACAACTAACTCCTCTCTATCTCTCGACCTCTTTTCCATCTACAACCACCAAACAAGAGTTACGTATGCGACTACAGCCCCTGTGAACCTGGATTATAGCCAGGACACCAGGATTCCCACCGACCGCAGTAGCCAGAAAGAACGTAATGGGACGCTCCACCCTACCAAGAGTTGATTTTTTGATGTTTATCAGCCCAGTATCCCCAGAAAGTAAATCCATAGAGAGCCAGAAGAGAGATCATAATACGGGAAGGGTGCGGCGGTCGTGAATCCAAAAGACAAGAGCAGTGACATTGAAGCTGCTTCTTTTTTTCTTTTTTTTTTCTAAAGAGAAAATAAAATATGCGACATCAGGCCTCACTACTTTGTGGATCGCTACTGGAAATGTTACAAGATTTTGAAATCACCAAGCCTAAGCCAAACTTTAGTGGGAAATGTAATGAAAAAAAAATGTAATGAAATTTGCACGGACAAACGCACAAGGTAGCAAAACGCACATCTCGGTTATTGTCAATCAGGATATTGACCGTATCGGAATAAACTTCCTAACTACATCATACATTACATAGATTTAGTACAACGTCTGCCCCGAAGTGGGGGAAGTACGGCAGAAACACGAGCTTGAATCAGTTAAAGCCCACATCCAAACATGGTCAACATCTTACACCCCAAGGCACTCAGAGGAGCGACTATTAATGTGTTGAAACGAGACAGATCGCTACAATAGCATCAAGAAAAACAGCATTTGATTCCAGAAAAAAAAAAAAGCTTCAAATAAGTTGACTTGAATTGAAAGTAAGTGATAATAATAATAATATCACCCCATTAGCAAGCTTATTTTTCAGCTTGTCTTCATCAAACATGATTTCAGGACTCAACAATGACTTGTTAAGACAGAGATTTACTCCATAAAAAAAAGGTATTGCGGCAATGCTTTCCCACTAAAAGCACAAAAAAACACACTTTCGCATGACGACTGCTGAGCATAATCTGTCCACACACTCCAGAAGTGAACAATAATGACCGCTGGGGTTCTGTCAATCAGCCAACACTGACACTAATAAAACATTCCACTCTCCGCGCTAATCGCATTCAGCTGTCATTAACCGCTTCTCCGTCAATGGTTGATTCAGGCCTAATAAAATCATAAAACATGTCTTGTTTTTTTCCCAAGAATTCAAAAATGTGTCATTTTTTTTTTAAGAGATTTTGGGGGACGCTTGATAGAAGGCTATTGACTGTGTCGTTCGGCCTGGGAACGGACTGACTCCTGTGAAATCCCTGTAAAATATGAGACGTGTGGTCATCCATCATTATGGTCGGACAGCGCAGGCCTTTGTTTGTCCGGCACTGGCCCGCACTGGACTGGTCTGGCTCTACTGGAGAGACTGTAATGTGTATGTGTGTGTGTGTGAGAGAGAGAGAGAGAAACAGCTGAAACAGAAACAGTGTGAATCAGAAAGCAGTGTGTGTGTGTGAGAGAGAGACAGAGAGAGAGAGAGAGAGAGTGAGAGGGAGGCAGTTGACCTGGTGTCAATTAGGAGCCCATATCGTTCCATTCCCCGGGGGCGAGGCCGACTCTGAAACATTAAATCATTTCATTCACTTCAAACCGATCCTGCTGTTTCCCCTCCTTCACACCGCCTGTGTCTGAGAGCTCCGGGCTGCCCCGCTGCTTTGGTGACATTTTTTTTTTTTTTTTCCTAAACTGAGGATGAAAGTAGTTTCAATCTCAGAAGGCCGCGATACTGAAAGAAACGCGTGTTTTAACAAGCAGAGAGGTAAAAGATCAATATTAATACCTTAGAGGACACACGGGGAATGTTTTAGAGAGTCAACTAACCGGTGTTTGTTTGATTTGTTTAAAAGGACAGCAGGGAGTAAAAGTTTATACCGATGTCATTTGTCTTTCAAGTGAAAATCTGACCAGTTAAACTACATGTTATATATTACAGGACTGATGGAAGCGGACGAGAGCAAAGATCTGTTGAGGGATAAATCTTCAGCGCTCCTCTGCTGATGCTGGTTGTGTTTCTGTCTCGTTTATTTGTCTCCTTTATTGAGATTTTTTTTCTTTTTAATTAACATTTTTGCTATTTTTTCATGATCTCCTACACTACACTTGAATTTAAAACTGTTGCAAACGTATCCTATGAATGTCAAACACTATTTCTACTTTGAAATCTTAAAGGTTGAAGATTTCAAAAGTACATTTGGAGTGGGGTTTTTTTTTGTTGTTGTTGTTCCGACTTCTGGTTTGGCTCACTGCGATCACCAGATGTAGGATGCAGTGTAGCGAACCATTCTGTGACATCACTGAAGTGTCTTTAACGGGACGCCTAGCCCTATGAGTGATTTTAAGAGTCTGTTTCTCAAAAGAAGGCTGATCATTTAAAGCTAAGACCATCATGTACCATCAGATTGTGTGAATGCATGTTTTTTTTTAAATCTCACAATAAACACTCTCAAAAATTGTAATCATGTTACGTCACTTGTTCTCCTTAAACATCATGATCGGTACAAGCTGGAAAACTGAAAGCACAGAGGTAGTGTGTGTGAACTAATGTGTAAGAGCGAGTGTGTTGTCGTCCAGCAGAAAGCACATAGCTGCTTTTAAAAATGCGTCTCTTCCACCATCCTGTGTGAAGGATAAAACATATTGATGTTCTTCCAGCACACACACACACACTCAGGACGTGTTAATGACAAAAAAACATGTTTACACTTCAGGAGATGTTATTAATGTAACGTCCGCATTTAGCACTTCAGTTCTGTGACGCTGTTGATCAAGTTTGCACGATCACACACACACACACAATCGCAGACATTTAGAAAGTATCACACACACTTAGGCCTTGTTAAACTTCATGCAAATTCTCAAACTGATTTAGTAATAAATCCCATATTTCCGATCGTTGTTTGTTGGTGGCAGACTCCAAATCAGCTTTTCCATAAAATCCTCTCTGACAAAATGTGACAAACTATTGTTGTTCTTTGTCTCCATATCACTCTAATCCTCTTTCTCTCTCTCTCTCTCTCTCTCTCTCTCTGTCTCTCCATCCCTCCATCCGCTCTCCCCAACCGCAGGGAAAGGCCTCAGTACTGACCGCCGCAAACACACACACACACACACACACACACACACACACACACAACCATGGTCTGCTCCATGGGTCTTATTGGGGGCTAAGCTGTGTGGTCACATTTTGCATATGTGTGTGTGTGTGTGTGTGTGTCCGTGTTAAATGAGGAGTTGGCCTGGGTGTCACTGTTGGGCTGTGTGTGTGTGTGTGTGTGTGTGTGTGGCTACAGTAGATGGACTTGGCCGGACTTAGGAGAGGACTAGCCGGATTTGGCTATTCTGACTGTGTGTGTGTGTGTGTGTGTGTGTGTGTGTGTGTAACTTGTTGGCTCATGCTCAGGTTAATTGGGGTAGCTGTATGCACATGTGCATGCCTGCATGTGTGCATCCTTCTGTGTGTGTATGTGTGTGTGTGTGTGTGTGTGTGTTTGGCCGTTGTTGTAGGTATGCTGCAGATCAGTTTAAGCCTTATAAACCTATTGTTGTGCAATAAAACCATCCTCTCTCATCTCTTATAACCTCTTTGTTTGACGGTCTATCCATGCTTCTGCTAATATGCACACACACTGAGGTCTAATACTCTATAATACATCGCTGCAGGCAGAACAATGCTGAGCCTCCATGACTCATCTTTCAAATTTAGGTATAAAAAAAAAAAAAAAAGATGTTTTTTTTTTCCTTTGCAGTTTTTCTCTGATTTCAGGGATCTAGGGTCATGAAAATCACAATCATAAAGTGTTCGGTGACTGACAGTAAATTAAAAAAAAGATGATGGTGAATGGTTATCTGACGTCGTGAGGATGTATTGTAGCAACAGATTTCAACATGTTTATGGTCTTCTTAGCTACTCTTCACATGAGTGTGTAGTCACGGGTTCGTTTCTGGTGAGCTGCAAAAGTGTTGTTTGTTGTGCAAGCGCACGAGGACACACGCGTGCACGTGTTGGTTTCACATCGTTTCACTGATTGACAGTTGGTGCATTTCTATGTTTCTTTGGCGTTGGCGTTTTTAACATCAGCGACTAACAACCAGCAAGCTAGTAAACACAGATGTAAACCACAAAGGATTTTTTTTTTTTTTAAAAAAGAGCTTTGCTGCTGTTTTATGAGGCAGGAAGTGCACTCAACATGTTTCTTACTGTGTGTTCACACTTACATAAATTTTAGATGCAGCGCAATTACATATAAAGAGAGACTGGATGGAAATTACTGAAAGATGGTGCGTCCATTGCTGGCTAACTTAAAGCTAACGTGCAGTTGGGTTTTTTTGGCAAATAATAAACGGTCCAGCTGTCAAAGACATGAAAATGGCAAAAATTTGTTGCTGTAGAAGTGTGCCAGTAGAGGTTGCTACTAGCAACAGATTGCTCAACTGAAACCAACCGCCGGTGCCAGAAGAGTTAACAGACTTTATGGTTAAAAGGCCTAAAAATCAACAAGCTAATCTAATGCTGATGACTCCTAAGACCACAGAACAATCCAAAAGTTATCGAGGAACTTAAGTAGAAATACTCTGCTGCACTGTGTTGCATGTCACACTGAATAAAATCTGTTCTTTCTGCGTTCTTTGTAGTTGATGTGATCATAAAGACGCATTAATGTTGCAATAATAAAGCCGCTTTGACTAGATTAACAGGTGATCTCTGTAAAGTGTGAGTAGGGCACCATAGACAGAGACTGAAGTATTCAATGTAAACTTTCAGATAACCAGTTTAAGTCACTACTATACTACTCTACATTCAAATAATAATGAAAGAATAATAATAATGCAGTAATGATACACAAAGCTTTGTAGATCTCACACATCACTCAAACCATTGTATTCAGATTACAACCATGATCTGCAAAACTGCTCGGCAACTTTAGCTCGATTAAACTTTATTAGCATAAACACTTAAACCACCGTGCCGATAAAGGAGTCTGTGTTTATTCCCCCTCCCCCCCACCCGACTTCTCAGAAGAGTCCCCCTGAGCTGTGAAGTAAACTAACGCTGCGCTGATTAAAAGTAGATTCACAGCTTGTTGCATTCGATCAAAGTCCGGCTGATATCGCAATCGCAGACCGACTAAGCTCTCAGAGCCAATTCCATAAAAAAAAAAAAAAAAATACTCCTACACCATCCACAACAAAGACACAGTCGACACGAGTAAATAAACACAGGCAGAAAAAAATATCATTCGAGGACCCCTCCCATCGGAGCGAAATAATACCGCCGAATACGGCCGCCGTAATTGGTCGCAGAATTAGGTTGATAGGAGATGGGAGCCGGACAGTAAATCCATTCGGCTCGTCTCTTTCCTATTGAAGCTTTTGAAGAAAAAGTGTTGTTTGTCCTTGATAGTGTGTCACAAAGATTAGTGTCACAAAGAGTTATGGATTTGTGAAATTATTTCTACTTTATTTGTTATTAATCTCTTAACTGCGAGAAGAAGAAAAAAAAAAAGTCAAAGCAGCTTCAGGTTTTTTCCCGGCTGAGAAAAGCGTTAACGAGATACAAGTTTGATCGTGTTTGCATATTAGAGTTTCAGGGCAGTGATTTTATTAGCTGGGTTGTATCTTCAAGAGTAGCCTATTAGCTGCACTTTCAGCTCTTTTAATGTGCTGCATCCGCTCTTCACTGTCAATATTTTCTACCCGTTACACGAACACTAACAACAGCTGTGCAGCAGAAATGTGAAAGACACTAATGTGCAATGTCTTAATGTACAATAAAAAGAGACCTCTAACAGAAACGCATGCACACGCTCCACTAGCCCGTCTACGTGTTTGGCTCTTTTCCTCTTAGAGAGCGGGAAAAAAGTTTCCTCCATCAGCCTCTTAAGTGTCTGGCCCTCAGCTATATTACCCCCTTTTTTTTTTTTCCTCCTCCCTCCCTCCACCTATACCTCCATCCACATCTTAATGTGTTTGATAAAACATCAGGCGTAGAGGGAAGGGGCACAAGGCGAATGATGTGCTTTTTTGGCCAAAACAGGCATCAGCTAAAGGACGGAGGATAAAGGGCTGAGTCTGCTCTGTCTGTCTATCCGAGTCCGTCCGTCCACTCGCTGCATTAAGAAGCCGTCCAGCTTCTTTTCAAAGCCAGCCACTCTCGTCGGACCGCTGCATCTCAGGGCTTTTGTCCCCCCCCCCTCTCAATCTCCCCATTCCACCACCGCGGCCACCCTACCCCGCCTCTCAGCCCGCCGCTGAGTGTCTGTAATGGCCCAGACGAGGAGGTGGGTGGGTGGGTGGAGGGGGTGGAGGGGGGGGAGAGGAAAAAAAGAAAGCTAAAGGAAGTGAGAGAAATGGAGGAATGGAGCGAGAAAAAGAGAGCGATCGGGAGGAACTGGAGGGTGAAGGAGGGAAGGGACAAAAGGAGGAGAGAGGGGAAAAGTAAGGGAGAGAGTGGTGGCGGAGGAGAAAGAGGAGACACGGGAGCGAGATGTGCAGGGGGGGGGAGGAGGGGGAGAAAGGAGGCCGAGTCTTTAGGAGGAAGCCAGGCGGCACTAAGCGTCTCTGTCGCTGCCCAGTCAGGCCTGCCTTCCCCCTGGCCATGAAAACCTTCCCTCCTCCCCTGCACCCCACCCCTGACCAGTGTGCTCTCCTCCCCTGTCCACTTCATCCTCTCATCCTCACACACACTTTCGTTCGGATTTGCCACACTTGTAAGGACTTTCCATTAGATTACTTTAAACCTATTAAACCCGAGAACATCTTTCATTCTCTTTATTTAGAGGCTTATAGCACGACCATTACACGTCTTAGCCGGGAAATTATTCTACTGTTATATTCAGAGCATGTTAGGTTACTCAGGAATGCCATCGTTTAGCGTGTGAGTGCTACTTTTCGTGGACAAAAGGTATTGTAGAAATGTTTTATGTAAAGAAAAAAAAGAAATAAAAGCAGAACTATCTTTTAAAAATGTGTCATAAATGTAACTGGTTTGCATCCAGAGGCTTTGAGGGTTAAAGTATGAAGTATAATCTATAGAACTTCAGACAATTACTATAAAGAAATGCGACCCCTGCTATTGTGCAGCTTCAGATTTTGTGCAAAATCTTTTGCATTGCTTTACAGATTTCAGTAAATGTATTTTTTTTTCCACAAAAGACTTCTATATCCTCTTTGATAAAGACAGGCTGACATAAGAAGTGAAGAGAAGGAGAGCAAAGTTGCAACATCCTCTTTGCTTCAGGAAGTCAGGAGAAATGTTTCAAGTGACGTTCACGACAGTAATCGATCAGTTTCCAGCGACTACACCAAGTTAGGAACATAACTTTCGCTCAGATATATACCGATGATCGAGGCGCAACACCGTGCGGACTGTAAGTCAACTTAAAATTCAGTGCAAGCGCGCTTTCACACACTTTTATTACAAAAAAATAGAAAGATGTTTCTACCCTGCGAATCGAGTTCAACTTTAAGATTCTTGTAGATTGAAAAATTGTTTCCAACATGTTTATCCTCTTAAATACTTGCAGACTGACAGAGGAAGTAAAGATGTTTAAAAAAAAAAGGAGAGCAATAAAGGTACAAGGTGTGACATCCTCTTGGTTTCAGAGCAAACATTGTCTAATTTGTTTACAAAGATTACGAAGAAGGGGATGAATATTAATTAGACAACTACATACCGATGTCTAAAAATGTTCCACAAAAACACTCAACTAAGTCACCATTTGGCTGTCAGTCTCCCTGAATTTGGTCCTCACAAGAACTGGAACACAAAGACCATATACATACACATACACACACACACACACGCACACACACACACAGCCAGTGGCCTCAGGACTAATTGCTAGATTGGAGCAGATTTTCTAGTTCAGTTCAGGGCTGTAATTGTGAGGAGAGCAGAGAGGAATGACAGGGCTTCAAGCTGAGAGGACAAATCACCAGGGGCCGCCGATTAGACTGCACTGATGTTCACATGTCCGTGTGTATGCGTGTGTGTGTGTGTGTGTGTGTGTGTGTGTGTGTGTACGTGTGTGCGTGTGTGTATGGGGTGAAGGGTTAAGCCAACCATCTCTCAATCCAGGTTTCCGTGGCACTGACCTCAAACTGCCACACACACACACACACACACACACACCATGTTGAGCCTTGTAGACCCCATTTTGCCACACACACACACACACGCACACACACACACACAGGCCAATGAGAAAAATATCATAAACGACATCACCACACTGACACTGAAAAATATTATATATAAATACAACAAATGATTTAATCTCTTCAATTTGTGTGAATGGTAAAAAAAGAAAAAGAAAAAGAGCATTTTGCAAAGAAATCCGTAACTCGTTCTCAACTTTTAATGTGTTAAAGTTGATATTTGACACAGATTATGTAAAATGTGAAAGCTGCAGACTGCAGCTTTAGGAAAGTCCACCATCTAAAAGGTCAAAGATGTGAACCAGAGGTCACCGGTTTGAGACGCTAGAAAAATCTGAGCTGGAAAAGTAAAAGACCACCACATCCATCTTTTAACAATCACTGCTGCTGTGCCTTTAAGCAAGGCGTGTGGAAACAGAAGGCTGTGGTTGTACCAATTTAACATGATGTCAGTGCACATGACTCCGAATTGATAGCACAGTAAGAAAGATCAGCATCGACTCCCGTCACATCTTCATCTCTCTCTCTCTCTCTCTCTCTCTCCTCCTTCCTCCTTCTGCCTGCAGGAGCCTCGTCGGATGCAGGCAGAACAGGAAGGAGACGTGCCGTGAGTGAGAAACGACAAAAAAAAAGCAACTCAAACACACACACACACACAGAAAGAGCAGCACCGCATGAGTTTCTTTTTAAAGGCCTACATGGAAAAACACTTCACGGCCTCTGAGAGCTATTCCACACGTGCTCTCTACATCTGTAGCCACACCTGGACTTTTTCCTCATATGGCAAGAAGACTGAGATTAAAAAAAAAGTAGAGCCAATCAAACTATTGTAAGTCAGTGATCCAGTCAGAGAGCCGGTCAATCATTCAGCCGATCTTTCAGTCAGCTTACCTTGCAGTGATGTCATGGCTGTCATTATGACAAGGCCTGCGGTCCTGTTGTCTGATTGGATGTCAGCTGCTGTCCCAACCAGTGTTACATCCATGGCAGGGAAAAGGGAAAACAGACTCCACGCTCCTAAAAGCTAAAGGAATACTGAATTCCTGTCTCTTCTGTCCGTCTTTTTCCTCCCCAAGCTCTACAATACACACATGCTGTATCCTAACTGGTCTTAGACATCACTGATCCAGCAACCAGGAAGAGAGAGATATATTTCTACTGTCTACCCTGCCACACTAGTCTTAGGTGACTCTCAGTTCCCAGGCTTTCCTTCACATCCCCCCCAAACCCCCTCCACACCCCCATCTTTCATCTTCCCTACCTGGCCTCCTTCTCTTCTTTTATCCCCCTCAACCTTCCTTTAAGCCTAGCATTCCTCCTCCAGCTGTGACACCTTCATCATCATGGCCTCTCCTCAGCTTCCATCTCCCTCACCTTCCTCCTCCACCTTAGCTGAGGTCCCATGCCACCGTGTCCACCCCGCCCTTCCCACCTTCTACTTTTTTTTTTTTTTTTCTCTCCATCCATCCAGCCTCCCCTCCTGTCCCGTCATCTCCCTAACATCCCCCCCCCACCCCGGCCCTCGGAGCTCCTACCACCGGCCCCAGCTCTCTCCCTCTCCCTGCCTGCCTCTCCTCCAGCCTGCCTTCCCCTCTACTCTGCCTCCCTCAGCCCCAGCCTTCTGCTCAGTGTTCAAGGGGAGAGCCAGCTAGGAATGCTGTGGCTCTAGACGTTTTGTCCAAGCCCTAGGTCTCTTTCACTGAGGCAAGATTAGTTCATACAAAAACTCAACAATACACCACTGAAAGCCATTGTTGATATTCAACATTTTTCACATAGCGGAGCAGAATAGACAATGCGGCAGCCGGGAAAGCCCGAAGCGGACTAGCAGGGTTGATGGCTGATGGTATCTCAGCTGAGCGAGGGCCTTAATCCCTTTTATACACACACACACACACACACACACACACACACACACACACACATACACACACACAAGAACACACACTCTCAACAGCCTGGAGACAGCAAAATCAATACTGCACTGTGCTCTCTTTCTGTGTCTGTGTGTGGACCAGTGGGTGGGTGAGTGTGATAGGGAGGAAAAAAGAGAATAGTACTGTTTGTACCCCTGTGCGTGTGTGTGTGTGTGTGTGTGTGTGTGTTTGGTGATGGACTGTATTGGCACATAAGCATTCTTAGATCTTCGTAGGCTTTATGAAGGATTTCTCAAGGTTCAGTATCACATGTTTGATCAAAGCAACGTGACATTTAACCGCACTTCAGACTAATTAAAAACAAGGACGACTTGTTGGTGAATTCACACAGTGACATATTTGGGTTCATGAAATGTCTGGAAAATATAATATACTTTTTGAAACTGCTCGTTACATCAACGATTCAAAGAAAACTGTAGTTTTAAATGAACAAAAATGTGTTGTTTATTACATTAAAACATCAATCTGATCATTTGACATGTGGTTTTTGTTTACATTTTCCATGTTGTTATACATATATATCAGAAAAATATGTTCATCATATAATAATTATCATTATAACTCCATCCATATTGGCCAGATCTAATCTAAATTTAAGTTTAAGCTCCTTTAAGAAGTTTACTTGTAAATGAAAGTTAAACCTTTTGGAGCCACAGATCACATCTGTCGTTACAATCACAAGAAAAATCTGCTTCAATGATGCATGAAACTCATCTAAAAATCCACATTTGGCCAAAAAAGACATGTATTCAAAATCTTACTGAAGTAAAAGTTTTACAGTATTAGCAGTGAAGTGTATAAAAAAAAGCACTTTATATGTTGCGAGGCAGTTTGATCTCTATCGATGCATCATATTTTATAAAGTGATCATGTGTTTTGTGTGTAAAATCTCAGTCTGCTGTGTAAATAGTAGCTGCAGCTGTCAAATAAATGTAGTGGAGTAGAAGTAGAAGTGAAGTCGTATCTGAAAATTGCACTTAGATACTCGAGTAAATGAACTTAGTGAAGATCCGCCACTGTATTTTTTTTTTTCTACAAAAGTCAAGAGATGCAAATTTCAGAATGAAAACCGGTCTCAAGTCCAACAAACCACCAATCAGCTACATTGATTACATGGTACCACTTTAAAAAAAAAGCAGCTGAAATCTGACACACTTCAACTCTACTATTATTATTTTTTTTTTCCTAAAAAAGTAACATTCTCTGTAATCTTGTAAAAATGAGACCAGAAAGCAGCTTTAGAAAGATTCACCTTGGAATATGCTGTGGAATTCAAGCAAGATTAATAACTGAGGAAGCAAGAAAATGAGAAATGAATTGATGGGAGCAAAAAAAAAAAAAAAAAAAAATCATTTAAAATAAACTACTCCTCAATTTTCAGTCACAAGGACGGTGCATGCAGGATTGTGACTTTGGAACGCAGAATAAGTCTGTATCGGCCTTTATGATGACAGCACGGTTAATGTAATGAACGCCATGTCGTGTAAAACTCATAAATCACGTCATGCCGACAGAAACATTTCATAAAACATGATTAAAAGTGTCGTGTAACATTGGGAGCGACGGTGTCAGAGTGAGACATGTTAATTGTGCGCTAATGATATGTAATGAATGTCATCAGCCCCGAGGCTTCAGCTAACGAGCTAAATGAACTGGCACTAATGGGCCTGTTAGCTTATCTTAGCGCTAACATTAGCTAGCAATAATAAAGGGTTCGTCCTCCGCTGACAGTGGCTGACGGCTCTGAGTGGCACGGCAAGTTTCTGCAAGTGTCATATTACAATTAGAGGCTTCTTTTTTTTAAAAAAAATGGTTTTCCAACAACAACAAGAAAACAGAGACTCGTTCGGGGCGTTTTATCACACAGACAGCTCATCACCAGGACATAAAAATAGAATTTAACACTTTTTTTTTTTCTTGCTTTGCCCCAGATCTTCCTCCTGCCCTCCACCTGGACTCCAGATCCAGATCTGGATCCAGTTGCCGGGCTTTCCCAGGACCCCCAAGTCCGCTAGGTAGCAGAGGAGGAGAAGAGGAAGAAGAAGAAGAAGAGGAGGACGAGGAGGGAGGGACCAGGGGCCCTCTTTTTCTCTCTCCGTCTTTCTTTTTTTTCTTCTTCCAATTGACCAATTGACAGCTGATTGATGGCTATCTCCTCAGCCCGACAAAGAGCAGCATTAGCATAACTAAAGCAATGTACAGTAGAGTGGGGCAAACAGTAAATTACATGTTACCCCCCACTCCTCTCTCTCTCTCTCTCTCTCTCTCTCTCTCCTCTTTACCTCTCTTTCTCTCTCTCCTTGCCGCTCCACTCACTCACTCACTCACTCACTCATTCAGCCGAACGCCACGGCAGGCAAACAAAACAAAACAAAGTATGCTTTTTGTTCCTCCTGTGAGCCCTTAAACAGTACAGCTTGACAGCTTCTTTAGAAGGAGACACACAAAAGGCCTGACAGAGAGAGAGAGAGAGGGAGAGAGGGAGAGAGAGAGAGAGAGAGACAACACTACAGCACACTCTCTCACACACACACACACACAGTACCATTTGAATAAGACACTGACCTTGAGGAGGATTTCTCTGATGTGGTTTGGGATGGTTCTGTGTTGGGGGGTGACAACACTGAGGGATAAAAGGGGATCAGGTAGGAATGCAACACACATAAAGGGGGAAAATATTACAGATATTGTTGGTGATGTGTGTGTTTTTTTTAACCAGTTCCTGTTCATATGTTGCTAATTTAGCGGCGGCGTATTTTCTCTCTCTCTCTCTCTCTCTCTCTTGTGCGTCGTGTTAAAGATGAGGTGCACACTGTCACTTTTTTTTTTTTGGCTCCGATCCGCATTTATTCCAGAAATAAACACAGCAGCATTAGCTCTCCAACAGCTTAAAAACATCCGTCAAGTCAGCAGGGGCAGAGGGGCGTTCAAGTACACACAACACACAAGTCTCCGTGGTAACTTATGCATTATAATAAGAGTGACAAAATAAAAACAGTAAAGAATCCTAATATGTATTATGTCAATTATTGGATGATCCCTCGTTTCACCGTTTACATTTAGAGCCAACACGTGGAGAGTAAGCACGTGGAAGTCGGCTGGTGGACGGGTGTATCGTCAAACTTTCATGCAAGAGACTGCAGCTGGCGTCCTGTCATACCTGCAGTTCATGTTCGTGTCTAAACCTTAACGAAGTTCTATCATGGAAGTGGCAGAGCTTTTTGAAGGTACCGATAAACAACGTCATCCTGCCGATGGGAGCATCAGATCAGAAAAGGTCAAACCCGTCACCAGACAGGAATGTACAGTAGAGAGTGGATGATTCTGCAAAACCCTGGATTATGTTCAATGACAACAGCTTTTTTCTGTTAAATAAAAGCATGGTTAAAATTCTCATTATGTACAGATCTACACATGGTAACTGTGGTATGGTTAAAGTTAATAAACTGTGGGTAAGATGTGGTTCTGGTGAGGCAACTCAGCAAGGGATGCAAACAGCAGTAGCCTATATGACAGTCACACATTTTGTTTAACTGAAAGCATTTTCAAGCACACATGAGCGTTGCATGAAAGCCCAGTCATTGCAGTGAGTCCACACTGTGGGGTGCAGATACAGAGGCCTCCAGAGAAAAAAAACAAAATCATTAAAAATCTGGCAACAAATTGCATTGGCCAAAAAGACACATGCACAAGCTCACATCCCTGATAGATGAAGGATAAAATGACTTCTGTTGTGATAACTGCCATCCATCCATCATGTAACCCTGTTTCAAACTGATGGGAAGTGTGTTGATGTTTAGTAATTCTTCATTCTCATGGATCTATTTCTCAAATGGCCTTGCTGGATCATATTTTATCTTCTCACCAGTACCTGTCCCAGTATATTTGTTCACTGTTACTTGCTTTAACAGGAGCTTCTTCATCTGAGACTTTTTTAATTCTAGTCTGTTCTTAAACCTGATTTTTGAACTTTTAAAGTCCCCTTACACTTAAAAATGTGTTTTGTTACATCACTTGGATGTTTGAGTATCTGTTATCTATTATATCCTTTGTACTTTGGCATTTGATCTTGTACATTTATCACTACTGTTTGGTATTTCACCTCTTATTTCCTTGAGATCATTTGCTTTGCTGTCTCTGCTCTGCACTTTTCTGATCCTGTTTTCTTTCAAGACGAACTCCTGCGTAAGAATCTGAGCACATTGCGGTTGATCTTTCATTAAAGCGGCACACAGGTTGTCCCTGGACGGACGGGACGGACGGACGGGACGGACAAACACAGGGGTGACCACACGTCGGCCTCATCTCCTCTCCCTCTGTCTTTTCCTGTCTCTCCCCCCACTTAGGCCAGCAATCTGTTCTCTAATTGTTCATTCATGGTGTGAATCTTTAAATAGGAGGCCCTAGCCTGGTGCTAAGATAATGACTCGCTCTGTGTCGTTAGCTATAGCGAGGCTAAATTACCGCTCGGCGCAGAGTTACCATGGAAATAGGCCACAATGAGAGTGATTAGTCTAGTGTCTTTTACACACCGAGATGCTCTGCGGTTCAGCAGGAAACACGGGAACCCTCCTTCGTTTCCTCTCTATATCTCTCTGTATCTATAGCAAATGATATTTTCAGAGTCAGGCACTTTAATAGCATGACAAGTATACTCAGGTTGCCTCTTTGGGATTAATGACAATTAACACAAATTGTGCAAAAGTGCAAATGTGTATACATGAATATTTGCATACATGTTTGCAGCAAGACTATTTTTCAGCTGTTTTCTGTTTGACTGCTTTTTTTTTAGTCTTTCCTTATCTGATTGGGCAGGGAAGCCTGACAAATACACAGCAGATATTTGAGGCAATATATAAAGACATCAGTTTCATCTTCAATTTGGTTTTCTTTGCCGAGTCAACAGACACTTTCAGATGCTTCTTTCTTGTCATGAGTTCCTATGACAACCTTTTTTTTTTTCAGTTCCTAAGACACAGTGTCTGATCCTTTGTTGGGGATTTTTCTTTTTCTGGCGCTGAGAGTTCGACTGGATTCGACTGTTTCTGTGATGTGGTGTTTATTTCTATTTATTTATAGTATTCAGATATTTAGATGACATATTATGAGAGTTATCTTCACTCTGGTAACCTTGTACTGCCAACTCACCCTACCTTGTTTCTCTTTTTTCTCACTGTTGTTGCTACGTATCATTTTCTCCCCCTTTCTTTGTCGTCTATCGTTCCTCTCCTTCGCCGTCTCCCCTGCTCTCTCCTTCTGTTCTGCTCAACGTACGGCTGCTTCTCTGCACACAGGTGTGTTTATACAAATGTGTGTGTGTGTGTGTGTGCTCGCTCATCCACATGTGAGAATCCTAACGGTGAGCGTGAGTGGCGCACCACTGATACTCAACAGGAGAGTATTCTGCCCACTTCCTATCTCCCCTCATCTTCACCCCAAAAAAGAAGAGAGGATCCGTCTCAGTGTGAGGCTGCCAGTCAATGCGAACATCAGGAGAAAACTGAAAATAGCCATCATTACCTGGTCAACCGCTGGCACCCGCTGAGAGGTGTGTATGCGTCTGCCAGTCAAACCAGTAGTCTCCAGAAGACCAGCGATCATAATATTTCTCACCAAAGGAGGATAAATGCTAATCAGTACAGGAGCGATATGATGATTCAGCTCGTGAACACACAAGCGTTTTCTTTTTTTGAATATTTCAAATTATATTAAGATGACACAAGGTTACCGCAGTTTAAAAGATTCCGTCTTCTCCATTAAAATGATCATATAATCTATTGACAATGCGAGGTCAAGCAAATGCTGTTTTCCTTCCTACAGAGCTCCATTCATGAGACGGCTAAGAACACGCTCCGTCCTTGGGAATATGACATTTTATTGGAGTAGAAAAAGTTCAGGCGACTGCAATCTTATAACTTGACTTAGTTTTATTGTGCCGTGTTTTGGAGACAATTTTCTGTATTTGAATTAATTAACTAAAGATTCGGCCAGTCAGCATCATGTAACTACAACTACAACTATTCCATAAATCGACCCCCTTTAACTTTCTCACATCTTTTTTTTTCACATTTGTCCTCAGCTTCTTCTTTTTTTTTTCTTTTTCAAACATATAATTTCCCCTCAATAGATCATAACTGCTCTCCCTCATTGAAAACAACACTTGAACGCAGTCAGAAAGTGCTCTGTCCTTTGCTCTAAACATTATTTATCACACATACATCCATATTCTTTAAGGCTTATGATTTCATGAATAATGGGTCGGTTGGGTCATAATAATCAGCCTTATTGATGATCCTTATGGCTGTTTTTTTGCAGTATAAAGATGGAATATGTGCTAGTGTTTCCCTGTACACTCTTTCATATCTACATCATTTATCATCAGAGTAACTTCACTTTTACTTATGTACAGTTTATTAATATTAAACCACTTCTTTAGGGTTTCCAATTCCCCTTCAGCTGTATCCGAAAGTTTTTTCCTGAACAAACTTTCCCTGTGTCATCTGGAAATATAACTAAAACGTAACCAACCGGTCAAAGCAGATGGCCGCCCACCCAGAGTCGGGTTCTGCTTTGAGGTTTCTTCCCATTAAAGAGGAGTTTTTCCCTTTACCGCTGTCGCCAAGTGCTTGCTCATTGGGGGAACTGTTGGATCTCTCTCTCTGTAAATTAAAGAGCGTGGTCTAGACCTGCTCCATGTAAAAGTGCCCTGAGATGACTTTGTGTTGTGATTGGGCGCTATTGGTATTGGACAGATCTCTTAATACTCCCACTGTATATTCTTTATTGTTTATTGCAGTTGAAATATTCTCTACTGGTTCCATTACCACCAGTGAGGCAGACCATTCATTTAGTGAGTTAGGCTGTGTTTGTCAATAAAGTTATCAAGGCTTATTTTTTTCTAATATTTTTGAGAACTGTGGAAGCAGAGATACCAGTCTATAATTGGAAAATAAATGTCTATTTTCATTCTTGTAGATGGGATAGACTTTTGCTACTTTCATTGTGTTTGGAAATATGCTTGGTTACATATATGTGTCAATGGCTTTGCAATGCATTCAATGGCGTTATTTAACTAATGACATATAAATGTAATTGTAGACTTCAGGGGGTTTTTTTTGTTCTTGAATTCATCATCAATATCAATAACTTCATTTCCATGAATTCCACCAAGAAACATGGAGTGAACATTTTTTATCAGAGCTTTCATCTTCTATCTTTGTTACTCAGCTCAGCAATCTCATCTGCTAAAGTAGGTCCAACTTTTACAAAGTAGTCATTAAATTCATCAGCAACCTCTTTTATGTCAGGGTCATCTGCTTTCCAAAAACCTTTTTTTTGATTATGCTGTTGAGCACTTTCCATTTCCCTGAATATTACTCCTATTTTCCTGCAACAATTTGCTATGCTACTCCTTCTTGTCCCCATACAAGGTGCACTCCAGTCCCCTTCAGCTTCAGTTCGGTTTCATGTTTTCTATTCACAAACTGAATTATGATTGCCGTGGCATAGGTTCAGTGTGCGGTTCCTAATCCACTGATGATCGAATCGTCTATGTGTGATTACCGTTCCACATCATCAACTCTCTTTTCCAGCTCTTTGATCCTCTTATATTTGCATCTTTTCATTAGGATTTTCAGCTGTTGCACCAACTTCGATTAGCTCAGGTACATTTGCTTGTTGTTTAGCCACTTTGCATATCTGCTCCAATATGAAGTTTAGGAATTCTCTGATCTCTCCTCGTTCATTGCAGCTGTCACTTTTTTTCTTAGGTGGCATGTTGCTCTCAAAATATGAAACTTTAAGGTTTATCTCCTGTCCTACCAAAAGTATTCGACCACTGCAATGGACTTTACCCCTTTAATATCAGCCTCTATCAAACTCTCATACCAGAAATGACACAACACAGAGTTTCTATGAAGTTCATAAGGTTGATTATCTGCATTTCAACACTACTGTGTCTTTATCAGAGTCAAAATGGATGAAGGCAAAAGACAAATACATACATATTTAGTGAGACTATATCTTTGCCTTGAGGTCTTAAACTCCTAGAAACCAGCTTAATCATCTAGTTAGGTTGCTAACATAGTTTAATTTTAGCCACAATGTGGAATATGTAAGAAAAAGTTCAACATTTTCTAATCTGGTGTCCATGTTCTTGACTATCTAATTGGACTTTTTTGCCAGTTCAGTCCTGGTACAATCTTGGAGTACAGATTTATAACTCTGGCTTATACGAAACTAAATCCCCTCATTGTAGTCCAATTTTTTGTACCAATAAAATTCCACCTCCTGTTTGCCAGAATGCCAATGACAGCACTTTGTAGGAGTCGGTGGATTAGGGGGGTCAAAGTTGTATTTAGCGGAGAATAGAAGTATAACAGTGAAGAAGTGTATCTGTATTCTATGACCTTCCTCTATGCAATGAAAATGTTTCTAAAAAGTTAGAAAAGTCTCTTATGTGGTCATGTGAAGTGTAAAATGTTCCTCGGTTTATATCTTCTAAATCCAACAGCATGTGTGCTATACTGTGTGTCCAAGCTTATGTTCAAATGAACAACCTCCTGTCAATATATGGGTCACCATATGAGTGACCTATATTTTCAAAATTGATGAAAGGCATATTCGAGCAACACATGTCAATGTTCTGAAAGAGAAACGATAGTCATCAAAATCTCAGCTGAGTCTGTTAATGACCTCTGTTTCCGGGATTTTGCTGATAAGCTGATGAAGCCCACTTTCCTCTGTTGTTTCACTGGCTCTTACTGCAACATTCAAACAAACAAGAAACACATGTTACTCCGTCAGACAAACTTTCGTTAACATACATCACTGATTTCAGGAAACTTTTCAGCGTTTTTTTTTTCTTTGGTACTGCCAACATTGTTCAATTAAAGGCAGTTCCTGGTAATTGTCTGTTACTTTCTAACAATCTATTATCCAGCCAGGCCTGAGGTAATGCTCTTAACACACATTACTAGCAGTAATCCTCATCTCCAAGCTAAAGCTGTTGTGTCTGGAAAAAGTGACTGGGACTGTAGTGGTGACAGCAGGTGCTAAAGCCTCAGCTAACCCTGGCTAACACCGCCTGAGCTCCATAAGACAGGAAATGCTGGGAGGGATATTTACAGTAGCTACTTACTGAATTACGTACTTACTTACACCCATGCATCATACACCCTCACTGACTCACTCTCTCTCTCTCTCTCTCTCTCTCTCTCTCACACGTGCACACAAAGGGTGGGGACTTAAGACAAAGGCGGCGTGCTGAATGGAGGAGATGATCGTTAGGTCACATCTACATGACACTGCAGCACCGCAGGAGAACGACGGGGCTTCCTAAACCCCTGGGAGGACTACTGTTAGCCCTCAGGCCGGTATTCTCACAGTATGTGTGTGTGTGTGTGTGTTAGCTAAAGAATAACACACTTAAAATTCGAACCACCTTTACTGTTGAGATTAACACCGCATAAATCACTGACATTAGCACCTGGTAAAACTTTAACATTTGTTAAAAGGGTGATTTGAACTACTTACAGCTGTCACACCGTCACAGCAAGAGAGATAAGAGCCACAAGAATGCTTTATTTATTCAACTGACCAGTTTTAATTTCAGTTTTAATTCACTTGGTTGACAAAGTCTCTCCATTGTATGCCTTGTAGTAATATAGGAATAGAAGTTTCTAGTGAAAAACTCCAGTTATGCTACTGAATAGATTTGCTGTCAGAAATGTTGTAAAAGGTGAAATTATCTGAGTTAGGAACAAAAAAAAAAAGTCAAATGATAACCTGTCAACATGGCAGTAATACTGAGACAGCGGAATTCAAATCCTTATGAGAAGAAGAAACTTGAAAGCCTGAGAGGCAAAAAAAAAAAAAAAGACAGTAAAAATTATACTGCAAACCTTCTATAACGGTTATAGTTAGGGGAAGATTGTCTCTTTAGGAAAATGTTTAAAAAGTCTAAATTTAAGCACAAGACACGAAGAGCATCATGCAAAGAAGATGCACTAACTTGCTAGAAATTGCTCATTTCAGGTGCACATTGGTGAGATTTGATCAGTAGCATAACGCCCCTAAAATGAACATATTAGGCTACATGTTGCACTTTGTTTGTGGACAAGTTTCATTCACAAAAAAATGTCATAGAAGAGTTAAATCTATTTAATATTAGGTTGCTTACTTACTGCTTGCTTAATGTTAGTGTGGGAGAGCCTTTTATTTAGCTAATGTCTAAGGCAAAGACGAGAAAATTATAAGGACCAGAAATGAGTTCAACAAAGTTTCCAACGTTTCCAAATGTTCATGGTGAAGTGGTCGTTGCTAGTGAAGACTTGGGTGGTTTCAGTTTATTGGATAGGATTTGTTAATAAGATGTAACCTATGCTGAGACTGTTTGGTGTTGTTGTAGCGGTGCAGTGTAGTGAGATAGTTGTTTTCTGTGTTGTGGAATTTCATTCTTTAGCATTTACTGCATTTACTACAGCTATCTGGGCCTCCAGAGAGCCTTTCTGGTTTTAAAATCCCCTGGTAAATTAACACACACATGACTCTAAGAGTATGAATAAAGCTGTCTGGAAATATTCTAGGGCAGTTTTAAGTTATTCTACTGCTGCTTTGCATACATACAAGTCCTGGCATCGTGGGCTCTGCATGCACAACAACCTCTGATCATCAAGGAATCAGTTGTTTTGAAAAGGCCACATACTGATATCACTTTATATCCTTAATTCCTGGTTGAAATACAGCAAAGACAACTTGTGTGAGAAAAAAGGGGAATATTGTAATTTGAGTGTAATTGGATCCATCGCAGTCAGCCTGCCCTCTGTACAATGTGTTTATAGTGGTAAACTAGTATACAACCTGTCATTACTGCAGCTATACCCTCGCTGGTGGAGGACTGGAAACGCCATGAGGTGAGGTGAGTCGCTGTAAGTGTGAGGTAGAAATAGAAACGTGTGCTCTTTTTCTGGCCCCTCAGAAGAATAAGAAAAAATACAGACACTGGACAATTATGGTACCTGCTAACCAGGTGAAACCGTGTTTTTGTTGCCACCGTCACTCAAATCAGATCACAGGATTCCTTCATGACGTTTTTATACCAGATTATTGTCACAACTGTCCTGATTTCATTCATGTCAATGTAAAAGATTGATGGAAACTCTTTTTTTTTTCTTCTGATCTTCAGACTGAGAGAATCAGGAGAGGATGCTCTGACCTCTCTTTGTTGGAGGTCGGACAATTCCTTTGATGTGAAACTATCAATCAACATATTGATTAGCACTAATTAGGATCAATCCACTGTGTTTAGCTCAGCGGGTGAAGTCTGCTGTGTGTGTTTGGGCATTCATGCATGCATGTGGCTCCATATGTGTGTGTGCGTCTGTGTGTGTATGTTTGCCTGTATACATTCTCCTGATTGTGTGTGTGTGTGTGTGTGTGTGTGTGTGTGTGCGTGTGTGTCTTTGTCTCGGCTGTCACCCTGAAGGTTATCTCCGTGGTGGCAGCATCGTCAGGTGACAGCCATATCCCATGATGCCAAGCGAGACGTCAAACTGTCCTTCCAACCAGGGTTCCCTTGACGACTTGTAACACAGACACACACACACACACACTCACACACACACACACACATACACCTTTCACCTACTACTAGAAGAAGGTGTGTTTGGTGTGTATGCCCTATGTGTCTTTGTGTGAGCCTTTGAGTGTACGTGTGTGTGTGTGTGTGTGTGTGTGTGTGTGTGTGAGTGTGGCAGAAGGGCTGCTCAGACTTTGATAAGCTATCACATGTCCCAGGTGATGGTCCCTAACAGCACATCAGTCCAAAGGCACTGTCTGACAACCGAATCAAACGCACCCAGACCAGACATCCTGGCAACCCAAACCAAACAAACCCAAAAACAACAATATATATTATACATACATTTCCTCTGAAACACACTCTCAAAGAGGAAAACCTTTTATTGGGGACTGGTTACCTAAAAAAAGGAAACATCCCTGATAAGAAGGTGCTTTTAGGGACACGCTGGTGGTTCAGTTTACTGATGCACACACCATGTGGACCAGGGGAGCCACAGGAGGGCCTTATAGCCACTTTAATGCTAAGCTTGTACTGATATAGTGTTTCAATACTGCGCTGTCAAAAGATCACCTGTCAATCAAACAGTGTACCCAGCATTTTGAGATTTTAAGTGAGTGCTCTTTTTATATATATATATATATATATATATTTTTATCATATTTCTAGTCTTGCAAGGTTTAAATGAAAGTGTGAAAGAAAGAAGTTTATCATTTCTTAACTCCTTCATGTCCTCCAGAGGGCAGCGCGTTAAGCACTGTTTCAGAAAGAGCAACAGTGCTCTTGTCAACAAGGTCCTACAGACAACAATGGAGATGTCGGTCAATGTTAACTAAAGCGAGCGAAAACTCACCACAGTGTGGCAAAATGTACATTTACAGAGAAAACGTCAACGTGTGTTAAAATAAATCAAATATTATAAATGACAAATATAGACCACATAGGGAAAATACATGTTTCTGGTTTGTAGGCCTGGGTCTACTAATATCAGACCAAGACAACTAAAACATGGCTCCAGTAACTATTGTAGTAACTACTGAAATAATATTAATCATGGCTTAAAACATATTTTTTTTGCTGCCATGGTATAAACACGATAATGCACTTTGAGGTGTCCAGATACATGAAATAATGCACCTTACCCTCACCTTGTTTGTTATTTTCTCATATCTGGGCATTACTGTGAATAGTATCAATCACTATTTTACTTAAGTTACTTATTGATTTGAAAATGTTGCGGATTATCAACATGCTCAAAGGAAGCAATTTATAAAGGAATGAAAATTCAAATAGATTTTCAGCAGTTTTATTGTAGCACCCCTGATGTAGCCGGTGTCCACCCAAACAGAATATCCACTAAAGAACCATCTCTGTTATCTCATTTAGCTTGTGGTTCAAATGCTACATAATCGAGGGACATACCACACACACACACACACACACACACACACACACTCAGCATGCCTTGTACAATTACAGAATCACAGCATCTTGGAAATGAGACATGACAGAGAAAGCATGCTAGCACAACAGAGGGCTGTGTTTTCCTTCAACTCTCTCTCTCTCTCTCACACACACACACATATACACACACACACACACATATACACACAGATATCCCATAATGAAGTGTTTCCCGTGCGTGTGATTCCAGTGACACAGGTTCCATTACCTGGCCTGTCACCACGTCGCCCTGGTGATGGCCTGTCAGATACTGTTTGGTTGCCATGGCGAGAGACATTGAAATCCACATGATTCAATAATGCAAGGCTTTGATTGGTTTAGCTGTCGAAAACTATGCAGCATTATGTGATGTGTGTGTGTGTGTAGTGTGTGTGTAGTGTGTGTGTAGTGTGTGTGTGTGTGTGTGTGTGTGTGTGTGTTCTATTATATTCTTGCAAGAACTTGAAAATGTCATTATTTCTCCAAACAGAGTCGGGGTTCGGTTTAGCATAACAACGAGGGTTAAGTCTTGACAGGCATCAACGTATCTGACTCACACATCCAGATGTTCCTTATTAAATAAATAAATGAATAAATAAATTAAATCTTTCCGACCACATAATGATGAAATCACACCTAATGATGAGATAACAATGGAGAATCACATATTATAACCATGGAAACGACCATGACAACCATGGAAACATACAGTAGATTCTTGTTAGATATAAGTCGAATTGTGAAGTCAAACCTATATGATCGGATTGTCATCGGCCAATCGGATTCAACTCTGAAGTCACAGTTTGTACTGGTAACTTCAGTGTCATACACAGCGTGGGAACTTTGAACGCCGAGGTTCTTTCTTTCTTTCTTTCAGTCTTTACACAGGTGTCCGCAAAACTCCGTCCTTTGTCATTGCTGTCCTTGTGTAACTCACCACTGATATCATTCACAAACAGGAATTTCTCTTTTATTTTGTCATCTTTAACAAGTTTACAAAGGTTGCATTTCATGACTTTACAAGCGCTCGGTGTTATTGACTCTTATTTTAGCCCATAAAAGGAATAGTATGGAAGAAAATTTTGTAAATGGTAAAAAAATAATGTGATTACTTGTTAATTCCCAGTTAAGACATTAAAAAAATCACAACTTTTTTCATCAAGTTTTAATGTCTCACATTGGTCAGTTTGAAAGAATCTGAAAAATAATACTCTTGGACAAAGCATTTCCTCATTAATGGATTGTTTTCACTTCATTACTTCACTTTATTATTTTGATTGTTTTGGCAAATCACGCCTGTTTATCCATCTTAACTGGACATTTCCTACTCTTTTCTATGTGTGTTTGTTTCTTTTCTTAGTTGTGTTTATTTCTGTAAGAGGGTTTGATGCTGCTCTGTAGGTCAGGTCTCTCTTGTCAATGAATCAGTCTGTGAATCTGAGGGTTCGTTCACAAACCGAACCCTCTCTGAAGAAGGCCCCGGTGGCTAAAACCGAGTTTCAAAACTTTAGTCCTAACTCCTAAAATAACCCCACATGTGCAGCGGACGGCATGTGTGTGTGTGTGTGCGGAATTGTTCGTCGCATTTGCATCTGATGTGTAATGTAAATGTGCGGAACAAACCGAATATGACAAAGAAGAGTGATCACAATGAACACACACAGCCATGGAGGGTAAATTGGCTCTAGATAAGAGAGGAGGAGGAGTTTTTGTTCCATTCTGTTGAGCTCTTGTGTGTGTTTTTCCCCCACCGGAGGGAGAAAATAAGAATAATTGATTTCACTGTTTTCTTCTGGTGTCAGATCTGCTACCGTTTATCATCATCAAATCTATCCCTCTGTCCTTCTTATCCCTCTCTCCATCCCTCTCTCTCTCTCTCTCTCTCTCTCTCTCTCTCCTTGTTTGTTCTGCTAATTAACTTTATTACCCTGATAGCTCCCCACTGCCTCTGACGAAAACAATTACCGTCTCTCCCCCCTCCACCTCTGTCTCTCTCTCTCTCTCTCTCTCTTCACCCTCATCATCCCTCTCTCTCTCTCTCTCTCTCCTCCCTCATCATCCCTCGCTCTTGCTCTTCTGGCAGAGAGCAGTAATTAGTCCTGAAGGCTTTGCTGCTGCTACCCTGCTACCCTCTGTTTCTCTCTCTCTCTCTCTCTGCATGGCTTCATGTTTCCGTGCTCTCGACTATCAGGAGAAAGTTTCCACAACTTCTCAGATGAATTAAGTTCAAGCAAATAAAATCACAAATATATGAGGAAAAGTTTCATTTTACACGGCTATAATTTCCTGATAATTTTCTTCCAAAGAACAACGCAATTTAGTACCAATTATAGACAAAACAGAGAAAATATTCTGAGAAACCCAAATAAATATCTCAAATTTCCCTCCCTATATTTGCTTAATTCTATGCTTGCCATTAGATGAATTTCACATTTTTTGCATTTTCAGCTGACCTGGTGATCACTGACTAAAATATACTTGCAATTAATTTGGAATGAATTAATAGGAAGTATACTAGTCTCAATTTTCTCTGTAATTAGCACCAAATTACATAGTTTTTTCCATAAACCTTCCTATGAATTTCCAATGAATTTACATAGTTTATTGGAAGTTATAGCGGCTTTTAATATAAAAAAATGTTACTAAAAGTAGTTTTTACTAACTGTCAAACTCCATAAGTGAGGCGAAAAGACCGGTTGAGTCATAATTATTAGGGCATGTTATTTCTTTTGTCGGATTTCATCTAGAGGCCAAGAAAATTAAAAGAAAAGCACTTTTTGTTATTATAATGCGCCACATAATGTCATGCAACCACAATGGAGACTTAATGATTTGAGTCAGAAAGGGAAAAGCCACTTTTCAAAGAACTCTGTTCCTGATGAGCAATCATTTCTTCTACCAAATTACCCCATTTACAACTTATATTAATGTGTGATATTCATCTGGATTTCTTTCCGGGATACGATGTGTTAATATATGTCAATATAACTATAAATGAACTCATTCATTATCACATTCTGAATGCGACTGGATCTGCAGATCGTATGTGCTTTACCTCACACTGTGATCAGATCTAAGCTTGGTGTAAATGCAATCTCTTTTGCTCTGACCAGGATGTTGAGAGGTCACCTGACTCTGCCTCTTCCTGTGAACGCCACCTTGGCAAAGAGAAGACATCCCCCGTACAGAGGCAAAGTTAGCACAGCTACCAAGAAGAAGTTTACGAAGGTCTCAGCTGTCTGTCTGTCAGTCTGTCAGTCTGTATGTCACATGGCCCTTGCCTTGCATGTCGCAGCGGTGCCTGGAGAGTACTGGGCACACGCCATGATGTTTGTTGACATGTTGCCAGCTCAGCCTGCTTCATTTCCACAGCGAGATCTGATCACAATGCAGAGAGAATTCACAATAACAAGAATGCTTATTAATTCAGTCAAATGATCAGATGTCATCATTCAGATAACGTATCCAGATAGATACAGAGTGCATGTTAATATATCAGGTCCTGATCACTGATCTTCGGGAAGCAACGCTGCTGTGCAAGAGCTTGAGGGTGGAAATGAAGAAAAACTGCACAGACCGCCTCCAGATGTGGTCTGGTCCATCACGCTGGCGGAGCGTTCGTTCTTTGAGCGTTTACATCCGGCGCTCGCCAGCACGTTCCCTGACGTAGATCTCCACATACAGATCACATGATGATGATACCAGGTGTAAATGAGGTCGACATGTCACCTTCATGTTTATTGCATAATCTTTTGGCATTTATTAAAAGAATACGCTTGAAAAACTTTTTTCCGTAACGTTGAGGAAATTACAACATTTTCCATTAAGGTTTCCATTAAGCTAAGTCAATGCATCATCATTTGCATGAAAATAATAATTTGCATGAAACCAAACTACTTTTCCGTGTCCCTCACTGTCTGTTACTCTCTCTCTCTCTCTCTCTCTTGCTCGCTCTTTCTGTCATGTCCTGGCAATCTCTCTCTCTCTCTCTCTCTCTCTCTCTCTCTAGTGGCAGACAGGATAGCATTACATTGTCAGTGGTAATTTACCTCTCATCTGTCTTCACTAATTATTGTCACATTCATCAGATTCATCAAGGCAAGAGGGGCTCTCGCGGGGATTGCATCATTTGCCGTTAATACAGCATCAACTGCTATTAGGCCCGAGAAGCTGAGATGTGTGTGTGTGTGTGTGCGTGTGTGTGTGTGTGTGTGTGTGTGTGTGTGTGACAAAAGGGACAACGCGTATTCATCTCTAATTAGACCAAGCTGTGTGATTAATTATACAGTCCGCCTTTTTTTACTCCAAGGGCTGAGGATGATGTTGATGGGGAGGAAAAATAAATATAGAAGAGGAAGAGGGGAAAGATGGAGGGAGAGAATATGGGAGAGGAAAGATGGAGGAAAGAGATGGAGGTGAAGATGCGGGAGATGTAAAGGTGAGGAAACATGGGTAAAGAAATGGGATACAGACATTTGGGGTGTGGGGGGGTGAAAGGAGGGAGGCAAAAAAAAAGGGGAGAGGAAAAAGAAAGCTGGCAGAACCCACAGGGAGAGAGAAGAAGCGAGGGAACGAAGCAGAGAGGTGAAGTGTTTTGTCATGTGCTCTCAGTGTAATTCCCACCTGACAAAGAGGCCTTGAATCAGGGGGGAAATTGCAACTTGTCACCCAGCAAATAAACTGCCCTGATAACTGATTAATAACGCACACCTGGGACAGCTGCACACACACACACGCACACACACACACTCTCTCTCTCTCTCTCTCACTCAAACGCAGATGTAGGCACATGCTGAGACACACTTGTACACAGAGAAAGAGCCAACACATCACCGCATATGATTTCTGTGCACACGTAAGCACACGCACACATGCTGGTGAGTATGACACTGCACACACACACAAATATGATGTACACACATATTATGTACACACATTCTTAGGCACATATAAACAAAAAATGTTATTAGAATTACATTTTACAATCTTATCAGTTCAAAAAAGATCAAATCTGATGATTTTTGACCATTTTAAGCATATTAAACATGTCTGGTTTGAGGTAGATAGCTATTTATCGACCCTGTGGAGAAGTTTGGTTCCACAGTGTGTTATGTAGAACAACAAGAACACATACAACAGTCATCCAACTCATTCGGGCCAACTCCCTATGCAGATACCAACATATGTGTGTATTTCTTTCTATCTGGCTGAGGAGACTATTACACATACAATCATAGATGGTCAAGAAAAACAATATATGGAGGAAGAACTTAGGGAGCTCAGCATTAAAACTTTAATGAACCTGCCAGGTGGATGGAGCAGTAGAGTTTTTATTGAGTTCATCAGACAGACAGGATTAATAGGCAGAATTTAATGTCTGGTCCACACTTCGGAGCAGGAGAGGGTGGCGGTAACGCACCTAATAACGCTGGTGCGCTTATAAACTAAAAATACGTTTTTTCCAACCAGAGTGGTACATCCCATCAGCCGAGATGTTTCCTCACATAGCAGCTCCTGTTTCATCCTTCCTCCGTAGGCACCACTTCACAGGCTATTAATACTATGCCGTCATATTAGGTCACATGTTAAATTTTTGATTTCACAGGCCAAAAGCAACCTTATAGGGGAAGATCCAGTGTCAGTTACAAACCAAGTAAACATGTATGACATCCTTCATGACATCAGTATTTTTTATGCAAAACTATCCTAAAAATGCCATTACCCATCAACCCTTCCTTCAGGACACTTGACCTGCTCTCAAAAAAACTCTGGTGTATTCATTCAAGTCTAAAGGGACAAGATGGCACAAAGATTTTTTTTTTTTTTTTTGCAATGTATCTGTAAGATACAACTAGAAGCCGTAATACAGTGTCACCTGAGAAAGAAAAAGAAAATGTGACCATCCAGTCTCCAGAGACAAAGACAGCAACAATGGGAGATGGAGAGAATTCAATTATAGACGGATAGAGCTTCTGATAGACCGAGAGGATCAGCTCTTTTCCTTTTCCCTCTCCTGAGATGATACAGAGGCTTACAAACAAACACACACACACACACACACACACACACACACACACACACACACACACACACGTCAGTCAATATTGGCACACACTGACCCACCCTGGAAAAACCATTTAGAGTGACATCTACTCTTAGTGTTTATTATACCTTTACAACTCTCTCTCTGCCCTCGTACCCCCGCTGTATTTCTAAACGCTCACACGTTCCTGGCCTCTGATCCTCGCTGTGATTGGACAACAACAGTGGGACCAGGACGGGGCCAGGCCAGGCCACACTCGCTGCCCCCAAACTCATACACCCCTCACACTCCCCCCTCAGCACACACACACACACACACACACACACACACACACGGCAGGGCCATCTCCTCCAAACAAAACCTCTTCATCTAAAGCACAATGGAGGCTCTCCTGAAAGCCTATCATTTTCACTGACACTGGGTCGAACGGTGACGGAGAGGAGGAGGAGGAGGAGGAGGAGGAGGAGAACGAAGGGAGGGAGGAAGGGGACAGTGTCGAAAATTGGATCAGAGCCGAGTGTTGTCGTTTGGAGTTTTATCAGTGGAGCCTGACGCTGAAAGGTCATCTGACATAATGGCTGATGAATTTAAAAACGCGCTGAGCAGGATTTTCATTTGCAATTTTCAATTTAGCCAGGCAGAGCCTATCGCGGCGGCCCTCTCTGATAACCGTCTCCAGCCTGTCAGCGCTATCACACCGCCTGTCACAAACATCAAGCAGCTGTTGCAACCAGAGAGGGACTTATAGAGAGATACAGGCACACAGAGAGAGAGAGAGACAGGTGGAGAGGTAAGAGAGACAGTCAAACCAAGACAGAGATAAAGAGAGAAAAAATAAACACATCATATTAATGGTTGATGAGGAAATAAAGAGACAGAGGTCAGGAAGGTCAGGAAGGTCAGGAAGGTCACGCCATCAGAAGCAGTCACTGACATATTACACTTTCAAAATAAAAAGCATTAATTATTAGTTATTGTCTTGATTAATTCATCCATTGTTCTTTTTTTTTGCTGAGGCACCGATTCAGTCCACCAGATCAAATATGGGCCTGATCTATGTAATTGGACTGGGTATTGGCCAGACTAAACTAAGCCACGTTAAATACAGTTTCTTGTCAATTACTTTAGAATTTCACTGTTTTTGCTATAAATCGTAGTCGTTAAGTCACATTATGGAAATAACTCAAGTTTAAGCATCACAGCATCCAAAAAAAGAAGTAAAAATAACACCTGGTTTGACTGTTATCAGCCTATTAAATAAGTGTTATCATCAAACATCTGTCCCAAATATACTAAACCTACTAGTATGGCTGTTATCACCCATTTATCTATTTCATTTTGCTTTCTATTGTTGCTATGGTGGTCGCTATGGACGATGCTATCGCTGAAACCACGTGGTTGCGTGTTGTTTGAACCATTGTCTTTGCGTTGTGTAGTTATCTGAGCTATTATATTATTTGTCTTGTTTAATGTAACTGTTTAATTATGTTCTTTAAATAAAAAGGTGGATTTTAGTGTATCTGTATCAACTCTATAGTATATCTGAAGCTGCAGCTTTTGGTGTTGTTGTATTGAATTTCATAGTGTTGTTAGATATTAGTCCAATTAATGGTGAAATCATCATTACATCAGTTATCCTGTATTTTTACAGATGTGTTTGCACATCCAACACTTTGAAATATGCCCACTATAGTCTTGTAATGATAGTAATTGAGGTATATTACCGTACCTCAAACAACAGTTGTGCTTTAAACCTGCTCTGGTGAGTGAATTTTCTGTCCAAATATGTCGTACAATATCGATCCTATTGTGCTTTAATTATACACGGCTAGCTACTCATATATAGCCACCTAGTGAAAACAAAACTACTGCTGTTAACAGCTGAAGTAATCATGTTGACATTTTTTTTTTCATCCAATTTGTAATTACCTGAGGTGATTGCTGCAAGCGGGAGGTTTGCAGTAGAGATGGCTTTGCTAGATCACAACATATATCTGGTGTTACTGAAAAGGAGAAAATTGGTGATTTTTTTTTTCTTCAAATTACTTGATTTTGTCTTCACTTTTAACAATCTTGTTTGGTATTGGAAACCTTTAGGAGAAAACAAAAGCAGTCCAGCCTGACCAATCATAGTCTTGCAAACACAACATGCACTCTAGCTCTGCAGTAAAACATAAAGTAGCTATGGCAGCTATGTCTGTGGGCTCCGAAGCGGAGCCATTACCTCCTAACAACCAAGTTAAGCCCAGATTTATCATTTAAAGTACATTGTGGTGCTCTATGGTAATATGTTTTGTCACATACGCTGAAAGTTCCCCTGATATTTGCACATATATCATCCTGCACAGTGAAGCTCAAAGTTTCTCACTGGAAAGCTGTTTTCACATTCATCTTCCAAAGGAGGAAAGTTAAATCTGAGTTTAAAGGCATACTATGCGGGATTTGCTGGCTGGTGTTTGTAAACACAGCATCATTCAAAGTTGGCCCCTCCTCCCCAGCCAGAGGTCAGAGCGCACACGCGAGAGAGCGAGAGCAGCGGCGGTCGAGTGTGCTAGAGACAGACTGAAGAGAGGGAGTGGCTGTAGAGAATAAAGCTGTGAATCAGACAAATAAAACATTATTTTCTGATTGTTTCACAGCAGTTAGTTGAGCCCCGCCCTCGGTCAAACAGACACACAGACGGCAGAGGAGAGAGACGGAGTAACATCAGTATTACTCCATTGCCAGGATTAATCACTAGTATTTCCAGAGTATGAGTGCTTTTTTTTATATAATTATTCTTGGTGTCTGATTACCATTTTACATTATGAGTTTGTTTGCAATAGAAAAAGAAGAAAAGAATAATTAGCATGAGCACTGACAGCCGTCACAAGTGAAAGGACAAAGAAAAAGAATAAGAGTGTGGCCTAGAGAAAGTCAAAGTTCATCATGAGGCATACACAGAAAAAAAAGGACAGGAAATTGTGTTTGATGTTTGGTGTTTGACAGATGATGTTTGAAACATTACAGCAAGGATGATGATTATATCTGAAATCCTTTTAGCATGTGATCAGATCTACCTATTACCTTCCACTATTTTGCATTCGCCATCAATGACTCGCCCCCTAAACATTCGATGGTGACCATTTTAGAGTACTGGAGCTGACCATGATCTGCCCAGACACTACAGCTTGTATCCATTCAGGCTGGAAGATAAAATCACGGCTCTTCAGTGGGCTTGCTGTGCAGAGAACCAGGGCCCGGAGCCAAGGTTTCCAGAGCAAAGGGCCTCACATAGCTGCTCCCCATCACTGCCTATTCATCCCTCTACATCCCACCTGACAGAAAGAGAGAAACACACAGACCAACAGAGAGAGAGAGAGGCTCTTGGCAGTGAAGCCAGGCCTTGCTGGATTCAGTTGAACAGCTGTGTCTAATAAAGTGTCTCGCCTCAAAGAAGAAAAAAAGTACTTCACAACAATCCAGAGCTAAGAGAAAGGCAGCAGAGGAGGAACAGGGGGATGAATGATGGAGAGATTTTGTTGAAAAGCTTAAATGACAGGGCCCAATTTCTCCAAAACACGAAGAAAAGGTACAATGAGTCTACTGATTGGTAGATACTCAGGTTTAAAAGCTGACTGATTGGCTCAAAGAGGATCCTCCTCTGCCTGTTTAGATCAATAGCATGTCAAAAGTCCTTCCATGCCGCATGTATCCTACATCTGAGCTGCAGGATTTAGGAAGAAAATGCAAACAATGCAGTTGCATCCTGGGAAATACATTTAGTCGATCCTGCTGCAGGATAGTGCCATAATCTAGTATGGTTTTGAAGGTGGATTGTTTTACGTCACAAATCCCACTGCTGAAGAGATTAACATGGTCTACATTATTTCAAATTTAGTGCTCTATATCTGCTGTATGTATAAACACAGAAAAAACAAGCTCACACACACACAATCACTACAATCACAAGTATGCTAGCCTATCAGGTAAAGGTAGGACATCAGAAAACATACTTATATTCCAATAACCTGGTTACTTAACCAGGGCTGAAAATGTAAGGAGATATATCATGCACATTTCCACATCTACATATATATTTTAGGGCTCTACTAGAATATCTTTGCAGGATATACAGTTCAAAAAATTCCTTATTCATCTCATATTGGCCCTTTATTCAACCCCTCAGTTCAGCCTCTGTCTGAAACAGGCCGTTTTAGCTCCTGTCTCTTTAAGGCCCCGCCTCCTGATGTGCCTCCTCCTTTTTTATCATTAATTTTTTATATTGGACGAATCAATTTTAAGAATTCAACAGATAAAATCAATAAACACAACAGTCGTCTTTGAAATACGACAAAATGTAAGGCCCCCTCACCCACTTGTCCGTTCCCACCCCTGCTCCTCTCCTCAACCACCAACAGCCACATCTTCTTTAGTTACACATAACAAGTAATTTGGTTATAAGATCCCAAACGGGTTGTCTTTGGTTGAGAGCTATTGTCATTCGCTGAAGATAGTTCCACGTATGACATGTCCAAAAAAATACTGAAGTCAGTGAGCAACTGAAATGTCATGTGGAGGCTTCGACCTCTGAGCTGAAATCTTTCTGGCAGCTGTCAGGCTGGACCAGCCAGATTTTTCAAAAAGGGCAGTATGGATCTGTTGCCAGTCCCATTTGATGTCTAGTTGTGGGATTTAAATAGGCTCTATGGCAAAATTATATGTGGATGTATTGGTGATTTGAGTTTTTAGAGGCACCTGAGACGTTCTTCCAAATTGTGTCCTAATCTAAATCAAGTCCAAATTCAGAAATATCCCTCTCCCAAGCTTTCATTCCTGGTGTTGGAATATGTTCATGGGAGTTTTGTATAGATATAAGAGCCTATTCTGTTCTGATTGGTGAGCTTAAGGAAACTCCTCCTTAACAGATTCCCAGCAGCTCCAGAAGCTACATAAACAAACAGTAGTAGTACAACTTCTCTTCATTTTCTTGTTCTCTACTTGAAACGGCAACAACAACGTGAACAACCCGTGGAACAACCTTGGCAACAAGGACTACAGAACAAATGGACCTTTTTGGGGCATGTTGCCAAGGAGGAAGTAGAGGTAACTTTGCAAATGAAGTGTTCATAGTATTTTTACAGGGGCTGGAGCTGATGCTAGCTGATATTGGCAGGTCTATGTCTGTCGCCCAATTTATCTATCAGAGAGCTGACACATACGGACACTCATTCATGCTCACATTCACACCTATAGGCAACTTAGATTTGCCAAAGAAGCAAACGAGCATGTCTTTTGACTGTGGGAAGAAACCAGAAGGAACTCAATGACACACAAAAGGTGGAACAGGTTCAAAAACACCTTTAAATACAGCTGTTCAGAAATAACATGTCTCCCTTGCACACCACTTTCCTTTAATAGGTTAAATAACAAGTTTTTCTTACCCACTGTGAATATTCATAATCTTTTAATTTACTGTTTAGCATTGAAATCAGATGTATTTGCATTTATTTGTTTCAGTTTCAGTTTCAGTCTTGTAATTCTCAGACTTTAGATTCAATTCTTTTGGATACAAAGGAAGGACTGATACAAAATGGATATTTTTTGTCATACGTATATATGGAAAGATCAGGTTTTCATGCAGAACCATACGTAATAATAAACATACTGTATATTAATGAGTGCGTGATTATGGATTTGTTGTTCCACATGTCATTAAAGAAATCAGAAATGACATATGCACCACGGAGGAATCGTATACGTAGTGCGTATGTGCATGCGAGCACAGACGCTTACCTCGTGCATTCCAGGTCAAAATGAGGTTAACGTTATTACACGGCAGACAAATGCTCCACCGTTTATTTTAGAGTGGATCACTAAAGAGAAACCACCATATGCTTGCTGACTCTCCCTCACTCACGCGGGCGTACGAAGCTCGAGGACAGGATTGGATATGATAATAATATTTATCAACCTCATATGCATTACCACTCTTCCCGAGCTACTATAAGAAAATATCCATGAAAAAAAACCCTAAGCTAGAATACCTACTGAATTTAAGAACTCCTTAGTGATCATGTGTTTTCGTTTCAGGTGGATAAACTGAGGAAAAACCTGATACAAAGTGTGGAAAAAAAAAAAAGGCGATTTCATTTTAAGGCAGAAATAAAGGATGGAGAGCAGGACAGGGAGAGAGAAAAACAGCATGATGGCCTTGAGAATATAGATCCTCGCTTCCCAACACCTTTGTTTGTCTCAGAGTGCCACAAGAGAGCTGTGTGAGTGTGTGTGTGTGTGTGTGTGTGTGTGTGTGTGTGTGTGGTGTGTTGGGGGGGGGGGGTGTGTGATGGGGGGATGCTGGGCTGTGTGACAGAGTCTCTCTCTGCATTAATTGCTTAAATTGAAGCGCTGCCACGTCTCTGTGAGAGACGCTTTGATATGATAATGGAAGCCTTCTCAGCACAGGAGAGGCCTGCTTTGTGTGTGTGTGTGTGTGTGTGTGTGTACGTGTGTGTGTGTGTGTGGATGGTAATTTGGTGGCATGCACCTGCCAGCACGCCACCATCTCCTGTCGCCATCAACACGGCCAGGAAGACGGGCAGAGTCAGACAAACAGACTCAGGAGATAGAAAGCTCAGCCATGTTGATCAGTTTTGGGTGAAGACGGCGACCGGGACGGAAACAACGACGATGAAGGTGACGACGGCGATGTCACGACTGTCCCTCCACGTCATCTCCTTCTCCTTCCAGGACAGTTTCAATGATGCAATGTTTGCAACTCAAACTGTGTTTAAAAGTCACTGAAATTGATTTGAAATGTAAAAATAACAATATTTTGTTTAACCTGATACGTAGAGGATATTCAGAATTTCAGGTACTGTTATGTGAGTATTGAAAATCCACATTACCGCCCATAAGATTTCAATTTTACTTCAACAGAGTCAAAAATTTCAGCTGCTTTTCCAGATGTTGTAGTGATCAAACGAAATTCATTGACAGGGCTTTTGATGGCTGTGACAATTCGACATAACAAATCATAATTTTCTTGCACATTAAAACCTGCGGCCGGCCAAACAGCCTTCAGCAGGCGGACTAATGACATAACTTTCCAGAACCAAAACATCTTCAAGTAGTCTCCATGAGGAGTATACAGGAAGAAACCACTGAGTCATTCATTTTTTTTTATTTAATCTGCTCGATACAGTGAAATCAGAAGGTTCACAGTGACCTTGATCAATCATTACAGATACTGTTAATAAGTTCACAACACAAACATATGATTTGAATGTCAGTCTGCGGTGTTGTGATGTCACACGTGTCTCAAGGTCAGTGTTGATTGAAACATTTGATAAAAATGGAAACTCTTTCTGCGTCGATAACCCCTTTAGAGGAAGTCACAGGTTCAGTTCATCCCAGCACAGATGTCAAAGCTGTGAACGCACCTGAACACACACCTCTGACCTTCTCACAGATGTCCAAAATATTAAACCACCATGGAAGCGAATCAAACCCATGTAAAGTATAACAATCCCTTATTAACTCTATATGGAAAATATACTTTTTCAATAAAAATTATTACTTTATCCGGCTAGCTCAAACACAGTCCTCTACCGCATCTCAGCTGAAGCAGGAAGAACATTAAATGCCACCGAAGCAGGACTGTGTTAGAGAAACACGTAACATTTCACTACTCATTTAATTAGATTAAAAGAGAATAAGCCAATAAGCTAATGATTCATAGTGATTTCACAACAGCTAAATGTTGTTTTAAGGACATCTCAGTCTGTTAATTCTCCATTTTCTCATTTTTAACCAGTGGAGACTGTTCTTAGCTTGTTTTTTTTTTCTATCGCTGCCTTTATTTCCTCTGTCATTCCAGATTACTTTGTCATTCCCACAGTTACTGACCCGGTCCTGCCCCTACTAGTTAACAGCAGCCTTGCTCATCATGCGTCATGGTTACCTGAGCACCAATCAACTGTCAGTTCCCCCAGTGATGTCACAGGTCAGTGGGGCTGCCATTAAAAACACAGAGAAATCGCCATGGTAACACTGAATGTGCTGCCATGGCGGTGGTCGTGGTAGTTGTGGGAGAAGGTTTACTGGAAGGGAAGTGTGTATGTGTCTGTGTGTGTGTGTGTGTGTGTGTGTGTGTGTGTGTGTGTGTGTGTTATTCAATGGTGTCTGGGGCACCCAGTTGAGTCAGCCATTACCCAGAAGCCACTGCAGTTCCAGGAGGAGAAAGGAAGCACTGTGTCCCAAGGTCTGACACATACACACACACATACAGAATGGCCTGATCAAACACACACACATAGACCTCCTGGTTGCTCGCTAAGCCAGCTGACCTTTACACGGGCCACCCACAGCTGACCCATCCGCCACCATGTGACGAGGTGGGAGGCCTAAACTACTAAACTGTCTCGAGGCTCTTCACACACACACACACACACACACACACACTCACTCTGAAACCCCAACTCCACCCGTTATTGTTTCACAGTTATTACAGACAAAGGACCTGATCTACAGAAGCTTATAGTAGTGATTTTATTTTAATCCTCATGATCTGTCTGGGGTCCTAAAGATCTTGCACCCTCTCTAATTGTTAAAAAAAACATATTTCATTTTGTTTTATCACCTTAAAGGGATATATCATAGTTTTTTTAATGATTTTTTGTAACTTCTTATACCGCCAGATATCAGACGTCTATGTTAAACATGGTCAAAGTTCAAAAAGTTGAAGCGGACATGTGTAGAAATGCCTGAAAGTCAAAAGGCTTCATGCTATGTTACCTCTACTTCCTCCTCATGATGACATCAGATTGTTTGCCCACAAACAAGCCGTCCGGTCCGTAGCCTTTGTTGCTAAGGTTGTTCGTGTTGTCTGCTCACAAACGGATTCGGGCTCGAACATGCACGGATGTATATGATAAGTTTCTATTTCAAGTAAAGAATGAGGAAAATAAGTGAAATCCTACGTATCCTACCTTTTAACTGTAAAAAAAATGCAAAGGTATTCTAGTAGAGATCTGGAAATGTGTTTTTAAGCATGATTCTGAACTGATGACACACTGATTACTCATTATTTGGTGTTTTCATATGCATATATAATACAAATAATACATTTTATTCATAGATCACTTTTTCAACAGGTTAAAAGATCCTTAAGTAACTAAAAAACACAGTAACAGATCCATCTTATTGAGATTTGTTGTTTCTCTGATTGTTGACTGTGATTTCCACAACTGAAATTTTAAAACAGATATACATAATGTAGATTAGATGCATCTTATTAAGGTTTTGTTTCATTGTTATGGCACCGCTGCCATTACCCCTTGTGTGTTAGTGGTGGGCAATATGGACGAAACCCTTCACCACAGTTTATGTAATTTTTGTATTGTGATAATGACATATAAGTGGAACGGTAAATGCACTGAAATTATATAGTGCTGTTCAAGCACTCTACAGTTGGCCTCTCAGTCACACACACACACACACACACATAAATGGGGGCAGAGCTGACATGCAAGGTGCTGACCTGACCGTTGGGAGCAACTCGAGGTTCAGTGTTTCGCTCAAGGACACCTCAACATAGCATAATATAGAAGAACTTCAAGGGAAATCTATTGGGAAACTGTCTGTTTTTGTCAGTTTCAGCCAATGAAATACCTGAAAAATAATAGTACATCATCACGTTGATGCAAAAATCATAAAATTCACTACTGTCACGAAGCAGTTCTGCTCAAATACAAGCAGCCATTTAGGGATGGACACACAGTTTGACTAATTCATACCATCTCACCATAAACAAGGGGCCCCAAAAATTCCATTAATAGCCATTGATAGAGGAGAACGGTGTAGTTATCAGACTTGCCACTAGGTTGTGTATGCCTACAGCTTGGTGACACTAAAATTGGGACTGAAAATGGGACGATTCGCTACTGTGGAAGAAATCCAGGAAGAATCGAGGGAGGCTCCGGACATGGTGACAAAAGATGACCAAATGTTTCCAGGAATGGGAGGAGTACCGGGACACGTGTGTCACATCTCAAGGAGAGTACTATGAAGGGGCATTAACAAGGTCACACAGAGAAATTTTCAACATATATATATGTGCATATTGTCACCCACATATATGCATATATCACCCACTCCTATTGTGTCATGTAACTACATTTAAATTACAATAACTCCTGTTCTCTGTCTTGTAAAGCTCCTAATTAATGTCTGCAGTTTAATAAATATTATGTGCTCTGGATGTGCATACAAATGCGATTTCTGCGTACCAGTATAGAAAATCTGTTTATGGATGCATATTTAGATGCATTTTGAATTAGAAAACACAATACAGGACCTGATTTTACTGGAAAGCTACTTCAGTTCCCTGAATTATAGTAAACATACATGTATCAATGACGAGGAACAGATAAAATAAAACTGATATCAGTTAGCAAAACTCGCTATATAGAGCCTGTCATGTTGTTTACCATTTCCTCTATTTTAAGCTACAACCTGCTCTATTTAGCTGAATGATGAGATTATTCTAGGTGCACAGTAGCAGCTGGTTGTTTGCAGAATTGGAAGTAGTCTCGGGTGGACGGGGTGGGCGGCGCGGTGGGGGGGGGGGAGTTGCGCCCTGCTGCCATCCATTCAAAATACAGAACATGTCCTCCATGGTATCTGACTCATAGGAGAAGAGCTGAAGTGAGGGAGGAGAGGAAAGGAGGACAGCTTCTGGATCCGCCCAAGTGCTCTTGAGCCATAACGTGTTTACAGATTTACTGTTTTCGGGCGAGGAGAGAGTGATTCAGAAAATCTATGTTTTCTACCAACACTGGTGTGGACCGAACTGTCACACACTATTAATAGACGCGGGGGTTATGTCACAATGAGTCGCTCCTCTTGTTCATACTGTATTTGTGTGTCTTTAGCGTGTGTGTGTTTGTGTGTGCTGTGTATGTGTGTACTTCTTTCTCCTGTTGCCAAAGGCCCCATTCCCATCCCTTGATCTGGAACAATGTGCTTCAGTCAGAGAGAGACAGAGCAGCCTTAGAAACCGGGGCCCCCCTAACACACACACACACACACACATACACACACACACATATTACCCTGCCAGTTTCAAACCACTCAGAAATCAGTAAAGTAGCACTTCTCCAATGCTTTAACAAACCTAAGCATAAATATATGATTCCATGTCGTCATACACTGAATGCAGCATTACAGAAAGGTTTTTGACTCCAAGTGCGAACACACACACACACACATTTTCACAAATAGGACCTCGTCCCATGAATAATAAGTGTCCAACTATGCCAGAGGTCACATCCACGCTCCACTCCCCACAGCTTTCCCAACCAACCCCCTCATTAGGGAAATGTTTGTCACAGTTGGGAAGATGGAACGGGTGAGAAACAGCGGAGGGAAACAGGGAGGGAGGGAGTGAGGGAGGGAGGAAGAGGACAGAAGAATTATGGAGCAGTTGTTAAAGAAACTTGGGATGTCTGAGAGACTTCAGTGACTAATTACATTCGAGTGCTTTCTTGCCAAATTTTGTCGGTAAAGGTTCTCACAAAAGGTTGTAGACCTTTCAGTAGTGAGTGAAATTGTGAGAAATTGTGAGTCCCCACCGATTGAAAAGTGCTAATGCAGTTAACAAGTCTTATTTCTGAGGGACACCATGTTTGTGCTCAGACAGATTCATCACAACACACACAAACAAACTGACAGTCAGCAGTTTGCACTGTGTCCACAAAATTGGGCACGTTGGCAAAAAATGTTTACCTTTCAGAGGAAGGCACAGCAGCGAGAGAAAAAAAAAAAAAAATGAAAACACACACTTGAAAAGAGCAGAGCTTCTATGGAAGTGCCAAACATTTATATTTTGCAATTTTAACAATGTGAAATTACATGAACGTGTTATTCATGGGTGTTCATTTTTATGGGGGACAGTAGGAGATTCAGGTGTTTGTCGATGTTGTAAAAGAGGTTCAGAAATGCAGGTCAGCACATGTTCTGCTCTCCTCGGAGAAAAGAGACAGAGAGAAACTCAGAAAGAAAGACAAAGACAGAAAGAAAGAAAGCAAATCTTTAGCCGCAATACAAATCACTGTTTAGCCCTTAAGATTGCAATATAACGCTGTATGCTGAGTTTGAGGACATCTGAGTTCCTGAATGAACCCTGGAAGCTTGAATCTAAAACCAGTTTGTGAAAAAGTGAAAATGCAGATTGATGATTCATATCTTTGAGCACATTTACTGTGACGGTATTGAACTTTCTACTTGCTCTCAGAGAGTACTCCCAGTTCACCCCAATGAATATGTAAAGATTACGAGATGCGAAGTAAACATTTTAGTTTGTATGGTGTGTCATTCAAAAGTAATAATACTTAATTAATATAATCTACATTAATAATGACGTTTAGAGCCGCAAGATTAATCATTCATCCAAAAATTCATCTACAACTATTCTGATAATCCTCAAACATGATGATCGAATGCTTTTCTTTGTCATACATGATAATAAACAACAAGTCGTGACAAAACAATTGAAGATATCAACTTTTTTAAGACCAAACGATTCATTAAGAAAATAATTGGCAGATTAATAATGGTGAAAATGATGTTGGACATTTATTACACAAAATTTACAGTGTACATCCGACACATCAGAAACTGACGAGGAACAGAGGAGTTGAAACAATTAGTTAATTAGTTAAATGATCGACAGGGTACGTATGCTCTCTCAGTCTATAAACTGACTGGACTGTTGGTCAGACAAAATAAACTATCTGAAGATGTCCACTTGGGTTTTAGGAAATTGTGATTGTGACATTTTTTTTCCATTTTCTGGCAGTTTACAGACCAATTTGTTTAGAAAAAACATCAGCAAATTCATTAATAATGAAAATAATCATTAATCAGCCCTTAACTTCATGTGCCACAGTGGCTCAGAGATTGACAACTGACTGATATGACTGATGGAGATGTACAAGAAGATAGCTTTATCTCTAGTGGACACACACAAACACACACACACACACATAGACACACACACTATTCTCTGTCAGTGGCTCCTGCTTCCACTGAATGAATGAAAGCTTCTGTTCTCCCTGGCTCTCAGCCCTCTTCATGCCCCGCTGCTGACTGGCAGATTGGAAGTAACAAATTGCTGCGTCCTCAGAATGATAATTAGCAAAGCCATGAAGGCAGTTTTGTTTAAAGACTCGTAATGAAGCCAAACTTTCAGGTCTCTCTGGTCACCTGACTGACTTCTGATACCCTGAAACTTTACGAACACCCAATTCAAAAACTTTAACTTTGAGTTGTGTTGCTGGTTCAAAAGCTTAGCATAAACGTTATTTCTCACCATTGGCCCAGAGCCTCCCATAAGTCATCAACATCATAAGCTATGTCTCAGCCACAGGGCAAAGGTCCAGGATTGTTTTAAGTCTAGAAAAACCTTCTATTGATGTTTCTGAGAAATCTCCGTGGCACACATACGGCATATATTATCTTAGGTGTGATGAAAACAGAACTTGGTGGCCTTTTAATAATCAAGTCTCTACAGTGAAGAGAGTCTCCTCCCCTGACTCTGATGCCTTTAGCACAGCTCTAGCATCTCCATCAACAAGTCAATAGAGGCTCTGGCTCGCCGAGACATTACCTAGGAAGCTATGGAGGTGAGCAGGGCTTATTATAAGCCTCTTAGTGATTCTGCGGGAGGTGAAGAAATGGTCTCTGTTAGGGGAATCAATCCCTGGGTAATTACCTAGACACACTGCAGGCTGCTGTGGAGGACTAGGACCGGGCTGAGGCTGCGAAGGCTAGTGAGCTCCAGTTCAATAAGAGCCTTTTAGGAGTGCCCATTGTCTCAGACTTAAGAGAGGGGAGCAGACTGACAATGATAATGATGATGACGATGATGATGATGATAAATACACAGCCGGTAATCAAGTGGTGTTTGACGGACACAAGTGCACAGCAGGACTCATCAGAGTTTAGCTGCATGCAGGCAGCCAATCTATAATCCGTCCATCTTCAAGACTTGTTTATCCTGCTCGGGGTCGCTATCCCAGCATGCATTGGGAAAGAGGCAGGGAAACACCTTGGACAGATAGCCAAGCAAGCACAGGGATACAACAGGTAAACATATTCACACTGCATCCCATTTCTGCACTCAATCATTGTCATGTATTACAAGTGAAATATTGTGGTGTCCCAAATCATAATTACCCTCCAAAAGTGAGAGTCCTCTGCATCACACTTGGTATCAATGATTACCTTGAAAACAGCTCAACAGCTGGCTACAATCTGCCATTAAACCACTGAAGAGGTACAGAAATATTAAGGTGTTTCATTCCTTTCTATCAGCCTTTAAACACAGTTTCTATCCTGCATTTCCCATTTATTATGAGTTATTCTGCCAATAAGTGATTCCAAAATGCAGAGGAAAGATTGTTGAGAAATTTCATGAAGGTAATTTAGAGGAAGGACTGCCTCAGTGCCATACTCAGACCACTGACAGCAATAAATATCCCCTCAGCTCGGACCCCAAACAACACAACTACTTCTTCTCTGATGGATGGCAGAAGACTCCAGACAGACTAGACTCTGATAGAGTGCCCCCAAGAGGTAAAAGTACAGAACAACCAAGAGCCCCCAGTTTTAGCATTAGTTTTTGCATATTTTATAATATGTTTTATGTATTGAATATGTATCTGTAGTACAAAGGCAGGCTTAATTCAACAGCCACTACTACTAAACTGAATCTCAGTAAGGACCAACCTGAACACCAAACTATTCTGTAGGTTAATGCACTAATGGTGATAAATATCTCCTCAGGTCAGACCACCAAAAACAACAGCCTACAGAGGTATGATGAGGCAGCTGTTTTGGAGTGATGAGATTTCAACGGCGTCCTAAATTTAATCTCAGTAGGTGCACAGACAACACTAACATGCTTGAAGACAGTTTAAACCCCTCATTGTGGCAGTATTTTCCAAGGTCAATTATATAACTAAATTAAATATATGGGGATATATTAAATGTCACCAGCTTATTTGACTGTATTTAATATATAATCTGATTTGTGGACTTAACCATGACTATAACTATTTGATGAGCGAAAAAAAAATAACCTAACAGGCCGACAGACAGGTAAACAGACTGTCAGGCAGGCAGACTGGTTAGCAGACAGATAAAAAGAAAGTTAGACAGAGAGGGAAACAGAAGGACAGAAAGACAAGCACATAGCTGAAGCCTTGCTACTCTGACACCCAGGAAGCTATTTGCAACAACGCACGCAGAAAGGATAATGAAAAAAAAAGCTAAAAGAGAGAAACTAGATAAAGTAAAAGCACTCTTTCATATGAAATCAAGAGTTTAGGGGGCAGAGTTCAGCCATAAGTGGTGCTGCTACAACACGGCGCAGAAAAAAAATAATTTCATATTCTTTAATTTTCAGAATAAAATGGCCAGCCATTTCAGGTCGAATAATTGTTTGAACCAATGATTTTATCATTAATCCGACAGCGGCCCCCGAGAGCTGGGGGTCACACCGGAGGTTGATTAGGTACGAGGCTGCACAAAGAGCCCTCCAGTCGATGCCATTGAAAAGGAGCAAGTCATTTAGATTGTGAATTGGTCCCGGGGCTGCGAGGCTCGCTCCATTACAGGCCATTTTCAATTTCAGCCTCACAATAAACATCAAGCCGGGCCAAGGAAATTACAGCATCTTGGAGATGTAGCCGAACAGATAGGTGGGGTACGGACAAGATGACATGACTGGAAGGGAGAGGAGGGGCGGGTAATGGTAAGGGGCAGGAGAGAGAGAGAGAGAGGAAGACAGAGAGAGAGAGCAGAGATTATTCAAAGTGGAAACCTGGAAGATTGAGAGAAAGAAATTCCAACCTCTCTGACTCTGACAAGAGTTTTACATAGCACATGTGCTGTACCAAAAACACTTTACTAAAATCTTAATGTATGTGTAACACTGCAGAAAGTTTATTCTGAACCCAGAGAAATGCAAGAGATTTACATTTTATATCTGTAATTTTTTCCTGCAGGGTGATTCTGTTGACGAATGATGGACATGCACAAAACAAAGACTTGATCAATCACTTATTTGCTTGCTACGTAAGTATCAATACATCTCACTCTTAATCTGTTATGGTACAAGTCCTATTAATGTTTTACTTCAAATAGCAAAGCAACACATTTATTATGCCAACGAAGGACTTGCCAATCGTCCAACCACCATCGTTTATTTTAATGTTTCACTTTTCCATTACACACAGAAAAGGGAAGAACAAATAACTATTTGTCCATCTAATGGTGTCAGACATTCATTCACACATTAGTTTACAATCTCGAAGCAGGCACATGTTTGCTCTAAATATCTTTTCAGCATCATGAATACAACTGCGAACTGGTTGTTTACATCTTAAATACTTGTATGGACCATTCAGCACGAGTTTAATTATATTAGTTTAATTTCTTCTCACGCTTCATATCAATGGACATAATTTCACTGCTTTTTGTTACAATGGTCTTGTTTACTCATGCTTTATATAAAAATCCATGAGACTGAAATTAATGGGAAAATGCACCATTTCACATAATCACTTTGTTTTATTGGAAAAAAATGTCCTGACAACATTTTAGTTTTATTTGCTTTCTATATGCAACAATGGCGCTATAATTAAAGAAACTCGTACCCAGTTGCTTATTCTGTATCTAATAAAAAGGCTCTTAAAGTGACCTTGAGTATACCTTCACTCAGCAAACCATAGGTAAATGTATATGACTTTACATTGTGTTTTTACAATGCAAGTAGTGCTGCTTCAAGGTAAGTCGCCATTTCCTATGATGAGGGCTTTGTGCAAAGGTGGGTCGATAGTTTTGCAGGTCCAGCAGATAAAGATGAAATTTACCAAAACGATCAAGACTTGCCATTATTTGATTGCTTTTTGAGTTTTTGACCTTTCTCCACAATTTCCAGAAACATACACTACTGATCCTTTAACCCAAGTTAGCAGATTCTACCAAAAAATTGCCTTCTAGATCAGGTGGACTATCCTTGAAATTGGTGGTGGCAGAGTAGACAGAATCTATGACCCCTCAAAATAGACCCAGGGCCTTGGAAAAGTTGACCTCCAAGGTGCAAAGCATGCCAAGGCCCCACATGGACAAACTGGGTCTGGTTTAGCATCAGGAGAAGGATCGAAAGTGAAGCCAGTACTGCTTGCACTCACCTTTTACTTTTTGGGCAACAGAAATGAGGTTGTCTGTCCCCATCACCTCATCAAAAACCTTGAGGAGACATGTGCCTTGACAAGCTGAAGTTAGATTGTGAGAGTAACATGGTGAAATATTTGGTCGTCAATCCAAAATGGTGGTCTTGGATCGCATTGTGAGACATGTCCACCAATGACTGTTTTGAAACTTTGGCAACCAAACAGCTTGAAGCAAAAATTTGACAGTGTCAGAAATCCAAGACTCAAATTCTCACATTGTGACTGCTGCTGCGACCTACATCTACAAGCAAACCAGTCCAAATATGAAATGACACAGAATACATTGGCCCTCGTGACATTTCATTCGTTAATTGAACAAAGTCTATGGGGAAAACAAACCCAAACAAAACCATGGAGATGAAATGAAAAAAAAGTTCAAAAAAAATGAGTGAAATAGATGGATGACGCACTATCCAGAACGATTCATAATAACGATTCATTTTATTATAGGCATCTCGTAAAATGTAACATTCAATAAACTGACACAATCATTGTTGTCACACAGTTTAAAGGCTCCTTTATACCAAGCTGGTGACCACACGAGACACCCAACAAAGCTAGATGGACAAATTCACATGAGAGGCCGGGTGAGTAGTCTGCAGCTGCCTGGAAGACCAGAGCGTCAGGTAAACAGCCCTCATAAATGACCTCCAAAGCTGTGAAGGAAATTAATACCTTTAAGATAAAGTAATAACTGGTTGTTAGTTTCAACTGAAGTCTCCATATCTGTGGCGCATGAACCCTCCTTTACAATAATACACCAGGTATGCCTTCACCAGCCTAACAATGGAATAATTAAGCTGCTGGCTGGAAAATGAATACAAACAGCAGACATCTGCTTCTACCGCACTGGTTTTCACAGAAGACCCAAAGACTAGGCAGAAGACAATCAGATGGTTTGTCTCAAAGCAATTATCCACATCACCTAACTCCCCTGAGTCAGTCATATGGAATATGGGTGGAGAGATAATCTTAATATGATAGAAACCCGGTTGTAGCGGTGCATCTGTTGTATATGGACATCAATAATACCTTGTTTTTACCTCCAACCGGGACAGGGTATCATAATGCAGGCCATAATGAGATTTTCTTTTGTGTGTGTTTGTATACCTGTTTTTAGAGAATATTTGGAGTAACTGTTGATACAATACCAGAGTATTGGTACCAAACATGCCTTATTTTAAGAAATATAAATATGTCCTTTTATCAAATCCCTTTTTTCATTTAACAAAAGAAGCCAAAGTTGTCAAATATTAAACATTGTATGATCATAAGGAGCTACAAGAACGAAAAATTTGGTTCTTTTTGTTTTTTGGTGATCATTTGGTCTTTTTGATCTGCCCAAACACAATGCTGCCATTATGCTGCTGCACAATTTGCACTTTTTCATTACTGTTTTTGTCCTTTTGCACTATAACTTATAACACTATAACTCTTGCACTGTCTGTCTTGCACTTTATTGTCTTACTTGTCTATTTAATGTTACCATTGGGGAATACTGGGAAACGTTTTCTCGACTCTTCTGTATGCTTTGCACATGTAGAGAATTGACAAATAAAAATCTTGAATCTTGAATCATTCAATGCCAGCTTTCCATACTTGACAGTTTTTTGTACACAGTGCTATAGAAACCTTTTGGTTGGTCCTAAAAATACACTTAAGTTTGATACCCAACTGTACCTGGGATACACTCTCAAAACTATTGATGTATAATGTATGAAATCATAAAAAATCTGATGTCAGTGATCAAGACAAGCTGAGAATGTCACAGTTACACCTAAACAAATAAGTCAAGAGTCCGAAATCATAAATTCACCTCAAAGGGTTTGACAGTCTGTACGGCAATAGACAATCCTTACTCTTAGACTTTTTATTTGTTATTTTGGTGTAGCAATCCAAGAAGTAAATTCAGTCATTATCTGTCCTCCTAACAAAATGTCAAAGGAAGCTCCATTCATGATGATGTGACCCACAAACAACACAGCAGGTCAGCTCTTGTATTTCCGACTTCCTGCTTAACAATGAGAAGCATCATTCCTGCGCATCATTTTCCAGGTATCCTCTGGCCAAATGATTTCACTGTCTGAACTGCCCACAATTCCTATTTTATGTAAGATTAAAAATCTACAACCACATATTCATGTCTAGTACAACCATTTAGTAAGACATCAGAGTTTACCTTAACACTAATTACTGACATTACTTGTGAGTGTGTGAAAATAAAAGAGGCTATTTATTTGTCTTTCCATACAAGGCCAAAAGAGTCTGAAAGAGGAATGGCTAAACAAAAACCAAGGCAATAAAAAACCCTTCTCTGTGGTGGTATTAAGAACATTAAGCACCAGCGTTTTTTCTCCATCTGTGGCAGAAAATCAATGGTCGCGGCCTGCGAAGACAGCCGGAGGCTAATTTTACCCTGCATTTTCTCTGGCGGCTAATCCCGCGGCCAGGAGCTAAACCAGGGAGAGCAAGACGAGGAAGAGGAGCAGAGAAGAAAAGGAATAGAGATCTCCCTCCCTAAATGAATATTATCAGCATGAAAACAAAGTGACTACCTGAACAAAGTCTATTTTACAGAACCACTTCAATAGATTTCACCCCTATCTCTCTCTAACTCTCTCTCTCTCTCGCTCTCTCTCTGTGGGGTGACTCGGGGTATATATCTATATACACATTCCAAATACCTAAATACCCACTCCCACCCAAAAGCCACAAACACCCACTACACATGAAGGGCATATATGCAGACACTGAGCTACACACATGCAGACAGCAGAAATGGGAGAAAACTCGATGAAGGAGCTCTTTGACAAAAGTAATTTGAAGACAGAAAAGAAACTTTCTGATGTGTTTCCACTGCATAGTCCTAAATCTATTTGTTATATCTGTATTTCACTTGGTGGTGGTGGTGGTTCAACCCCAGCAGATGAGAAAAATTAGTCCTATTATCAGTATCTACTGATACTACATGGCTCCACTACTTTGATTCTGTATCTTCATGTCAGACATTTGATTAGGACAAAAAGGTACAAATTCAACTTGTATCTGTGATGTACACTGATTGTATGTCGTAGGAAGTCTGTGACAAAATAGGCCCAACTTCTAACTTGATTTATTACCACAGTGAACACTTTCCTAAACAATTTATGGTCTCAATCACTAGTTTCAAGCCTTCTTCAATACAGCATCATTTTGTAAATTATGGTCCCATTTAGAGTAAAGAGAGACATTCAGAGACGACGTTGGTTAGGTAACATAACCATGGCATAATCCCAGATTTACAAGTATAGCCAATGTTATTTCAGTGTATTTTTTTTTAATTCATGAAAGTTAATTTAACATTTTGGTCACCTAAAAAGTCTAGTTCAGGGTTGGATGTAGAGATGTTGGGTTACAGTCTATAATTCCAGAGCATCCTGTAGGACAGCCTCTGATTGGTCAGACTATTGCGTCCATCGGCATGAGGAAGATGGCAGTGTGGTCTGATTTGCCAAACAGAGGGAGAGACTTCACTTTGTAGCTGTCCTTAAAGGATTTGTAGCAGTGACCCAGCGTCCTCTCTCCTCTGGTGAGGCACGTGGTATGCTGCTGAAGTTCCGGCCTCACCGTCTTAAGATTTGCACTGTTAAAGTCCCAGGTCATGATCAGGGCTGCAACCTGGTGGTTAGCCTGGTGGCTAGTGAAGGTCCCATGTAGTTCAGACAAAGCACTGTCTGTGTCCACTTGTGCTGGAAAATAAACCGCACTGAAGATGATTGATGTGACTCCTGGAGGAAGTAGAATGGGTGGCATTTGATTGCCAGGAGCTCCAGGTTGGGAAAGCAGGAATGTGTGAGAGGAACGACGCTCCTGCTATTGCACTCTCCATGTCCATCATCCATGGATGAACCAAGAGGAACTCCATTGGTTGAACAGTGTGGTTAGGTATCATCGGTGTCCGCCATGTCTTGGTGAAGTGGATGATATCACAGTCCCATATGTCCCTCTGGTATTTTATCCTGGCCCTGAGTTTGTCCAGCTTGTTCTCCAGGGACTGGATGTTTGCTAGCAGGATACTAGGTTGTGGTGGATAATGTGGCCTGTTCCTGATGCCGGCTCATTTTCCTCTGGGCCAATGTGTCCTTCAGCTCTCCACGGGATCTCGCTCGGCCAAGACCTTTAGAGAAGCATTGTGAGTACTGTATAGTATCACTGTAAATAAAACAATCGAATGACCGGAGCAGGTATACAGCCGCTGCACTCACCAATATATTAAACCAGTAGTTTTAGAAATTATATATATATATGACTGCTAAACCTACTGGTTGGACAAATATACTGTATGATGGATTGCTCAATTAAAGGTGCCCTGTGGAGGTTTTTAAACAAACAGTTTCTATTTACATTCAGTGTTTCTCATCAAGATGCTTTGTGTGTGTCCTTGAGGTCTTACAAACATGTCGAATGCATTTCCATCCTCAGAAAAACATTTGCAAGGCCGAATTCTTGAACATTTTGAAAGCTGCATTGTTTAGATACATCCATGTTTACATGCTTGCCGCCTACTTTTTCCCTGCCTGTTGTTGGTACGTCGCTGCTTTTACTGCCACTTGTAGTTTAGTGTTAAATCATTGGCAGGACTGTGTATCGCACCAACCACATGTATGCGCATGTTTGTACATGTGCATGAGGCAAAGTAAACAGGGACCCATTTTGGAAAAATATTGCAGCACAGCGCAACTAGTGGTCAAAAACTCCATGGGGTACCTTTAAGCCGTCTGGTCTAGTTGAATACAAGCCAGTTAGACAAAAACAAAGACCAGAGTAGGTTTATCCACCATACAATCAGGCTGATTAGAGACACCTGTTCACAGCTGAAGTGACATCTGACAAAAAATCCTTAAAATCAGCTGTATTTCCAACAAAATGGCTACAATTGTTAGACTTAGCATGCAACAGAGAGTGGCAACAACACACTAAAGCTTTGCCTACATACCGCTGGAAATAACACTAGAAGATGAAGACATCCTTGTGTATTGAAGACTGCTTCCATTAGCCTTCACTGCATCTTGTCATCAAATTTTCTGTTTCACCCAAACATTAAAATATTTGAGGCATTTTGTTTCTCATATGTGTGTGTGTGTGTTTGCGTGTGTGTAAAAGCAGACAGAACAAACAGAAATTCCATATTAGTCTCTCTCGGAAACTGAAGCATGCATGCTCCTGTGTGTGCTCCTGTGTGTGTGTGTGTGTATACGTGTGAGCCATGGCTCTGGCGGAGCGAGCAAAAGAGAGAGAGAGGAGGGGGGGGTTGCTGTTTTAGTCATTAAGGAAATGAAGTGAGGGGTGAAATCTACTGAGGGAGATATATTTCTATAGAGTCATGGTACATGCTCTATCACAGCAGGCGTAACACACACACACACACCCAAATCAAATCTTTCTGCTCTGCTACTGATCCACTCTGCACTGTTGCATGGGAACAACACACTCAACTGGGAGTGTGTGTGTGTGATCGCATGTATATGCATGACTATGTTGATAAATGTGTGTTTATGAATAGTATTGTAGAGTACACACACCTCCGAGTAAGATGAAAAGAGAATGACTGTGGACTCCATGATGTCTATAATAGACATCCTTAAGATATGAAATTTGCATATCTTCCAAAGTTTGTCTTTTTAGTGTTATTGTAGTCCTTGTGTTTACCTGTTGCGCTGAGGTGGAAGGATTGTAACAAAAGGAGGGGATTTGGTACTAAAAAGACTGTTTCTCTGCTCATGTGGGCACCTGACTTTTGTTTTCAGACAGAAATGAGAAGTTGTGAATCTATCCTTTAAAAAGGAAACAGGGCAGCTTCATGACTATAATTTTTATCATGTTGACTGAATAATAATATCTTGTCCTGGCTCCACTCTGCCCCTATGAAGAAATCTTCTGGCAAATGATATGAGATGAAAGCCTTTTTTTTTGCTTAAGTTAATGGCCCCTGTTACACAACATGACATGTCACAATGAGTACATGAATTCGCGTTTTTGTGAGAAGGCGATAACTGTCATGTAACCGGTTAAAGCTGCAAGGCCAGCCTGTAAAAAAAAAAAAAAAAAAAATGACTAGTGACATACAGTAGTCATTTCTGTCAGTGGCGACCACCCAGATGGGCTGAACTTAAAAAAAAAAAAAAAAAAAAACCTCAGCCAGCCTCACAGCAGAGCTTTTCATTTATGGGCTTCTAAAACCCCTGAACCTCCCTGGCTGCTTCACACACACACACACTTTAATAGGAGGATGATACAGTGGGGGAGTGAAAGAGAGAGGAATGAGGAAAATAGACAAAAAAAAGAGGGGAAGAGGGGAGGGTATAGAAAATAATGAATGGAAGGAGAGAGGGAGAGATAGGATGGAAGAGAAAAGAGAAAAAAGGAGGGTATATACCTCTTCCACATCACTGCCTTCAATTTAACACAGGTGGTAAAGTTAGCAGATAACACTGATAGTTTCGCCAAGGCTTCGCATGAGGAATGATACACAACAGACACACACACACACAGATTTCTACCTCCTCCGGTATGAAACGGGGGGTAGATGCAGAGATGGAGGGAGAGATGCAGGAATCCAAGGACACAAAAGAGAAAAGAGGAGCGAAAGAGGAAGGACTGGGGATGGAGTCTGCCTATTTCTGTGACCATGTGTGTGAGTGTGTGTGTGTGCTTGTCAATTACACAGAGCTGAGATAGTTTATTAACCTCTCAGGCCTGTAGGTCATCTCAGTACCATAGGTTAGGACCTGCGAGTAATTGATGAAGTACGCCGTGTCACGCAGACCACGTCTCAACACCGCTGTAACACACAGTTTATTTTCTCCTTCTTTCAAATATAACAGCACCCAGTTTAGAAGGCTTCCCACCGCCTGCAGGAGTACTGCATATCTGCAAATCTGCAACACTGACCTGAGCTCAGAGAACTGAACCTGTCCTCTGGAAACATTACATGTATTTAAGGTTTTCGGGGAGATCGGCCAGTTGGTAAATGTATCTCCAATCGTAGATCATTGTTACTGTAAGACCTCAGTATTTCAGTTCCTGTTTTTTTTGTTGTTGTTTTTTTAAATTCCAGGATTTATTCTGCTTTTACTTTCATCATTTAATTGTTAAGATAAGTACAAGTGGCAGCAAAAACCAATAAATGCTACCTAACAATACTGAGTGATTGAAATAATGAGTATTACCTCTAAAGCTAAATGGTAAGATGTTGAAAAGTAACATTAAATATCATACAAATACTGTCTTGAACCAACTGCCCGGGTTTGGGATGTGCCATTCACTAAAAATACTTCAAAAAATAAACTTGATAATGTCCTCTATGTTGATTTAATTAATCCACTGGCCCATTTATAAGAAAACCCATTAAAGACATAGTGATAAATTAAGCTATTTCGAGATTTCTGTGCAAAAAAACACAATTTTGAATATTTTTATATCAGAATTCCTCTTTTTTTCTGTTTGTGTAAAACATTAAAATTGTTTTTCAGCTTGAATTCAGGGGTGTATCCAGATATGTATCCAATCAAATGTGATTTGAGGCAGTTTAAATGGCTCAAATCAATCAACAGAATCAAATCTTTTTATATAAAACAAACAGGTCAATTATAAAAAAAATCTATCTGGGGGATTTAGCAGTAGGTTGTGTTTGTTTCACAGGACATTTTACGGGAAAACCCTGAGATCCAGGTCCTCCAATAATCCAATATGCTTCATGATTCAGGAGGCCTTCATTTAAGTTGCCTCCTCTTCAGTATACCAGTATGAGGTCAGAAAGGTAAGCTGACTGACAGGCCAACAAACTCAATAAGTCATCATACATAGAGTAAACAACAAAGATCGAATGCAAGTGTTTTGCAAGACAACTAGGAGTATTTTCTGATCTGTCACCTCTATAGTTTGGTTTAGGCGTCAAATCCACTTGGTCAAGATTACACGATGCATTGTCACCATGGCTAGAAAACAATATTGTCATCGTCATTACAGTAAGAAAGACTGATGGCTATACAAAATTAAATTCACAATTCAAGGGGCAATTAGAGGCAAGCAAGGTTGCAAACAGCTGTATTAATGGATCGGTACAAACTGGTCAACAATATCCAACACCCCAATGGCACATATGTCAAAAAAGTGCAACTGCATTTAAAACTGTATATACATGAAGGTAAACTGGATCTTCCTTTAATTTGTTTTACATACAAGCAAATGTGAGCTGCAGTCTCCGGTGTCAAAGTCACACAGTTTGTAATCCCAACCATCCACCCTAAACTCCTCCCTACAAGGCTTCGTGACTGCCTACCAATGTCATGATATTTCTAATTTTGATACTTAAGGAGGACTGTAGTGACTCATTACTGAAAGCAGACCTTTTTGAACACACGAGAAACTTGGCGTATCCTTTATTTATTTTTATGATTCTTGTAGATTGTAAAGTTTATGCTAAAGCGTCCTACCAATCTTCAGGCGATGAAGAGCGATAAAATGAAGCAGCAGCCTCCAGTTTCTCACCTGTAGCTGTCATCTCGTAGCTAAATTCATCTTTGTCCTTTAAAAGAAGAAGTTCCCTCACTAAAAAAAACATAAACATCGTAGAGTGATGGCGTACGGCAGGTAGGCCGGCCTCCTCCTAGACAATTAACGCTTTCCCTCATCCTCATTAGCAATAAATCAAAGACTGAAGAGACTAAAGACAAACACTGCGACTGTCACAATATTCCTCTTTTGTTTGCGGCCACTGCGTTGTTCGTTAAGGTGCGATCAAAGCAGCTTAATGATGAGCAGAGAGAGATAAATGAGGAATGGCACAAACCTTAATGAGTGACGGGGACCGAAGAATAACTACTCTCTTGTGGATATATTCAGTATATTCATATTTGTTGCTGCTGCTGCTGTGTGTGTGTGTGAGCTACAAAAGGGTTTGTGCATTTGAGTGTGAATGGAGGTAATGGGCAGTGCAGCTGGCCTGCACTCAGTTTAAATGCTGCCTGATTGTTTTAGCTCATCCTGGGTTTGATGATGGAGATGGTGTTGTTGTTCGAACAAATATACGGCGCCGCGAGCGCACATCTGTGGGGCGCTAACAGGTGTGGAAGAGACAAGAGGAGAGATGGTGTGAGAGACACAGAGAGAGAGAGAGAGAGAGAGAGAGAAAGTGAGTTTTGGAAACAATCCCAGCACCAAGCAGAAGCCAAATTAAAAAGAAAATCAAAGCCTTTTTCATGTCCACTTGAAGATGATAGCGCTGTTAGTATGAGAGAGGGGGGGCGGGGGGGGTGTGAAGGGAAGGAGTGGGGTGAATCTGCATTATGTCAACTGCGTTTAGATCAGCTAAATATGGGCAGATTCATTTTAGAGGAGTTGCAATCAGATCATCACAGCAGGAAGAGCAGATGGCTGGATGTTGGGAAATACACCACATATGCTGCTGATGTTTAAGAGGGTGATTCGTTTAAGTTTACACACACAAGTTATCCCTTTAAAATAAGTTGTTCAACGTACACTACATGACCAAATACATGTGGACGTCTAAACTTTGGAATTGCCCATATGACCAGCATTAATATCTTTATGATTATACATCTGAATATCATGCAGTTCTGTATTTGTGGTTTTGTTCTGAGGTCTGAGAACAAAACCACAAATACAGGTCTGAGGATGCCTCTGATTACAGGTAGTCACTTGCTGCACCTGTTGGTAATAAGTTGATTGGCATAAGTTGAAAGGATCCAACCATGAAACTGACTCAGTACTGCACACTGAGGAAGGCATAGCTAAAACATCTTTTCCTCCTGTGCTCAAGTTTGACAGAGAAAACTAAATAAAAGGAAGAATCTAACTGATTTGGGTGTTCAAACCTTTTTTTTTTTGTGCTTCGGACACTCGAACGTTACGCCGTTATCTGCTTGTTGAGCATCTCATTCCAAAACCATGTGCATTAATATGCTTTCCACAACATTTTGTAGCTATTTCACAACAAACTGGGAAAACCACTGCATGCTGCAATGTTACGGTTATCCCTAAATGGCACTAAAGGGACAGGCCCACAGTCCTAGTATAGTGGGCATATAGTGTATATGGAGCATAAAGTCTTATGGGTCATGTGACATAAACTATCCAACAAGAACATCCTCCAAATACTGCTGGTACTATAATCACTGCTGGTAAATTCAACCTTTTTTCTTCATAAATGTATTGAAGAAAAATAAGTTTTCAGTAGTTTTTTCATTGTAAATCAAAAAGACTAGTGAGCACTGTTCTTCTCAATTGACAGATCCATAGATTAGTCAAATACACTCCCTTATGGATAATAGGATAATAGGAAATTGATTGGATTATATATATTAAGTAAGTGGGAGCGGCGGAAGACAGATAGAAAGAATTAGTGACTATGTATTCATTCTATTGTATTAGATATTATTCTTAATCATTTATCATATCATATCATATCATATCATATCATATCATATCATATGTGTCACATATTTGGTCCAGTGGCCAAGCATTCCAGTAACAACAAGGTGCAACCATGTGCATGTTGCTATTATACTGTCATGTAGGCATGCACATTCATAGTTTTGAATGGGTTTTGGCAGGAGTGTGTGTGTGTGTGTGTGTGTGTGTGTGTGTGTGTGTGTGTGTGTGTGTATTTGTAACAATACAATATATGATGCCATTCACTTGAATGAGAAAGTGTGTCCAAACTTTTGACTGGCACTAGATAAGCTCTTATCATGGATTTGAGAAACCCAAAGAGGGAAGCTAGATTACCCAACGAGAGGCCAATTCATGCAATAATTATCCATAAAAAACATGATGACAAATAAATAATGTAATGATGAGTTAGAGGCTCAGTTCGAGTTTTGGTTGTTCTCTCGTTGTGTATTGCTTGTGAAAAGGTTGACAAATACATATGAGAAGTGTTTCAGTTCATCAATATTCAGTAAACCAAAGTGGGATCATCCTCCACTTTTAGGATGAGAGTTTGCACAAAAATGACGGAGACTGAGATAGAAAGCAAGGAGTCAGATAGCAGACAGTGGTGAGAACACTGATAATATTAAAGTCATGTATAAAAGGAGATACATTAAATAACAAGGTTATTCTGATCATTGCAACAGACTCAGAACATCATAATAATTATAAATGAATAGTGTGCATGTAAACATACTGATCGTCAATCCTATTCTTAATCCTAATAAACACATTAAATGACACAAATAAATAAATAAAGTGTTAAAATGTAAGTGTGTTAGCCCGCTGAGTGACCACACAGCAACACACTACCAAAGATGAAAGTTTGCATTTAATATCACCCACAAACTGCTCTGCTGTTTTTTTTTTTTCCATCCAATCTTCTACCACTTTCCCATCCACCCCTCATCCACACCCCAGCAGGCCTCTCTCACAGCACAGAGCAGATTACTAGCGCGGCTCTGAGCTGCCGCGCCACCACAACGGACGACGGTGAGCTTCAGCCGCCGCCGCCGCCGCCGTTCGAAAACTAAGACGTTTTAATTTCTTACTTTTTATCGTGGCCACGCAGACCACTTTCAAACTACTTCCCTTTCGCACAGTTCCACTTCCAAGCCGCCCAAATCTGTGCCTCTCCCGCCCCCGAAATCTTCACTGCCCAACGGTCCCGGATGACCTCCCCTCCCTGAAATCTGGCTAGAGCTCCAATCTTGGCTTGATGGGATGCGTGGAATTAAAAACCAGGCAATTACAGTGAAAAAATTGAAATCTTGTGTTTTGTATGGGAGTGGTGTGCCGAGGGGGGGAGGGGATTAGGCTAAAGCTGGACTGGCGGTTGAATGGTGAATGAACCGAAGGGTCCCTGAAAGACACCACTTGTTATTAGAGTGTGTAAACACTGCCAAGCTGCTGAGAAGCTGGTAAAAACACATCGGACATAAAGACGCTGCCTGTGGACACGTCGTATTATCCCTCAGTACATTAACTGGCTGCTAAATACTTAGCTTGAGGATTCCAACTCCCCCCCCCCCTCTTCCATCTCTGTCTCTCAAAGTATCTCCCCCTCTGTAATCTTTTCTAGACAATGAGCGAGAGAGGGAAGAGATATACAGTGAGGAAGAGAGGGAGAGAGAGCCACAGAGATCTACAGTAGAAAGTCTGTCAGCAGTGTCGGGTTTATCTCTATCTAACACTGTGGGCTCTACACTGATCTTAACCCACATGGGGGAGAGAGTTTATTATTGGAAAGCAAATATACAGTAACGTCGACAAAAATGAACTCGTGAATACAGTTCACTGTCGTTCAGAGTAGTCACCAATCGTTTGAAAGCAGATGTGAATGAGTGACACGAGACAGTGCTAATTTATTAACGCCATCTTTGGGGAGGAGATGCAGAAACTCAGATACTGCGGCCGGGAATCCCAACCCCCCCCCAAAAAACACCCAAAAAAACAGTATTACAAGAGTCAGGCCATCTACGGACCTCTTTCACTATACTGGATCCTTCCATTTCCATTGAGATGGTTTCCTAATGATAGACTTCACACTGAACTCGGCACAGAATGAGCTTATTTTCCTTCAGCAGGACCACTGTAGGGCGTCTTTTTCCCCTTTCCTTTTCAATTTGAACAGGATTTGACGTACTTTTTCCTTTTATTATATTAATTTGGGGGTCAGGTGCTGGTCTTAATTAGATGGAGAACAAAAAAAAACTCCATGTCATCATTTGATTGGTCTGTTGCCGCACACCAGTGATAATATTGGGGAAATTATGAAAAGCGTCAGATTAAGTTCAATGACAACTTGTTTTGTATTCATAAAAAGCATTTAAAAGATTATTAAACTGTAGATACATTACAGTGTGGTTAAGATTATGGAATTACCGTGTTTCAAGCAAATTAGGTTAAAGTTAGACAACCACAAGACTCAGGTTAAGGTCATGGAGAGGTTTTGGTTAAGGAAGAAAAAAGACCACAGACTTGATCGACGTTCATTTAAAGGTTCTTTGGTTTCTTGCACAAAAATCAGATGTGCCACAAATCCATCTGACAACCAATATAATCCTTGACACCTTTATTTTTCACCTTATTCGATCAAGGGTACATAATAATAATAATAATATACACATGACTCTTGGAAAATGAGTGTTATTTCCATTGTTATTTTGTTGGCGTTCCTCTTGGCAACATAGCCCGACAACAAATTGTGTCAATTCATTTATTTTACTAAAACTGTTTTAACCACAGGGAAGGTGATTGGAGACAATGCTGTCTATGAACCAGCTCAACTGACACACATGCTATAACCAAGCAAAACATGTATGTATCTGATCCATGTGGCAAAAAGAACAAACTCGTTCAGCTCGTAACACGGGCATCAACAGCAACAGCAACATTTCGCTTAATGCATTTCACATACATTTGACCATAAAACATAATCTATAGGTATATGTCTTCTTTTAGCAGATAAACAAAGCAAACAAACAAATTTCTTGCTGCAGCACTCGTGGGTTATGTTACAATCGGAGCTCTGTGATTTTTTACATTTTATGTTGAATTAAAGGAAAGGTTTTGGGGGTTTTCTTTAAAAGCATAAACAACATTAATAATCACATAAGGGGGTCAAACGTGTTGTGTGGCTTTGATTCAGTGACAGCATGGCAGTACAGGAGGAAAACTGGAAGCTGCTGGATGCCACACATTCAATGGAATTTCCTTTTTTTTTATCCCAGTAGTGCAGTGTCACATGTGGCTGCTGAACTACACGGCCATTATTCTTCATCATTTCCACACTACTTCCATGATACACTGTAATTTCACCTTTCTCAGTCCACGCCATGTGCCACAGGGTACCATTAATATACCATTACAAACAGCACAAACCAAAGTAAGCCTATATTATTCTTAATATATTGCAACCTATACTCTTTATGTCATTACATCTCTTCCCCCACTCCTCTGCTCTGGTGAATGAAACCATCTGCATAGTAAGATTACGCCTGTAATTATACAGCCAGCAGCACATGCATTGTCTCTATATGTCTCAAACACACACACATACACACACACACACACACACACACACACACACACACTCACACACAGCGAGTGTCTGGCCCTGCAAGGCCATTATAGTAAACCACGTGAGCGGCTTCTATTCACAGCTCTCTATTGTTCAGACCAAGGTAAGTAGGGGAGCCTTCAGACTGTAATCACCTGCGCGCGCACACACACACACACACACACACACACTCACGTACACATTCACACATTGATGTGGAAATGAGAGGAAGGAGAAAGTGAGAAAATAAATATTAGGATGGAAAACAGCTGCTTGTTAGAGGTGTATGTATCTGTGTATGTGCGTGTGTGTATGCGTGCGTGCGTGTGCGTGAGTGTCCGTGCATGTTTGCAAAAAATTAGATTTGCTTTTGGTAACAAGGGATTAGATTTGCTACTAAAAACATCAAGGCTAATTCCTTCAAAACTGTGATCCACAACTGGAAATCATGATGAGAAAAAAGCTCCCCGCCAAAAAGAAAATATCATTTTCATCAAACAATTTTTCAGTTTAAACCCATTTTCACCTGGATTTCCAGTCCATACACACCCAAGAGTCTTTTTTTTCTTCTTCCAGCTACAAGAAGACAGTGATGTTTGTAGTTTTCAGTAAACGAGGTTCTCTGGTGGAGAGAGGGTGAAGACAAGAATGTGGAGAAAATAGAGGTCTTCAAAATTCTTGATCCGGAAATTCTTCCTGTGGTGATCAAAGCTGAAAGCAAGTCTGTTTTGGATCCACTCGGGTATTAGACACCATACAATACCACACAAACCGAATTAGACTCGAATATAATTTGAATCTGGTTCGGCTCAGGTCCTGGGTCAAGTCTCTGTCATGAGGAACAAAGAGGACCTGTGAGGATGAAAGCTTGACTGGTGAATCAGCAGGCCGATATCGATCAATATTAGCTGATAGCATGTATGTTGCTGACAGCAAGAAATGTCAGTATGGGATTGAAACAGAGTCACTCTTACATAAAAAATGGAAATAACTCAGTACGTATCATGGTTACAGTTCTTTAATAACGATAAAATCTAAGGGATCCTGATCACAAGTGGTAATTTATGATAGGCCTCAAGAGAAAAAAAAACAAATTCGGCAAATTTCCCTTTAAGTAAATACAAAAATATGGAATTGTTAAACTAGAGATTTTGCTCCAAATGTTATTTTTATGTGTGTGTATTCGTAAACAAAACGATTGTAACAGTAAATGAGTCCGACTCTTAAATATTATTCATTATATCCACGCGTCCAACAGTGAGAGAGTGAATGTCTGGACATGAACACTGTCCTGCTTGAGAGCATGAGCTGTAGCTAAAACACACAGTGACAGGGTGACAGAGAGAGTGTGTGTGTATGTGTGTATGTGTCAGATCCCCTATAGCCTGACAACAGAGAGAGAGAGAGAGGGATGAGACAGGATAAACAGGCAGACACACAACCTCCAGGGTATCTATAGCACATTTCAAACACACACTGGCACACTGATACAGAGCATCTGTAGGTACAATACTGCATATATCCCTCTATGGAAAGCAAATGACCTTTTTTTTATGCATCTGAAACTGCACTGAAATGGAAAAAAAATGCTACTTGAACAAAGCTAATGACATTTTTTAAACTATAAATGGGCAGGAAAGGAAAAAGAGTGGATACAATAAAAAAAATAACACATCTTTTGAATAATGTGGTAGTAATAACCTCTAAAAGGGCACATATGAAAGAGGTTTTTTTTCATAATTACTGCTAATTTTCCATCTTCTCTAGGGGGGTGAAAGCACCCCGGACGGTACATGTGAGTCCTGCTGATGCTGTTTGTCAGTGTGAGAGTAATCGTGTCCAGTTTTGAAAGAAAGTGCCTCGCATGTTTCAAAAGAATAGAGTCAGCCGAGCTAAACTAATAGGTCAACATTCACTGGAACACACCTTCAGCGGTCTCCGCCGCTGACCGTGTCAACTGTCAACACCGGGGAGTTTCATTTTTAATTAGTGGCGAGCGCGGTTTTATCAGAACAAATACAGGGAGCGGACGGTAAGGTAAACGGGAGTGTTGAAACAGTGTAGACAAGAGCCCACCTTGACCAGGAGGGAGTCGCTTTATCTTTTTTGCCAAACGGTTGTCAGGAAACAAAACAAAAGGAGACGATGTTTCCTCATCTAACATCTAAAAGTTACAGGTTTTTGGTGTAATTGTGATAAAGGGGGAAAAGGTCAATGCTTGGAGACATCACTGAGTCGACCACCAGCTCCCTCGATTGTTGGAAAGTGTTGTGGTTGGATGTATAAGATTTATGTTGGGTCCATTTTATGTGAACTGTAGAAGGTTTTGGGATTATATATTTGCACAATCTACAGTATCTTTCATGTGATAGCAAGTGTATGTTTTGTGTTTCATCAGGCTTGAGAGAATTTCCCTTCAGACACAATAAGGTCAGAGTTGAAAGTGAAGAGCTGAGTTGAAATGACAACACTTAAAGAAACCCTTCATCAGCTATCCTGAGCTTTCTGATGACACTATAGGCAAAAACAGAAGTTTCCAGTTGTTTCCCTTATTCAAAATATGGTGATTTTTATTTATTTGAGGAAAGACTGTAGGATTGTAGGACTGTAGGAACAGCTCAACAACAACTAAGCTGACCTCCAGAAGAATCTTCTTTATTTCACCATCGTGTTTCAGCACTGGGCCATCGTCAGGGTGATTTACAGAAGGTGTAAAAAAACACACAGCCTATATATAAACTCTACAAGGAGCCTGAATCCTCATCGGTTATCCAATAAGAGCTTGAAACAGCCGCCAGAACATGATGCACCTCCAGCACAGGATTTTCAAAATAAGTCTGAAGTACATAACAAAATGAATCATACACAGCAAAAACGTCTCAGTCACGAAATACCATTTAAAAAAATAAGGATATAATTTAAAACCTTTGCTAAATGTTTAAAACTGTTAATCACAAACAGCAAAGGCTTTATTAAATAATTGTAAAAACGACTGGGATTGTAAATCCAGAAAGCCTCAAGCCTCCAAACAACCGTTTAACTGCCATGTCTAAACTGTCAGTAATAGTTTTAGTTAGTTTTAACCATCATAACTCTCAGTGATATTAACACAGCACTCACCGAGTTAACTCAGACATGAGAATATGGTGAATTGTGGCTCAAAGGATGGACAGGAAACACGAGCAGTCAGACAATCAGACATGTTGTATCCAAACCTCCAGGTTATCTAAATCTTATTTAATGGAGAAAGCAAAGGTGAGCAATAAAAGTGCGTCCATCACAGTCTACAGACTAAGTGTTGATCTATTAACTTGCAGGCTCGTTGGCTCGTGTTTGGCTATTTTGAGGCAACGTCACCACATGCACAGATCTCAATAACTACTTCGGTGACTGCGGTGTTATCTTTACGGACGGACAACTCAAAAAAATAACATCCGAGTTTTTAATAAACAGGAATATTCCTTTCGGTGTTGGACTGATTTCATTACGTTTCATTATTCAGCCTGTTAGGCTGCTCACAGCTGGAAATCATGTAACTCATATTTAACTAGTTATCACCTGTTTGAAACACAGGTATTTGCATTAATTCCACTTTCTACTATTTCAATCCACCCCTTTACTCCAAGCATCTCTCCCTGCCTGACATGTTTTTATTAGTTCAGTGTGGTATTCATTAGAAAAACATACAGGTAGCGTAACCTCCCCGCCCTCTTTCTCTCTCTCTCTCTCTCTCTCTCTCTGTGTGGCTGTGGGAGGCAGCAGAGCGAGGTAGGCTGCTTTTTTTTTTTTTTTCTTTTTTCTTCTTCTCTTTTTTTTTTACAAGCAGAAAATTGTTTTGTGGTGTTTCACGGCTGACAGGTTATGGTAATCCTGGAGAAGCACCGGTCTGGAAACTAATGAACTCAGAAAGAGAAAGAGGGAGAGAGAGAGAGAGAGAGAGAGAGAGAGAGAGATGAGGTGGCAGTGTATCACATATTGGGAGCGGAGTTGTTCTTGTATCATTGATGCTTTATTTTTTAGCGCTTTCCCACAGATGGAAAGAACTCGCTGGGCTTGATTAAAGTGCGTTCAGCTCCGGGATGATGTTTTACTCTGAGTGATCGATCGACTTGACTGACAGACAGATCATGTGGTTTGATGTGAGAAACAATGCTGCAGCACTGTTTAACCACATAACACTTCCCTTAAAGTAGCTTTGAAGTAAGATAAACAATCTTTTTTCATGCTGTTTGTACAAAATCACAAATCACAGCCATGTTTCAGTACATCACTGAAGCAAAATCATGATCATAAAAAGACAAGACGGTCATTTTTTTTGGCAGCTCCGTCGTGTCAAATACAAATTTTAGATGTTGTTTGAATAATAATAAAGCTTGGAAATGAACACAGCACATACAGACCCAATGAGGGAATGTGGAGAATAGATAAAAGATGCTCGTGAATATTTGTTTGGTCACAGATCTGACAAAACGGCGGACATATCAATCAGTCAGTCAGTTAAACTGCAACTGCCATGGATCTGTCCCAGTAGAGGTTACCACTAGCTTCATGTTCAACATTATTATTTTTTTAGCAATAATGTTTAACTTAAACCAACTGCTGGTGGGCTGAATAGCGTCTTTTATATAAGAGCTGCACTGATTGAGGTCGATTGATCAATTGGTTATCAACAATTCAATTAGTTGCCAACTATTACTGATAATCGATTAATAAAGAAATGTCCAAATTCTCTGATTCCAGCTTTTCATATGTGTTCATATGTCTTTTATGATAGTGAACTGAATATTTTGGGGGGAAAGTGATTATGGTTCACCATTTTCTGACATTTCATAGATGAATCTAATCCATCAATATGATATTAATCAAAACATTAATCGATAATAGAAAGAATAGTTAGTTAATGTGTTATTCTTGTTGTTATTCTTATTGGATGAAGCTCCCCCCCCCCACACAAGTTCACCTGTGGGTCTGGATGTTAAGGCAGACAGTTGGATGTCAGAAAGAAGTAAATAAGTTAGAGAACTTTTTTAAAACGGTATAAAAAAAAGTTGTTTTTTATATATAAAAAAATGAAATGTAAAAAAGGAAATAAGACAAACAGATAATAGATAAAAGATCATGTAAGCAAAAAGTGTGTAAATATAAATACAATCACTCGACAGATGAGGACGTGATTCTGTAAAACTGATGTGTGTTGCTTGTTTTTTTTTTTTCTAGTGTAGAAATGTAATGAGCTCCCCCCCCCCCCCCCCTCCGCCACCACCACCACCACCATCACCACCACCACCCCTCCACCGACGCTGCCCCTCCTCCCTCCATCAGAGAAAACATATTTCCATTTTAAGGCCTTAAACATGATCAAAGGATCGGCTTAATATAATCAGTTCAAAACCCATTTATTACTGTCTCCCTCATCCCTCCCTCCCTCCCCCCTCCTTCCTCTCCTCTCCCTCTGTCTTTTCCTCACCCCTTCTTCTCCCCTTCCTGTATCCCTCTCTCCGTGCCCGCCCTCCATCCCTCTCTCCCTCCCTCCCTCTCCCCCAACCTCTGTGTCTTTTCTTTCTTCCTCATCTGTCCATCCCTGCCTCTCTGCCCTACCTCCCCCATTACCTCTCCATTTCACGGGCTTGTGTGTGTGTGTGTGAGAGAGAGAAAGAGAGAGAGATGTGTGTGTGTGTGTGTGTCTGCCCCCAGCTCTATCTAGCCTGAAACAGGTGCTATATAATAGTAAATTAATTAGACGGAGAAGATGCGCCTTGTTCACCGCAAAACCCCTTGTGGCCTGCCAGGGTCTCACACACACACACACACACACACACACACACACACACACTCATGCTACAGCGCACAGCCACCGGGAAAAAAGCCATCTGGGCAAGGCGAGATCCCATGGGAGGGTGTGTAAATATGTGTGTGTGTGTGTGTGCGAGAGAGAGAGAGAGACAGAGAGACAGAGAGAGATTTTTGAGTGATTGGCCGTGAAGTTGACTGCAGTGATGGTTTTACATGACAATTAACCCTATTAGCCCCGCACTCACTGGAAGTGTGTGTGTGTGTGTGTGTTTTTCTCTCCCTTAAATATAGAAGTGGCTTCATACAGCAGACTACAGCTTGCTCGCTCCATTTTTTGAGTCAAGACGTTAGATATTAAGCCTATTTTCCTATTCACAAACTAACTTTCAGGTAGATAGTAACACGCTCCTCTCATTCAACCTTCAATCATGTGTGTCCACGACCCACCTACCTCATAAAAGGTGGTGTATACATAAACATTTATACCCTCCACCTCCCCAGTCAATGTCAAGCTGGCTCAGATTCGTTCCAGAGCATCACATGAGCAGACTAAACTAAAAATGCTTGTTGTTAATGATAAATGGTTAAAATTTTGGGGCGTGAGTGTCCCAACTGAAATTCAATACGTCAATATCTGTGGGCTTGAAAGGTGTGTGTGAAAAGTGTGCAGCTCGGTCTCGGATGACAGCAGCTCTCTGCAGTTTGAATTTGCAGCAGTTACAATTTATTAAGGCGGCTTGTTTTACCGAAATTTGCAACACACAGAAGAATCCTTCACGTTTCGCTGTTCAAAACAAATGCCGTACTCGCGACACCCCTCTAGGACTTTGGGACAAATTTATGTGAAATTTGTGAATTTCTCTTGCCACCTCAGAAAGAGTCGCAGCAAAAAGCAAATGTCAAAATGCATCATGATGTCCCTAGAAGCTTCTGAGAACCACTGATGCAGCTTAAAGCACTTCTCTGCCATTGATTCATATGTTTAGTATCAATCCGAACAATCTTTGCTTCGCCAATAATCACCAAATGACGGAGCTCCGGAGCTATGAGGAGGCAAACCTGCAACAGAGAGGTGGTGATTTTAGCTGTTTATCTGGCTAACAGCGAAGGAGTGTCTATGCACTTCCTGATACCTTTTGAATGCTGTGACTCTGGAGACCTCTTTAACCACCGTGAATCAAAGCTGACTCCAGAAACTGTCCGCAAAGTCTTCAGAGCCACCGCTCAAGCCTACAGATGGTGAGCGTTTGATACCGAGAAGGTCGCTTTTCAAAAGACGGGTCAACGAGTGGCGTGTTCGTCCAAGGAAAGGTTCATATGCTGATGTCATTATGGCCCATTTGCCCATAGAGATGCAAAAAACACAATAAGAGAAGAGAAAAATTGTGTTGGTTTGTCAATCCAAAAGTTCTTGGTGATTTTTATCGACTGTTTAAACACACAAGACACACACACAGAGATCACAGAACGGTTCCCTGAATCTAAAATGAAAGCAGAGATTCGGATAGTCAACCTACTAGGACGGAGCACACACACACACACACACACACACACACAAGCTCACACGCATGCAGACACACACACACATAAAAACCGAATGTATGCAGAACAGCTCGGCTCTGTACGGCTCTGACAGCACCGGCCTGAAATCAGCAGAGACAGAGACAGACAGACAGAGATGAGAGAGACAAAGCGGAGAAAGTGACAGTTGAGTGTTTGATTGACAGGACCGTCTTTTGACTTTGAGTGTAATTACTGAAGAGGGGGTTGGCGGGGTGAGGGAATACAGGAACACAATAGCGACTTGAGGGAGGAAGAGGGGGGGGGGGGAATCTGGGGTTTAACCGGTGCGGGTTTTTTTTTTGGTTTTTTTTTAAAGGGCGATGCCAACTGTTTTAGTCTGCTGGCAAGAAGCAATATCTCAGTTTCTTAATGCTGTAAAATACTCAAAAAAATTGGACAAGTTAACATTAATCCAAGATTTCGTCCAAGATTTTTGTGTTGCTATCCAACTGGAATATCTCATTTCATTTTTGAAGGGTTTCCCATCGTGAAGTGGTGCGGATATGACTTTGACTGGCTGGTAATTCTAATATAAGGCCAATATCAGCCTGATATTCTGAAGGATATTGTTATTTTAGAGTCTCAAAATAGAGGATCTAATTGCTGCGGAATCACAGCAATGTTTTTCTTACTTGATGTAATAAGCAATAAGCTCTTTGAGTTATGTTTAACAGATGTTTTGGCTAAACTGCTTATCACTTTTGATAAGTGTTAGCAGCCAAAATGTCAGTCATTAAAATGGACTGACTCTAGTGATGAAGGGGAGATGCTGAGCTTTTCTCTTGTTCTTCTGTAAAACACATCACCACACGCCCATCAACAGTCACCCGTTCGGTAGCCTTGGTTGCTAAGGTTGTTGCTATGGTTTTCCCACGTGTTGTTTGCATTGTCGGCTCACATATTTTCGGATGGGATATCAGTTCGAACGTGCACGGACGTACGTGTGAGAAGTTTAAACACAGACAGAGGCTGAAGGGAGAGGCTGCAGAAAGGGGCCGGTATAAGATAAATAAGCGTTTTTTTTTAGCTGTAAATCATGCAAAGATATTCCATTAGAGCCTCAGATTAAAAATACAGGACCTGGAAATGCGCATAATATGTCCCCTTTAAAAACAAGAAAGCATATAAATGAGAATGAGTGTTGATCAAAGTCTGGATCGGGCCATAAATGCACCATGAGAAGCATTAAATGAAGCTGCTACGGATGCAGTTCTGCGCTGTGAACCATCACAATCGCAAACAAAACAAGGTGAGTTTCCACATGTGACCTTTTAGAGGATTTTAGGAAACACATTTTGCATTTATATATATTTAAAAAAAAAAAAAACATTCTTTTGAGGTTTGACCATCACTGAGCTGGAAGGTCAAAAGGTCAAGACGGGTGAGAGTGTCTTATAGAGATGTGAGATTATCACTGTCGGGTCTGCTAGTGCCACTGTTACCACCCAAACACAATGCAACAGCTAACAGCTTGCTAAAGGGATTAGCTGTGCATTTCACTTTTTTTTTTTTTTTTTGCAAACACACACACACACACACACACACACACACACACACTGTTCTCTGGCAGAGTCTCAGAGCCTCGTCCATGTGTCACACAGATTTAGAGATTAATCAAACAGAAAAGCGAATGAGGGAGAGGAGGGGGGGGGGAGAAAGGAGGGAGGGAGGGAGCGGGGCCAAGTGCGAGGCCCCCGGCCAGGCAGTTTGAGGGGCCCCGGGAGAACCCCAACATTGGCTCTCTGGGGCCCTCGAGAAGCCTGCTGGATCACACACACTCAACAAATATTGGGATTGGAGCTCCAGCGAGGCAAAGGCAGTGATATGTGTGTGTGTGTGTGTGTGTGTGTGTGTGTGTGTGTGTGTGTGTGTGTGTGTAAGCCCCTGAAGCAGATGGTCGGGGATGTTCGTTTAAGGCAGACGATTGATTTTAGGAAACAGATATCCAGCCTCGTTAAGCAGAAAGCACCTCTGGGACCTGGTGAGAGGAGGGAGGGAGGGATGGAGGGAGGGACGGAGGGAGGGAGGTAGAGAGAGTGTGCTTGTCTAACCTCTGCCACTGCCAACTGTAGAGAGATGGAGGGAGAGGGGAAAAAACGAGGAAAGAATAAGCGCATGAGAGAGGAGAGGAAAACCGCACCTATTGAACTTCATTACTGATGTCGGAAAGAGAGGGAGGAGAAAAGAGGAGAGGAGAGGAGAGGAGAGCCGGGGGGGGGGAAGAGGAGAGGATAATGGGGTTAATGCCGGCAGACAAGCTGCAGTGGTGTTGGGGTTAATAACACACACACACACACACACACACACATACACTCACTCTCTCTCTCTGGGGAGGGCAGTAGGTGGGAAGCCTGTATTTGATCTGTGAGTAATACATTAAATGTGTATGAGCTAGCGTGGTCTGTGAGAGTGTGTGTGTGTGTGTGTGTGTGTGTGTGAAGTGTCGATGTGTCTGAGGGTGTTTACAGGGCCGGGGGTTTGAAGCCGAGCGAGATGTTTTCTTACATAAGTCTTCATCATCAAACCGCCCAGCAGATGGAAATCATTTCATACACTTTACCTAACTGCCGATGTGGTTCGGGCTAATCCAATTATCTAACGTTGACATAACATCATTATAAAAATGACTCCCCTGTTGTCATTTCAACACCAGAAATAATAAACCCTGTCACTTCTTTTGAAAGGATAAAGCTGGTGTTATTCTATATTTTTTTTCCTTAAAAGACCAAAGCCAACAATATGTTAATCCATTTCTCAACAACTTTTTTTTTTTTTTTTTTTTAATTCCCTGCCCCAGCTGTGGCACTCAGACCCTGAACCCAAATGTTTAAATCTGTATCACTAATATATAGCTTTTTAGGGTGTGTTTTTTTTTAGCACAGCTGGCTACTGCAGTTTTTAGCAAATATGACTCAAACAAGAGAAAACTATGCATTTGTCCAGGTCTGTTGTAAGGTGTGGATTAATACTGGTTTCATGATTTATAGTGAATAGTTACAGCAGTCTTTGTGGGATCAACTCAAAATAAAGTGCGTCACTATGGTGAAGAGGAAGAAGATACGTACGGCTTTAGCTACACAGGCAATACTAGTTAACAGGATCGATTCATTATTCGTTCGTTTTAAAGAGATGTACAGAAAAAACAGGACTATAGCTGAGTGCTAAAACAAGTAAAGTCAATGATGATACAGTGTAAAAACCTGTCAACCTTGAGATCATGTGTGGGAACACTGGGAACGTTATATCAGCGAGGCAATCACAGCCTGCTAATGAAAGAATGAAAGGCAAAGGAGAGTCGGACAAGTCGGAAATCTCAGGCCTCTGAGGATGGATGCATAAAAAAAAAACGCTTCATTTCCTCTGCTTATGTTTTTTTCTCATTTTCTTTCCTCTCTAATTGTATTTTCAGAGGGACACCATTGAACAAACTGTCATTGTAGCTCAAGAAAGCGTTAACAGAAGAGCCTGGTTGAAAAGAAACATGTAATGCGAATAACAATAAAAACATCGGCCTCTGAACTCTGACTGTGCAGACGTCACACGGCTGTTGTGCTGCTAACATTGTGACGTGGAAGATACACTGATGCGCTACTCACCTCTCATGTAATTCTTATGACACAAATATACAAAACCATGTTGAATAATTAGATTACATTCTTGTAAAAAAAAAAATGGATGTTGTACATTTAAAATGATACACTGGATTCACACTGACAGCCAACCAATTGAAGCGTTTTAAACCAAACTGTTTGCGAGATTTTTGGACCCGTTCGCAATGTATGAAATGATACTATCAGCATGTTTGACTGACCCTGAGACTTTAAAAAACGGTCCTAGTTGAAGATTAAAGTCAGTCATAAACACTGCATCACATCTCATGAGTTCAATTGATGGATTTTTGTTTTGCTGAACGGATGAATTCTTATAATCCTGCGTTATTCCACCCTTCCTTTTGTGGCAGTGTTGGACAGTATGTTTATAGTAATGTATGATTGTGTGTTTGGCTCAGTTGTGACCCCCAGGAGTCCTCGATGGGGATTCAGGGGGTCCCAGTAAAAAGCATAATTTAATTTTACTATAATTTCGTCCATAATTAACACAGTGAGAGAATGTGTGAATATTTCAGCCATGGGTTTCATTCACTTTCTGTAACAAATCATCTAAAAGCAAAAAATCTTATCAAATGGTGGTTTGTGGACTAATTTGTGTCAGTCTTGGGGTGAAAAAGTTGCCTCAAACTATCCCAAAAAGCCAGGTTCAGACAAAAATAGTGCCACATTTGAAATATTCTGCTGCTAGTAAAATATTAACATGATAGTGGGAGCAAAAAAACCAACAAAACACACCCAAAAAAAAGAGAGAAAAAGACATGAAAACAAAGATGTGGAATCTCTCCACTGTGAGAGTGCTCCTACACACTCCTCCTATACATTTCTGTATTCATGGCGAGCAGCCGAGGCCGTGCCTTAACCTTTAGGCTGAGTGGCGATGTTAGCGGGATAACAGACACTGACGCTGTTCTCCACACTCGTCTCTAAAGGTCTCCTCTCCTCTCGTCTGGTATTACACATTATTTCCAGATTTCCCCACTCTGTGCTAATCAGGGATGTGACGTCGCCGAAGGTGCGCGGCAACGAGAAGATAGCATATGCGACTGTGTAAAATCAAGCCTCTCTCCCTCCCTACATCCCTTTAATTGGCTAAAATGATAGGCTTTCATCAATACTGCCTTAAAAATGCTTTGGCACCGCCGCTATTTCACTCTATTTTTTTTTCCCACCCCCACCTCCCACTTTCTCCCTCTCTCTTTCTCTTTCTTTTTTTTTTTTTTTTCTCCCTTTATTCAATCAAATCATGGTCAGTGCGGATCTCCACTGAGGCCACACTGCAGCCAAGTCTTTGTGTTTCAGCATTAAGAAATTAGGATGGAGACTTCAGCACAGAAGAGGGAGAGAGGAGAGGTCTCATTAGTCCAGCAGATCACAAAGAGGAAGATTATCAGTCTGCACACAACAGTTAGAGATTTAAATGACATTAAAGGACATTAAATGGAGCGGCTGTCGTTTTGATATGATACCTCTATCTGAGGGGAAAAAAAGAGACAAAATCCAGCAAGGAGCTTTCACCTTTTAAATATTACAGTGCTGCTATGTGATACCAACATCACAGAGGGAAATAACAGGGATGCAAAAGATAAGTGTTGTCGTTATTTTTAAAAATATATCATGACAACACAGTTTGTCTCTGCAGCATTAGTGAAACGCTTTAGCTATTAATATAGAAATAGAATATAAATAACAAATAGCCAGAAAAATGCATGACAAAAATATACATCTATGCATTTTTAATTCCTTTTTCTTACATTTAAAAATATTTCAAAGACAAAACAAATCATTATTTCCCTTTTTGCTTGGAATATAATTATGTATATTAAGTATTATAGTAAGTATATATAAAGACAGGATGTTTTTATACGTGAGAGAAAATAAGAATTCCTGTCTTTCAGAAATCTGAGGGGCTTTGAAGATGTGTTTGAGAGAGAAGAAAAAAAAAAACCTGAGAAATAGATGTTTGCTTGTGTTTGTTGTTGTTGTTTTTTTTTTTTTCTCCTCTGTAAGTTTCCATGCATTCTCTCTATTTATGCACCAAACACAAATTCACATCACGACATTTAGCTGCACTGAAAGCCAACACGGCGCTTTCTTGCCATCCACATGTAATTTCTAATGAATACATTTTTTTTTTTTTTTTTTTTTTTCCCTTCCCTCCTCGCTCTCCTCTCTGCCTGTTTTAGGGCCACAATCATTTGTCATTTCAGGAGCCCCTTTTATACATTTCGCTGTAGAGAAACGCTCCATTATCCGGGCTGACTATCTTTTCTCCTGTCTGGAGTGTCTGCACGAAACAGACCAGCAGGGGATTCACAACACACAAAAACACATTACAGTCAACTGAAACACACATATCTTCAGTTGAAAGCGAGAGCGGCAGATTTAAGGTCGGCTGCTCCGAAGCCAGAACGACAGAAATCCTGCTCCACGTCGGGGCCAAATAATATTATTTTACGCGAGCGGGCGAGGTGCTGATGTTGATTTATTGCACGAGCCAATAAAAACCTGTGTTAATCCCCTATAAAACAGTGCATTGTGGGACAAATGAGGGCGGTATAATGGAGTGTGATTAATCACATTACAGAGACATGGCGCGGTGACACACACAGACACACACACAGGTTATAATCCTGAGTCATAACTGTCAACTGTATAGTGGATCACATTGAGTTACAGGACTGACTGGCTTCGACAGGCCACTCCATAATACAATCAAATTAGCCGGGACATTAGAAGTGACATGGAGTTATATTCTTCCTGTCATATCAAATTAATTTGACTATTTCATTTGTGAAATATGAGCACTCGTGATACATACCATTTCTATTATAAAGGTTTGTGCAGAAGTTAAGGCTTTGCTTTAATTCGGGAGGAATAATTGTGAGGATTATTGTTTTTGCGATACAAAACATGAAGTATAAACAATATTTACGTGCATTTATGCGTTTGCACCGATGGATGAGATGTCCGGGAAAGCAGAGCAGTGTTTTCCATGTTCTCTTTCGCTATAAATAACAATCTGAATCACAATCAATTCATCTTTATTTCAAATTTTTCAAACTTTTAAATATATCTTCTTTTTTTTTTACCTAACCTATTAAGAAGAGAAAAAAAAACAGGAATATTTCTTGTGATTTGATATTTGAAGCAATGATTTGTTTTAGTTTTATTAATGCGGTTCACATTCCAGCTTTGGCTCGCAGCATCTCACCACAGCATTGCAGAGCAGAGCGGAGCGGGAGCGGGAGAGGAGAGGAGAGGAGAGAGGAGAGGATGAGTGAAGTCTAGTGCTGTGATGCCATCTATTGGAGCCATGGCTGCTTCTATATCAGGACAAGACAAGAGAGGAGAACCTCTTCAAAGGCAAAAAAAACCACAAAGCCACAGAGACCCAGTAAAAAAAAAAAAAAAAAATCAGCTCCAAAAGCCTTCGTACTGTTCAAAAGAAAAGGAGAAGGATGGACGTAGAATGGGTCAATTTTAGCCGTACAAATAGACGGTGAGTAAATAAAACTGACAGATTTTTAACTTGATATTTTAATGTGAACCTTGCTGGCAACTGAGGAGGAAAAAAATGTGAATGAGAAATGTTTTTATTACAATTAATTCTGTGCACAGTGTTGAGAAAATAAATCATTGCATGCTGTTGAATGAATATTGCTATTTAAGAGAGTGACAGTAGTTTATAAGCTACAATCACTCACAAGGAAATTATGCTCCATGAGTACGCTCTGAATTGAAGTGGATGAATAAAATAAAAAAAACTCAATGGGATTGTCTTATTCACATTCATATTATTCACTCATCACAGTTAACACGCAATCTGATCTTTTGCTTTGTGAAGCCGGTGCAGCACGGAGTAAAAAAAAAAAAAAAAAGATTTTACACTGTGGACAACAGAAAATAAATAAAAATCAGCCATGGACTGCAGCCGGCAGCAGGTTCGTGAAGTCCTGCTCTCGGCTCAGAGAAGATGCATTAATTGTGTCACAGATTTTTTTTTAAAACGTATTCTGTGATCTATCAGATATGTTTGAAGCTTTGACTCGTCTCCTCCAAAAAAAACAACAAAAAAAAATGCAATCACACTAGTGTTCAAGAAAAGTGCATTTTGGGAATTTGTGATGATACAGTGCTAAAAATAAATGAAATTGTGAATGTATCGTCTTGTATTTATTTTCAATTGTTGGACCTTCAGCGTCATGAGGTGTGATCATTTTTATGTGTTTCCTGTATGATTGTATTCATGTAAAAAAAAAAAAAGGCTCTAAAACAGCATTCAGACCCTTCGTGAGACACTAAAACTCTTCAGTGAAAGCCAAACTAAAAGCAGCTTATTAGACGTGGGACTTACTGCTGCTACCTGCTCTGTGTGGGGGACGACTGGACAACATTTAACCTACAGTATATATGAAGGATGAATTTATGAGAGCAATTAAATGAATAAATAAAACATGTAATCATGTTATTTGCATTTTTTACATGCTGCTTTTCTGTGTTTATGTTTAAGAAAACACCTCAACAACACAGCTATCTGATTTTTTTTTAAAAAAGAACAAATACATTTTTAAAGATGAATAAATTACCTTTATTTTTTTTTATTTAATCTTCTCTGTAACAACTCAACAGTCTAGTTCTGCTACTTATCTGGAAGGTCTATATCAAAGCTTGTCTGTTTTCAGGTGATGTGCAACATTCATGCTGCAAACTGCATATATTTGTTTCTATTTAACTGCACATAAAGTACATTACCTGTTACAAAATTTAAGAAAAAAAAAAAAGAAAAAAAGACTCATGAGCTCATGCTTCTTTGTGTGAGTGGTATAAATATCCAGAGTGCAGCATGGTTTGTATATTACAGATACCTCTGCACAGGGGATCCGGTCTTTGGCTATAAGACCTCTCCGTTGTATGAGTGTGATTAAGTTCCTCTGTGTGCCGGAGATAATGAAAACGATCCTCTTGTTCTCCCTCTCTTGCTATCTTTCCTCCGCGGTGTCTCTCTTGCTCCCTCATCTCTTTATTCCCCCTTGGTTTTTTACTGCAGGGGGCACTGATAGCACATTGCTGATACACACACACAAACACACACGACACGGTACGACACACGCGCTCACAAACAAAATCAGGCTAAGTAAGCAGTAAAAACAGAAACATGCTGCTCCACACCGCTATCTATATATTTTTCTCCAAAGCATATCATAGAAAGCATGACATGAGCATCACCTCATCATTCATGTGAGTGTTCAGTCAATGCTGAGAGTAATGTTTCTCATATTTAAAAAAAAAAAAAAAAACACACACTGCACTTCATGAAATTAAGATCTAAAGTGAAATCTGGTGTCAAACGAGACTGTTTGTGAAACCAGTGATCTCAACAAGCAGCCTATAAAAGAAGATGAGAGAGCAACGTCTCCCTACCAAGGACGAGAAAGGGCTAAAGAGAAGAAGAGAAGATGAACCAAGATCAATTAAGACCTGTTTAAAAGGTTTTGATGTGTAGCAGCGGCTGATTTGACTTCACGTGTATGAGCGTTAACCCTGCCACGCTGGAAGACATAACAGGCTCCGTCTGTGCTTTTCTGATCTCATTTGCTTTCATTTCTGAACAGTGCTGCTTATAAATGTTTTTTTATCGGTGTGAGATACTTCTGTTTCCTGCATTTTAATCATGTTCTTGGTGTGATAAAATCAAGAATAGAGTCTAAACTTTCTTTCTCTGTGTCAGACAGACATAAACTGACTTTCCCACCAGAGTCAAAAACCTTAAAAACCAGGGAAAGCTGCTTCAATTTAAAGTATCATAGTTGTTCAAATGGGAATACTAAATCATTTTATATGTGACAAAACAGTCGCTACATTTGTGCGGTGTCACCTTTTAGACTTATTTTCAATTTAGTGAAACAACAACCATTTGAATTACTTTAACATGTGGTAGATAATGTTTTTTGTAGTAAACGGAATTTAAAAAATGCTCCTATGATAAACATGTCAAGCCTATTGAAGTCCATGAAGTCACAAATAATACTTAACTTAACTAAGTCATTCAAATGAAAGGAGTGGAGAGAGTCGGCTAGTGTTCCTGTATTGCCAAAGATACGAGCTAAATTTCATGAGAATGTTGCTTTTTTTCTTCAGATAACATGAGTCAAAAGTTATCTCTCATGCCTCCCATTTGCTTTGTTTGTGCAGATGTTGATGTTATTTATGAAGGTTACATAACTTCAGTGTGTTTCCAACGTTTTCCTGGATAGCTGCCTTGTGTTCAGCACCATGGACAGAGAATAGGAGGGCTGTTGTTTCAGTAAATTTACACACAGTATCTTTAGAATATGATTAAAAAAAAACATGTTTTATATGCTATCTTTCATATATATGTAGCATAACTTTAAAACCTGCTCATATCTGTGCCTCTAATAAGAGGAACTGGAGTATAATGAACTTTGCAAGATGTATTTCTGTACATTAAGAAGATAGACACAATATGTTCAGACTGTGACAAACTCAAGTAGAAACTCAAATAAATGACAAATGTGTCCACACAGGGCACAAAGTATCACTGAATGGTTAGATGAGTGTGATGAAAGGTAAATCATACTATGGCCTCCTCAGTCAACAAATCTTTGGACCGGTATGTGACGGCGCTCTCCACTGCCATAATCAAAACATCAAATGAAGGAATATACTTTGATATAACGCTGTTCCAGCAGAGTTTCATAGACAAATCTGATTCGGTGACTCAGATCAAACCAAATCAGTTTGTTTTCATACCAGATCAGGGCCACTTGCATATGTGGCCCTAGATCTTATGTTACGCAAAATGTTTCCTGTCGTCATCATTCAGCGTCAGCCACCTCACAGCCTAGTAAAAAACAAACATGGAGAGGAGTGACAACAGCGAGAAGGGTTTAAGTTTAAACATTTCTTGGACATTTATAGAGAAGCTTGAAGAGCTTTTTGTCACCATATGGAAGCACATCCATGTCATCCATGGCAATGATTTGACTGGCCCACAAATTACATTATTCTTATTATACTTGAAGCACATTTCAGTCGAATCTACTAACATGAATGTGAACCATCAACACAAAAAGCATCAGTGTGAGCATCAAGTAGTACAAGCGTGTAACGTGAATGTAGCCTGAGACACCTCATGATTGTTCTTCCTGTACTTCCTGTGCCACTGATCTGTATGTAAGTGGAGTGTTTCTATGATGCGTGTGAACGTAAATCTGTTGTCTTCAGGTCATCTTGTGGTTTAAAATTGAACATTATGTGTTTCACTTTTTCTAGTCCACCACCGGATAAAAAAATTCTTAAATCCAACTTGGTGGGAAAAAAATGAAAGCCTAAAATCATAAAAGTTTCCCCACACCACTGCTGCAACCAGTGCTGTTACAGAGCTCTAAGTTTCAAGGTTAATTTGAGCGGACCCTGAAAAAGAAAAGCCGGCTCCAGCCATGGACATAAATCACCGCTATCATTGACAGAGAAATTAAGGAGTTGCACTGGATACCTATTCACACATTTCTTCCTATGTGCGCCAATCATGTCAATTTGTGTGTTTATATGGGGTTTTTTTTTTTTTTTTTTTCACAGCACTTGCCTGCAGCATCCCAGCTCAAGGCTAAACGCTGAATAGCACACATGAGGCTTCTTCATCAAGCCTCACAGCTCGCCAATAAAAACACAACTCCACCGACCTTGTCTGCAAGGCCGCCGCGCTCGCTGAGGCCCCTTCAAAAACTTCCCCATCTCCATCAAGTGGGGCTTTAACATCTGCTTCACTAAGAGGACCTGCTTCACTGGCAACATCTTTTTTTTTTTTTTTTTGGAGATGATAAACAGGGAAATATTTCTTTCATTGTCGGGGTGGATTTATAAAAATGAGACGAGCGAGGGGGGAAATTCAACATAACCTTCTTGTGATTGGTTGTAGTACAGTCAGACTGTGTCCTTTAAAATCATTAAAGCAACATATACAAAAAAAGGGATTGAACACAGAGCTGTGGTGTTGGTCTAAAAAGTTAGATCTTGAACATTTAGCTCTGTCAACCCTAAAAAAAACTGCTAGTTATGAGCTGTATTCCAGACAACTTTAAATCTGGGACATCAAACTAGACGCAGCGCGATGTAACGTCCTTCAATGTCAAACTTTCACCTCGTAAATTCGGGTGGAATCCAATAATCAGACATCAAAAAACATGATGGTACACAGAGAACAATGGCAAACGCTACCTTTTTAAAACATTAAAATGCAATCCGAAATCTACTTTCAGACACTGTTTCATCAAATAACTTGAGTCTATAACTACTACTGTAAGCAAGCATGTGCTCCTGCAACTGCAATGACATCACAGGTGACTTGAGCTTGTTCATAATCGCACGAGAACAAATAACTGCAGCCTTTTCATACAAAATTCAAAAGCCAACCGGATAAACAGAAGATTTTTCTTCTACGGAATAAATGATTTAAAAAGAGAAATGAATAATGTTGCTTAAAACATAAGTTAGCTGCTTATTGACTTTGTTCAATTGATTTGATTGTGTTCAACAGTATGTAGGTCTGATATTTTTGGGGTTTCTTGCTTTTATCAGTTGCCAGCTTCTTCTATAAGAGCATCGTCCAGCTAGATATCTGTACATCTGTAACATTTATGCTACACACATGTCAAAGTCCATTTGGTGGTAGATTTCCGTTGTAAGCTGTTCTACCAGCTCTTTTCCCTGCTTATCTTATGACAAAATGTAACTCCAGCAACATGTCCAGTCTCAGGATTCACCTACAAAACTCACATTTTAGTCTTTAATCATCCTCTGTGATCAGTCATAGACATTAGACATAGACAATTGGTTATAGTTCAGGGATAAAACCCTAGCACACCACAGGGCATCTTTCCTGATTGGCCAAGAAGAGGTTGTACCAGCGTCTGAGATCGTCCGAGCGGTGAACAGAAACTAGAACTAGAAGGGAGACTCGATGTGTTAAAGTCTTACACTGTCATGTTGTTATCTTGTCTTCCTCTGCGCAAAACGACGTGGCAAAAAGAACATCATCAACCGATGAATCGACTTTTAGGTGAGAGCACGCTGACAAAAAAACTTCACTGAAGCATCTTCAGCCATTGAAACCAACGGTTTTTCTCTTAGGGCCCTAATTTAATCTTCCAGGTGTCCACCTCTGGGTGCCGAGCCGGCGTTTGAAACCCACTTGCGTACTGTATAAAGGTGACGGCCCTGGACTTGCGAGGCCACTGGGTCTATCTGATAATTGACTGTCAAATAAAGGGCTGTTCCTCTCTGGAGTCCTCTCTGACACCCACATCAATCTGTCTTCACTTAGAGGAGGCCTAGCCAAGCCCTGCGCACCCCCCCCCCCCCTCCCCTCCTTCCCCGCACCCTGCCATTCATCCATCTACCACTTCATCCCTCGCCACCCCTCCCTCTTCCCTCTACACCCAATTATCTGTCCATCTATCTATCTATCTATTGGCCCTGACCATTTATCCCTCAGCCTCTCTCCCTCCTTCGCTCTATCCCATCAACACCACTTCTCTTGACGTGCTAACAGCTGTTTGACAGTAATGGCTCTAAAAGCAGAGCAGGGTGCCAGTCGATGTGTGTGTGTGTGTGTGTGCGGTTGTGTGGATGTGTGTGTGTGTGTATAAGACAAGCGGGAGGCCTTGGGGGCCCTGAAGAGGCTCACACACACCGCCATCAACGACAACTCTGCGGCTCGCACACACACGCAGACACCTGCGCGCTCCTGCACGCATACACACGTGTTCCAATCAATATTAGGTGTAGCTCTATTCAACCTTACAGCTGGCACGTCGTTGTGAGTACTATTTCTTAGTAGAAATGATGAAAAATGCACCCTCATATAAAAGGCAAAAAAAAAAAAAAAAAACTATTTATTGCACTGTCAAGATGTTTTGCTGAACTATCACTGTAATTGCACTCAGATGAAGGACGAGAGTTGAAAAACAGAACTACATGAAGTCTGTGCGTTTAGAAGTAGTTTTTTGGTCAGTAGTGATGAACCGCTTTGTGCAAAAACACCATAAACTTTACTCAAAAAAAAAAAAAGAAAAATTAAAAACATTAGCATCTGTCTTCATGACATGAAATGCAACACATTATTTACATCTCCTTGCATGTGACATTGTTTTTTTTTATGTATGTATGCGTGTGTGTGTGTGTTTAAGTGTGTGTGTGTGTGTGTGTGTGTGTGTGTGTTCACGTTCGCCCCCAGTCATTTTGTCCCTCCCCTTCCCCTCGCTGCGTATTGTGATGCTGTCAGCTTGCTGTTTGATGGATGGCAGACGATTACATGAGGCCTCGTCCACCGGCTCATCATCTGCACCATTAGTTATAGATCTGCACACACACACGCACACACACACACACACACTTCTGCTCCTGCTTATCCACCAGGCATCTTTAAGGCAACACACACAGAGCGAGAGAGAGAGAGAGAGAGAGAGAGATAGTAATGGTTTTGTTTGATAATTCAATATTTTTTCACTTTCTTTGTATCTTTTGGTCAGAGATGCCTCCTCCCTGTTCTTCATTTTAATCAACACACACACACACACTCTCACTTGCAGATTTATATCTAATCTTTATAATCTAATTTTATTTCTACAGAACTAAAACCCAAAAATAAAAGTGTGAATATGAATGAGATCAAGAACAGGGGGAAAAAAATAACAGAACCACCTTTACCGAGGGACATAGAGGAGGATATGTATGTTTTAAAAAAAAAAAAGTCAAGCATATAAATATACATTAGAGGATATGGCTCATTTCCTTTTCTTTTCTCCTCTCCCCTTGATTTTCCATCCACTTCACCACTCAGATTAAATGTATGCCCATTATGGTTAATCCGCTGTCCACATTGTTGTTTGAGTGTCGAGTGTCGAGGCAGCACTCAGTTTCCCAGAGCGTAGTTTCAATAACACGCAACAATAAACTATGAAAGAGAGAGAACATGAGAGACGGGTGTCATGGTGTGTGTGTGTGTGTGTGTGTGTGTGTGTGTGTGTAAATGAGAGTAAAATGAGAAATAGAAAAGATGTGAAAACTCCTTCTTGATCAAAATTTCACTGATATGTTATTTCAGATAAAGGAGGAGGAAGACACAAATAAACTGCAACAAAAAATCAGTGAAATCAGTGAGAAATCAATGAGATACATGTACAAACAGTAGTGGAAATGAAGCCTTTCACTATATGCAATGTATAAATGTGAACAAGATTTTGCCAGAAAAGTTTAGATATTACATATGTAATGGTTACTTATGCTTCAAATATTATTTAAGACAATTTAAGGTTGAGAAAAAAAACCTTTTTTATTCCAAATTTCCAACTGTTTTGTTATGAAACATCATGTTAAATATGATTAATACATTTACCTTAAAGAAAAACAGAATATCGTTTTTTTAAAAATGGCCAGAGTTGACAAAAATGAATAGATTATCAGTTTCATAGCTCTATTTGATTCTTCTTTTGTATAATTTATGGAAATAAAACGGAGCAACTTCTCTCATTTTGACACGTTTCTTCATTGCAGCAATGTGCTTTCATCACATTAAACCTGTAGGAGATTTTTACCACATAGGACTGTGTCAGTCATGTAGACTGTGGACAATATGCTGTTTGTCAGTGTCAGCATGGCCATCAGTGAGCTGAGATGTGTGTATCAAGGTGATGCTACTAGCTGCAGTGCAGGTTAATAACAGTAAAAACAACAGTACAGGAAACTACAGTTTTTCATTTCCAGATAAAAACTGCATGTAACAGAGATGAGGGAGCAGAAAAGTGTGTATCCTGCTACATAAGTAGGATATTGTTAAGCAAAATATTCAAATCAAGTTTGTCTATGAGAACGAACCCATTTAGATTTTAGCTGCATTTACCTGCTTTGTCCTTTCTTGAAAGAAACATCGGGTGTCCTTTGACACCAGGGGTCGTCACAAGGTCGAAATCATAATGAGGGCGTAATGATTTCTTGAATTGCATGACCTCTTTTTTGTCTCCATCTAGCAACAATCTGAGACCGAACAGAGTACGACCATAGTGTCGAGGAGGTAAAGCTAAGATAAAGCTAAAACCTTGTAGAAACAGTGTCTGTGATTGGATGATGTGTGTGTATGTGTGTGTGTGTGTGTGTGGAGGGGTGGGAGGTTGTTTTTGAGTGCACTGAATGCACTAGAGTTGAGCGATGACATAAATAGTGATCCTTTATAGCTATCCAAATCCAAGGTGTTACATCCTCTGCTGTTTTGCTCCTGCTGGCCTCATTTAAAAAAAAAAACCAAATATGAGCAGTCTACCCATGAAACAACAGCTTTTGTGACACTAAGACTGCCAGCAAAACTGTGAAATACGGTGTATATGCAACCTAACGACTGTATGGAGTCGAGTCATGTATGCATTTCTTTGTGAAATAGTCATGCTATGGCACATTTGAAGAGACTGGAGTTTAATTTCCTAAAAGGATATGCAGTAGATGTGAATCTGTGATACAAAGCAGATGAAGAAAAAAAAAATATTTTCAATCCGAATTCCCCACTGAGCACAGCAGACATCCTTTTATTCCTACAACAAAGCTCCAACATTGATGACAATTTCTGATTCAGTATCTCAATAACAAAAAGTCTTGTTCGCGTATCCAAAAGGATTCCCTGTTCGCGATGAAGAGGACGGGATTTGCCTCAGTTTGTAAAATCCTGATATCTTTGTGATAATTCACTGGATGTGTCTGACTGTGAGGGCTCCAGGATCTCCTCGAGCGAGAAGCACTTCTACGGATAAATGAAAAGAAGAGAAAGAAGCAAAATGACAATAAAGAGGATTACTGACTACATACCTAGAAGTCTGCCCGATTCTTCTTCTTCTTCTTTCTCTCTTAAAACTATACTTGTTGAACCAGGTAATGTATAAAGAAGGAGAGCGGAAAGAGCAGTTATGGCTGAGATAACTGAAGGTTTAATCTCAGTTTAATCTCAACAATAAGTCAATTAATCAGTTAGTCAATCACCAGATTGTAATCTGTAACTATTATGATAACTGATTCATCATTGAAGTCATTTTTTTAAAGCAAAAAGTCATTCACTCTATTTCAAGCTTCTCCAATGTGAGAATTTGCTGATAATGACTGTTTTGCAACAGATTATTATCTTTATTAATGATGAATCAGTTCTGTATTTTCTAGATTAATCATTTTTGTCTATAAAGTGTCAGAAAATAGTGAAAAATGCCTTTTAATGAAAAGCTTAAAATCCTCAAATTTAAATAATTGTAGAGTAATTTTCTGTCAATTGACTAATCGGTTGAAGGTAAAATATAAAGGACATTTTCAATATTTCTGACACTATAGATTAAATGATTAATCACAAAAAATAATCTGCATATAATTAATAAGAATCAATAATGAAAGCAGCCTCTAGTTTAATTTGTTATTAGTACAAATTATGAAACCTCTGTCAAGACTAAAATGATAGATTTCTTTTCCTTCAGTGCGGCTAACTTCAACACTGCCCTCTCCTCCTTTTTAGGCGCAAGACAACTTCTGATTTCCGATCAAGTGCTGGAGCTGTGAGCTGCCCCTGCTGGATTTAAACCAGGAGGTTTAACAGCTCGACTGTCCCCTCGTTCCTCTCCTCTCCGTCCACTAATGCAGCTCTTAACACTCTCATCACCCCTCGCTATAACCCTCATTAGCTTATCAGGACAAGACAAAAGGGAATATTAACACTGCCTAGCCTGCTCGAGGGCCAAGCTGAGGTGTCACATCTAGATACCGGGGCGAGTCTCCCGTCCTCGTTCACTGATACAACTCCGTAAGCCTCTCATTGCCTTATCATCTTAAGACAATACCACTCTGATTCCTACTCTCCTACCTGAGAGTCGGCGTATTTACCGCGATATCCACTGGTCATCCATTACATACGGCACCTCACACTCAAATACACGGCCACCAAACTTCACCTTAACCCCTCTGTATCCTCATTACCTTATCTCGGGAAGACAAGGCAGAGCAGAGGTAGCTTTAGTTAGCTTAAGGCCTGATTGACTTTGCTAGCTTTTGGATTAGCAGCGCGGCTAACGCAGCTCCCGGGCCAAGGTGAGGGCTGTCTTAATGCAGCAGCTTTGGGGTAGAAAGCTGCCTAATTTCAGCTTCTATCGCTACTAGCAGGGTTTCAGGAGGCTTCCTGAGAGCCACGCGGAGCGGCAGCTAAGACAAAGTAGTGCAAGGTTAATCCCAGCAGTGGAGAAGTCAGAAGGTATTAGTGGATATTTAAATGAAGGGACCAATACACACCTGTTTAAAACCTCGGGGTGTGTGAAAATACATTATACAGTACGTATTCAAATATGCAAAAACACACACACACACGCTGACACACTCACACACACACACACAATCAAGTAACAAAGTAACTGTACAGCACAGTGTATATTTGTAGGGTTTATTCGAGGGGGAAAGGAGGGTGTAGAAACTTTGGGGAACAAGAACCAACTTCAAGAGAAACAAGCACAGTCTGGTATCACCAAACGACGTATGAATAACCACACACCATACATCCAGTGGCCAAAAGCGACCTATAGTTACCTTTGAGTGACAGGGGAAGTGATGTATTTCAGATGATGGGCGTTTTACTGCCATTAAACGGGACATCGGGACATTTTCACAGTATTTTTGCTGATCACTGGAACCCCGAACCATCATTTCTCCCAACCCTAACCAAGTGCTTTTGTTCCTTAACCTAACCAACAGCATTTAATGGCACACGAAAAGCTTAAAAATGCAAAATGTCCTTAAAAGCGGTGTGCGGTTTGTACACCATCCCATCAGCCATTGCAGCACTGCCAGTGTAAATTCATTTTTGATGGTGCTTTTGCTTTGCAGCGTAATTCTTCTGTATTTTAAGGCCACTTACCAGTGTGCTGTTTGTGTTTTCTCTCTTAAGAAACAATTTTGTCAACTCTCACAGAAAATATAAAGACAAAAATCAATTTTAATAAACAGGCTGGTTCCCCCAAAATTGTACTGTTTACTTTAATGCACACCACGCACTCTTTTTTTCAGTGCGACCTGCCGACCCGAAAGTTGTTCACTTAAGGGAATAAAAATGCTCCAATGCTCAACTCAAAATGTAGCATTTTGATTTTGAAAATCATAGAAAATTGAAAGAAATAATGAATATATTAAGTAAGTATTATGTTGTGTGGTATGTTTGTCTACGTGGCTGATCATATCATATTCATGGCATCAACCATATACTGTATAAACCCACACTCAGGCCAGATAAAGGACATCTTCTGTTTGTTTGTTCACCCCAAATCCAGAGAGGATAAAAAAATTTCAACAGTGCTTTTACTCTGTAGTGAAATATGATGACTGAGCCTGAACATATGATCAAGAACTTTCACGTAGCAGCGTTTTCAGAGAAGATTTGCAGTGCTGAAGTATGAGATGTCAATGTGCACACAACAGTGTTTTCAGGAAAGTCCATTCCTCGTACTGAAATACCAAAACAAAAGGAAAACTGTTCATTTTAGTTTTTAGGCCTGAACGGATGTAGCGAGATCCTTCCCCTGATCATTTATTTTGCATGTCACTATACTGTGACTTGCATACAGGTGTTCTCATTGGCTCACCTTTTTTTCTTTATGCTGTCAGACAACTCTAATGATTTTATTATGTGTCTCAATGAAACTGCTCAGGTCTTACTGTCAGTCTTGGAGAAGAAGGTTGCGTGCATGCCCTTCAATCATCTCAGTATTAATGCAGTTTTCCTGATAAACCAAACAAAGGAGGAAGAATAAACTGTTTCCTTAATGTTTCATTTTTGGGCAACAGAAATATTACAGTGTGCAGAACAAACACACATCGGCACCTCATTAGTACACACACACATATTCAAACATCTTTCTGAGCAGCATATTGTACTCTTTTTATTGTACGAGCCCAAAGCCGTCCACTGCCTACACAAACACACACACTCACACACACACACCTCATGTGGAGTGAGCAGAGGAATCAGAGTTCATAGGTTAAGTACAAAAGCTGTCCAAATCAGTAGGTCAGCTGGCAGACAGAGGAAATGACGGGCTTAGTGACTGGCTGCTGCTGCTGCTAATGACTGCCTGTACACCGCTAGCTGAGTGGAAGAAGAGCCTGACTGACAGATACACACACACACACACACATATATATAAATGCACACATGCAGGTGCAGTCTCTCTCTCATACACACACACAAACACACACACACACACCCACAGATTACAGATGAAATCAGCCCTCGGCCTCTCCTGTTCGATGAGCTTTAATTGATGGTGAGACCCAACCATCCAGTCCTGAGCGGCGCAGACCCCGCCCACCACTTTAACAGCCCATTAGTGGTTATTAAAGGGTCCTCAGGGAGCTGTACGGGTCACATCACACTGCTAACCTAGCGGAGATTAATAACCCATGAGATTTAATAGAGACGTCGCCGCTATGGTCAAATTCAAACTAATGTGTGACACTGCGCAGGGTGAAAAAGACGACAAGCAGCAGCTGGAAATTAAGATGATGTTTATTATGATACGGCCAGTCATGCTTGATGTTTACTGGTCCGATAGCTCGTATTGATGATGATACCGTAGGAGGAAATGATGAAATGCTGGTAAAAAAAATAAGACATTTAATACAAATAGTTCCTGATGTACACTATAAGGAAATATGATCAACATATTGTCTCATGAAAAACAACCACATGCTGGATTTAATGTCTCCCTGGAGAGAAAAAAGCTGTTTGTTATGTGATTTATGTAAGACTGAAGATCAAGTTTCACATTTTGTTAATTATTATAGGACTGCAGCTCACTAAATAGTGGAAAATGCTGTTATAATTTTTAAAGAGTCAAAGGTTAAAGGTCTTTAAACAAAGAAAGGCGCTAAATCATCACATTGGAGGAGCTGAAACAAACAAATATTTTGCATTTTTGCTTTAAAAAAAAGATTGAAACAATGAATTTCCTGTCCGTTGACTAATTGTTGCAGCTCTAGATTATTTTCGTAAAATGTCCTTCATTTCTGAATACTTCTTCTGGTTTGATAAATATTAAAAAAAAAAAAAAAAACATTTCTGTGTTTTAGGAAGGGAACCTTTTCTGTGATTGATTTTATTTGTGGAGCTTTGGACAGCAGCCAGTTCTTTGTTTGCAATGCGATGTTCTTCATATTCACCCTTTCACCACGGCGACGGTCCGTGTGAGTGGTGCATGACACAATGAATAACATGACTAAGTAACTTTTGAAAAGTTAAGTTAAACTAATGTTTCTTTCAAAGAAGTATTACTCTATTACTACTGATAAATGTATAAAAATAAAGCCAATAAAAGTCTTTAATGCAAGAGCAACACAGTATGTGAGAAGCTCCTTTTTTTTAAAAATAGAGCATATTGTGTGTTGCTTTTATTAGGATGTGGTAGTGTTAGTGCAAAAGATACAGTATGAGCCTTCAGATTCTCATTTTGACTTGAATGTATGAAAAGGACAAATTAAAAAAACTAAAAATGTAAATAAAACTTGAAATTCAAACTTTTTCAACACGTTCAAAATAGTTTTTAGCTCTTAAACAAAGCAGCAAGGATTGTTATTAAAATGTACTGAATAAAAAACGGTTGACAGACTGCAAGGGGGTTTGGCAATGTGACTGTATGTGATTTTAAAGAAATGAGAAAGTGATGTATCCCTGAGTCTCTCTCTCACAAACACACACACACACCTGGTTTGGGGAGCGAGGGGTTGAGCGGTTTGTTGGTAACAATCAAAGCAGCGATGCATGCCGTGTGACTAAGTGACTGTAACCCTCCAGACAGTCCGGGACCCTGCCTGTCAGTGTGTGGCAACACCAAGATAGCTCATTACCCGATCTGTTCCAATTGAATTTTAACCAGCGTATTTGTTCCAGTGCAAATTCTGACATTTCAATATGCCAACAGAGAAATCAGCTCATTTGAATGTGGCTTGCTTGTTTATTGTTGCCTGAATATAACAAAAAAAAAAAAAAACAGAGGGAAGGAGGGAAACTGTGTGTGTGAAACTTTCCTGATAGAGTGGCTGAGTAAACACAGGTAATAAGAGATCCGCTTTCCCCTACATGGAGCAGAAGAAGACGTCCATATATAAATATTAAAAAAGGGAATATCATAAAATAATAACATAAAATACAATTATATTCCTATAGCTTTTATAGCAGAGGTTTGTCTTAAAATCATACTCAAACTTCGCTCTAGTAAACTGCTTTTCTGACTGGCAGTGTGCAGGATGTATTACTGCAGGTAACCATAGCAACAGTACATCACCAGCTAACTCATTAGTGAAACTAACACAACTACGGGTTAAACTGGCAACAAACATGTAAGTGATAATACACTCTGAGGTGTCCATGATGTGCAAAAATAACTAACAAGGCAGCGGCGAAGACGATCACGACGTCATACGTTTCCTCTGCTGAGTTCAACATTTCCAACTTTAAACCAGGACACCTCAGAGTTTATTATCATGCTTACACCGTGGCTACATGCCGACAGACAACCAGGCAATGTTTTAAAGTCTTCATGTGTCCGTTCCAGTGAGAGTTAAAGCAGCATCAAGCAGAGATATTGTTGCTCTGATCCCTTTAAACAGTCCATATATCTTACACCGCTTCAGCTATGCAGATAAATTCCCTGCTTTACTCAATCTCAGGAGTGACTTGTTTTATACCCAAATTCAAAATAGCACTTGGTAAAATGTTTGAATGTTGAATGATTTCTCAAAAATCCACCATTTGACTACACCTGTACCTGATATGATCAGATATGAACTAAGTTTTTATCCCTTATTGTTACGTTCTAATGTGTTTGCTGCTCATTTACTCCTGTTCTTCCCCTGTGACCATTGTATCCCTATCTCTTCTTTTTTTTTATTTTACATTTTAATGGCTGTCATATTGTTTGTTTTTGCTTTGCAACACTTTTTTTGTTCTTTGTAAATAAACAGGGCGCCAAAAAGCAAAAGAGTGATTCTGCTCCTATTGGACCGCCCAGTATAAATAAAGGTTGAATTAACTGACACCTGCCTGTCATTTTACATGGCCACGGCATAAGCTACTTTTAAACACAGCTTTCACGTTCATTGCTCTGATAATTGTCAATGCTATAAGTGTAATAAGTTACTCTAAGTTGACATATCAGGAAGAACTGGATACTCAAAGATGGGGTCCAGTCAATCTATGAAAGTTGCTCAGTGGCGCATGAAGCCAAAAAATTGGCTTCCCACTGTTACAGCTCATGTGCCCTGATTGTTGGGACCGTAGAGCATGCACACTAGAGCTTACAGCTCACTTGAATGGGGATAAAATAATTTAATCCTGCAACTCTTCTCGACTTCCCAAATGTTATCGAACCCAGTGGATCAAATTCTGATAGTCAAACTAATCATTTTGTGTGGGTTATGATGCTCAAAGAAATGTATTCACCGTTTTACTGCTGCTCCTTTTCCAATGATTGTGTGAAGGAAAAATGCTTTTTGGGCCGCTGTGCATCACATGAAGGACCCGAGAGTTGTAATTACACGGTTTGGCCGGTATGTCAAATTGGCTTCACAGCCCGATGCTGCTCCTGAGGGCTTGAAGTTGACATTTATCATTTTTGCACATTAGGACACTTTGTAGTGCATTAATGCTGATATGTTGTCCTGCTCATTTTTCATTTGTGAATTTGACCCTGTCTCTCTGTAACCTCAACTGGAGACACATTGTGCTGCTCCATAGACAATAGACAAGACTACAGCTCTGTGAGGTTGCATTTAAGCACAGCAGAGCTTTGAGCTAAATGCTAACATCAGCATGTTAGCACGCTCACAATGAAAACAGTAGCATGTTTAGCAGGTATCATTTTTACCATTTTAGTTAAGCATGTTAGCATTGCAGAGCACTAAACGCAAAGTACAGCTGAGCCTGATGGGAATAACATTAGTTTGGCAGGTTTTCAGTGATAGCCAATCAACTGGACAGGTCAGGGGACCACCAGTGTCATTAAGAATACATTGTCTGGGAAGCATACATGTATTTATAACATGTGGTGCCACTCCATCAAGTAGATGTAGAATATTTCCCCTAAAGAGTGAAAACTTGACCTGCTGTTGGTGCTAGAGGAAAAGTCAGAGCATCACCAGAGTTATTAGGATCTATCCTCTAGAGAAACGAACACGTGTACAAAATTTTGTAGCAATCCATCCAGTAACTGTTGAGATATTTCAGTCTGGACCGTGTTGGACAGACATTGCCGCCAGCTAAACGAACAACTGCTAGAACACTACGACAGCATCCTTGATGATTTTACTGAGATATGGACACATTTTACATTCACAGAGATGTAATATTTAAAACAAAACTGCTATAAAGCTCATGAGGGCAAGTGACTATTTCACTGTTGGAAAAACACAGTTGAATAATTCAGTAATTGATGCTCTTATTATGATAAGTATGTCATGTTCAGTAGGGATAATGAAGTGATTTTGTGATAAAAACCTCTTTACTTTTTTTAGTCTACTTCCCTGTGTCACCTACATCCTCTTCAGTTCGGGATTTCCTGCACACCAGAACGCTTTTCAGCCAAAAGCTGGATTCTAATTGGCTGCATAAGTTCCTCTAAATTTTTTCTAGTCCCACAATACACTATAGCTCTCCTGACATGTGTTGAAGTGGCATCACATATATTTCACATAGTCTTCAAAAATATGAAAATATGTCACCAATTAGCAAAGTAATAAAAGCATCATCCTCAATATCCTTTTTAATGCATCACCAGTGCAGATTTCATTCATTCATTTCAATTTCATTTATCCAAATCAACTGAGACTGATACAACACAAGATAGATTCTTATCTGAAAAAAGTAAGAAGGTAAAACTGATTGTAAGCCACAGGGGGGAAAAAACTCCATTTTACCAACAATAGCACCTCATGCTCTCCCACGAGTGACTTGACAAGTTTTAAAAAAAACAGTTCTAAATTATCTGACAAAATTGTCGGAGCCGCGCGGCACAGGAAGTAAAAAACTGTCCTGTAATTACACTCTGCTTCAATACAGGCACACACGTCACGTCACAACACAACAAGCCATAAGATGTTCTTGATCATGAAACAAGATGTGACTTTAACAACCGAGCTTTGCATGTGTGAATGATACCTTACAAGAGGACTGCAAGAAATACTGATGCACCTGACACGTGAGTATCATTCCAGTGTTTGGAGTCTCACGCTGTCGTAGCGCCACACATGTGACATGTGACATCATTTGCCGAGTTGGCAAAAAAAAAAATTGATGTGATTTTGATGTGTGATTAAAATGATTCCCACCTCCAGCTGTGTAGCCAAGAAAGACAAACTCCATCACAGAATAATGTTCCTGTTGCGCCTAAAATCTCTGAATTAAAATATATATATATACATATATAACTATAAAAAAACAGGTATAAAGAGCTTTTCATGCAGTCCAGGAAAAGGTTTTACACTACCAAGCAAGGGAAGCATCAAAACTATTAACGCATACAGTACAAGAAAGCAAACCAAATTTAAAAATATAGGTAACAAGACAAATCTACTGCATCTACCCTAGTTTAAAGCTGACATTTCAGATTGCATATGAGATGTACAATAAGTTAAGGAGGAGAGAGCGAATGACTGTAAGTTACATAAGAGACACACAGAGAAACAAGTGAGATTTAGCAACAGATAGTGAGAAAAGAGATATCGATAAAAAGCAGACTGAAAGAGTGTGTGTCAAAGAAAGAGGAGAGAGAGAGAGAGACAATATATATCTGTAATGTCTGTAACTCACCAGTCTGTGCACACCGCAGGAAGAGTCTTCAGGTAGCAGTCTATCCACTGTAAACCAGGAACTAGTCTGCAGGCCAGACACACACACACACACACACACACACACACACAGCGGACATCTAAATAAACTTTAATGACACGTTGTCAGAGCTCATTTAAGTCGTTCCAAAAAAAAAAGGGCCGCCACTAATTTGCAATGACTTAACTCGACCTAGCCTAGTGCACTCCGCATGTAACAAATTGCCGTTGCTCTGACAACATCTCAGGTGAGCTGAGTAAATGACCTGCGTCAAGGTGGCGTGAGGTGTTAGTTACTCTCGTTCATCTGAGGCAACAAGTCAGTTTACTGCTACTCCAAAATGGTCTGACCTGTGATCATCCACCACAGCGGTCTGCCCAGGTGTCACTCAGGTAAGGTTTGATAATCCAGCAGATCCGAGCAGGTGAACGCTTGAGCATCCTTCAGGCGTTCAGGTGCTTTACTCCGAGACGTGCAAAACAAGAAGAGCAGAGGATGAAAACAGTCAGCTGAAATCCTCTTCCTGCCCCCCCCACCTCGTAATCCTTCGACACAATGATCCCTCATCTTTCCTCCGGACTCCTACAGAGGTGCGTCGCACCTCTCCGAAAGCGAGGCCGGCTCGGACACACACACTCACACACACCTGCGACGGCACAACAGGTAAGGAGAGATCATCAGAAGCCCCCTCAGCGCAAGTGGAACCATTCTTTCATCCCTCTTCTCTCTCCTCAGCAAACGACAACTCTGTCTGTCTCCTCGGAGTGTCTCTGCCAAGAGTAGCCGGGCACCGCCGTCCTGTTTTGCCGCTCTTTGCCAAACACACAAACACACATACACGCACATACAGAGGAGAGTGTTGTGTTTTTTTTTTTTTTTTTTTTTTTTTCCAGCAGCCGAGCTAACCCTGAGCCAGGGCCCGGTCTGCCTTTGAGATGCTCTCTAGCCCACAAACACAAGACGGCTTTCATTATCTTGCCTGTCGCAGCACAAGGCCTAGCTTCTAAAAGCTACTGATTTCTTTCTTCCCTTAGCCCCCTGCACAAAGGGAGGGCATTTTGTAAATTACTTGCTCGTTTCAGACCAACAAAAGGTACTTTCATTGAACCCTCCTCCCCCACCACCACCAACCCCCCCACTGCTCTCCCTCTATCCTCCCGCCATTTGATTTTGCTCAAATTTGATTACAAGGCTTGAAAAAGGAGGGGAAGAAAAGAGAAGAGGAAATAAGAAAGCCCCACAGATGGCGTGTTCATTCAGTGCTGTGAATGGCTTTATACGGGCTGCCTTTATACATGTGGCAATCCAAAGATGCTTCAGCCGCTCCGCTAAAAAAAGAACTTGACAAAATTATTGGTTTGGCGGCTTTCTTACACAACTGACACGGGGAACTCGGAGGAAAAAAAAAAGAAAAGCCATGCCTGCCTGCCTTCCCTTTCTCTCTTCTTTCTTTCGCTCTCCTTGTCTCTGTACCTCACACGCTCCCTCTCTCTCTCCGGGTCGCACACCTTGATCAAAACAAACTAAATGGAGGTGTTTGATTGTGAAGGGAAGAGTGTGTTTGCTTGCGCGCATGTCTCTTTCTCTCTCTCTGTGTGTGTGTTGTCATATTAATAACCACCTGCCCCCTAGGCTGACACTAAACCACATTCCAAGACAACAAAGTCACATATTCAGCAGAACGGACAAGAAGGGGATTAATAAAATGAGACACACTCTGACCACTAGATTTGATCATACACACACACACATGCACAGATACACAAATACATTCAGCTCGAATCAAACGGCTCAGATTGAACTGGAAAACATTAGCCAACACAAAGCGTAGACCCGCTCTGTTCTCTCGCAGACTATAATCCTGTTTCCACAATGGACCACTCACTCTGCACTTGTTTTCCTCAGGAGGATAATTATAGGTCTATAGACACACACAGCTCTCTTTCTGTCTCTCTAAACACACACACACGCAGCAGCAGCATAGCTTGCACAGAGAGCGAACTATGACTTGTTATCCCATTACCAGAATCATCACACACACTACAGTCCACCTGGCTGAAAAGGTGCTCCAAGACCCGGCGTGACCGCTCTGGTCAGAGACACTAATGGAGAGGAGTCAGATCATCATCATCTGGATCCGCTGACCAGACGGTGGAGTCCGGGTCGTAGGCTGTGTCATTCCATCAGTGTGATGAAATGGTAACCATTAGATAGGTCCGTCATTCTCTCACAGACAGAGTTTCAATCATTGTCGATTTCGGCTGTACCGCAGCCTCCTACCTGTTTTAACTTATGTAAAGTGAAAGTGAGCGGCTGCCATAGCTCAGGAGTGAATGACTGGGACGATGCCAACGAGCTACTCGCATAGCAAAGAGTGAGAGAACAGGATCTTAAGATGTTCCACCTGTCTGACACCAGCAATTTGTTTAGTTTAATAGAGCTGTCTTTGATATTTAAAAATTTGGATTGATGCTCTAAGATTTATTCTGTGCCACAGCAGGGTTAAATATCGTTAACATATTTCATTGTGTGCTCATACTTGAGTAAACAGTTTTCATGACTGTCCCTAATTTTGAAGTCACTGTCAGTGAGAAATAGCCCTTTAAGAAGAGAGTCATTGCTCTAGGCTGTGGTACAATAACTAAATGTGTGACTTGAACGCATCATCGGAAGCCAGATGCAGAGAGCAAACCTTAAGGAAGTGTGGAGGGCCATTTTTTTTTATTATTCTTGTGTTACTTAAAAGGATAATGCTGATGTTACTTGACCTATTAAAGAGATACTAAAGTGATGATTAAATTTGCAGCTCCATAAAACTGGTGGACTAAAAAAAGATGAAGAAATAGAAGCGGGAAAAATGAAAGCAACAGAAGCCCAAAATTCCTGACTTTAGCCTTCGTCATTCTTAAAAACAATGAATACTACACTTCCCATAGTGCAACGTGTTTGGTAGATGCCCACATCTTTCATTCACCACACCCCCCACTTGATGAGGATTCATTAGAAACTTGTTGTCTCTAACCCCGAGATAACCTAGATGGCATCATCCGGGGTATTTCTGAAGACTTTGAAGCACTTTTTCCCAAGAAATTACTCAACTGTGCTAAGAAGAACTCCTCATGGCTGAAGTTGATGTGTAAAATCAGTGGAGTGTCCCCTTAATTATAATCAATTCCCTCTGAAGAGACCAAACCCAGCAAACATGTATTGTCCTGACATTATTCCTGTGTGTCATAGACTTCCACTGTTCTCCAGAAACGTCTAAGAACACATAAAGGATTGAGCCGTACTGTTCCATCATTACAATGTACATGTACAGAGAAGAATTAGCTTATTATCATATTGGTTGTAAGTGGATGATGATTGGTCAAGATGATTCATACTCTTTGCTGCATGTGAAAAGTGTTGTTTTTTTTACAGGGATAATGCACATTGACTAACATCACTGTCAATGTACCAGTGTTAACAAAATGAAAATGATCAATTAAAATCTACAGGAAGTGCCTCTTCCTGTTACTATAAAGTAATTATCTATAAAGTAATTTAATCGTACGGCCTTTCTTGGCTTTCCAAATGTTGCAGGTCAGAACGGATCAGACTCTGAAAGGGAAACGAGTCATTTCGAGATGGTTGTGAAGCTCAAAAACTATTTATCTACCATTTTACACCTCCGACAGTAGCGACGGACAGCAGAGCGTTAGACGAAAGTACGCATTAACACTGTTTGTGTAATTACACTCGCTGCCAGAAGGGGGAGACAGGTGTGTGTGAGTGCACGTTTAAGTTATTGCAGTTGAAAAACTGAACGCACCTGAGCTCATTTGAAGGTAAAAAGGTTTGGTTTTGGGTTTATTAATTCACTACCACAGGAGATATTGTCTTAATACAACAAATTCATGGGCTGCACACGTCAACTTAAACCCCCACACACGCACTCAGACACACACACACACACACAGCTCGGAGAGCAGAGATATAAAGCTGTAAAACGCTGACAGGGCAGAACAGCAGCTCTCACAGCTTCCATATCTACCGCTTAAGAGATATTAGCACAACCAGCCATCATCACCAGCCATCCCACGCTACACATTTTCCCCTCCCAACCTGCCTGACCGAGGCTCACCACAGTGCAGTGCGAAACACACTTTCCCAGAGATGCTTTTTTTTTTTTTTTTAAATGAGGACAATTTGATTCTGTTATTACTGATGAGGGCAGAGATTCCCCCCTCGGTGGTCAGAGAACATTCATAATCAGCAGTTAGGTCTCCATCCGCAAACCTGAAGTAATTATTGTCTCAAGATAAAAAAAACGGAAAGCAGGGGTGGTGAAGATTTTTTTTTTTTTTTTTTAAGGAGAAAATAAACTGGAGATAGAAATGACCTTAATATTATTTCTCTCTCTGGGTATTTCCAATAAGAGTATTCCATCGGAGGGTTTGATAAAAGGATTATGCGACCAGCTTTATGCGGATGGAGTCAAATCTGGATATGGAAGGAGAGCTGTTTGATTGAATAATTCTTGTTTCCTTTCTGCCAAGCTAGCAGTCCTCTTTGGGGGGAAAAGTAAAAAATCAGCATTATGCCAGATTTATACATGTGCTCTGACTGTCTGTAGAAGTCAGTCTGTCCACACTGTAGGTAAGACCACCAGCCTGCCTGCCTGCATGTTTGACTGTTTGCACGTCTGTCTGAGGAAATGTAAAAACATACTCCGACGCCAAAAGGAATAAACACTTGCCCAACAAACTCTATCTCTGGTTGCCAGCTACATTTTCGAAGGGGATTCCTCATACGTCACACGAATGTTGAAACGGCCGATGTTACTTCTTTTGGTCTCCTTCTCAGCAGCATCTAACCAACTACACGACCAAAGCCAGTTATTAAGAAATACTGAGGTCATGAGTCCAAAGTCTCCCCTAATGCATCTTCTCTACCCTTATTTATTTTTATTTATTAGCTCATTTATTGTGTTAATTGCCATGTTTTCTGGTCATTATACTTCAAGGCATGAAAATCTGAACGCTGTTTCCGATTTGTCTCCACACAGCCATGAATCAAATTCTAATTTTTCAGTTTTTTGACTGTCATTTAACTCTATAAATGCACTTAAGGACCATTACCTTGAATACAAACTGCCAGAGGTGTTATCACAACCTCAAACTAAACTTTAGTAAAGGTTAAAAAGGTAAAAATAAATAAATAAATACCCCTCCAGCTTAAAGCAAGAATTCAAAACTATTTATTTTCAACTATTTTTTTTTTTTTTTTTTTAAATGATAAAGAAAAAAAGCACAACAAGAAGTAATCTAACAGTTATTCACATCAGCTGTTTTCCAGGTCAGGATAGGTTGGTTGATGTTTGGTACTGAAGCTGAGCAAGAACCAAATTCCACTCATGAATAGGTTTTGATTTAAACAGCTAAAATCACCAAGCACATTTTCATCATCTGCTTGTTATCAGGCATCATGAGCAGACAGAGCAGAGCAGACGGAGCCGTTTAGGCATTTGACCTCTGAGTTTAGTTATCATAACAGGGTTGCGACCCCGCGACCTGCAGTCATTACTGCCGTCTCCTTCAATCAGCCCCTCCAAAGCTCTGATAAAGCCCCCCGGGACGGCACAGGCTGCTGAAATAGAGGTGACATTAGATTTATGTATGTGTGTGTTAGTGTGCATGCATGCCCGTGTGTGTATCATTGTCGTGTTTCTATACCTCCGAGGACCAACACGCAGCAATAGATGAAGAGAAAACCCCAACAAAGTGCCGTTTTGATGCTTTTAGGATCAGCGCTTTGGTTCAGAGTTAAGAATGAAGATGAAGTCCAGGCTGAGAATGAGGATAGTTTGGTGTTAACGCTGGATTTAGGTGATTTAAATGGTTACTATGGTAGCTGACAGGAAGAGCAGTAGAATGGTTTGGGTATGGCAGAAGTTAAAGCATCAAACAGCTTTATATTGTAGTGGATCCAACGTTAAATCAAGAATTTAGCTTCTATATATCACTGAAATCCATGAATCTCAAGTCCAAACATTGCCAGAGTCCAATCCACCGCATCATTTCGGGGGCATTTTAACGTCTATTTAAAGGTGTCTGGTTAAAGTTAATGTTAAAGTTATTAAATAGAAGATGCGGTGAGCTGGTGGAGGACATGATCCCTGTCTGGATGTAAACCAGAGACTTTGTGAGGCCCCTCAGTGAAGAGTTTGACCACATAAATATACTGTTTGTTAAGAGGGACCTAATGCAGTAACTCCCAATTCATACTCAAAATACCAATAAACTCACTGTATGGTTTAACAATATGAATCTTTGTACATATTTGAATTTGCAGGTCATTGTCCTTTGCAAGTGAAGTGAATGTGTGTATGAAATGATGTTGTCTGAGCTGTTTTTCCTATTTCACAAACATCACATTTTGTTTAATTACATATAATTGTGTATACAATCAAGGACAAAGGCAACATATCACAATGCGGTTTTGTCTAGCTTCACCAGTATGCATCAAATGCAGACGTACCTCTGACAGTATAACACGACTCGAGTGGTTTCCCCTGGCCGGTAGATCAGTGTGCTGGATCTAACACTTCCTGAGAGACTTTACCTGAGAGACTTCCTGTTTATCAGCTCTTAGTGGTGTGAGATGGATCAAAAACCACTGGAACTGGGTTTATTGAATGAGTAATAATTTAAAGACGAGGTTTTAAGTTATAGGCTGAATCCGATAGAATCGACAGAGAATTACACGATTACGGACGTAATCCCGTCTCTGACTGCAAAGAAGGTTGCGATGGCGGAGTGGCGCTGTCCAGGTATGAACAAACTTGCACTAAACAGAGTAAAGACTATAGTATATAGTATAGACTAAAACTGTTTCATCGATGTTGTGATATCGCCACTAGATCCACAACTAACGATTACTTTCATTATCGATTAATCTGTTAGTAGTTGCTTGGTCAGAAAATGGTGAAAAATGCAATTAATTGTTGTGTTTTCGTTACCTTAGAATGAGCCCTTAATATCTACATAGGGAGCCGGTCCAAGCCCCCAGGGACAGTGCCGAGCGGTGATGCAAATTTGACATAGCGGCCAAAACGTGGTATGACAATGTCACATGACACTACTGGGCCCAGAAAGACTTTTTTCCATAGACTTACATTGTGAAAGAGACGTCCGTAAATCAGTGGATAATTTTTTTTGAGCATCACAATCCCAGCGAAATGACTCGTTTCACTGTCGGAATTTGATCCGTTCAGTCCGATCACATTTCAAAAGCCTAAAGGAGCCGCACGATTGAATTGTTATATCCCTATTCAAGTTAGCCGGAGGCGGAAGTTACCAGTGTGCATGTTCCACGGGCCCAGTGATCCCGGATAATCCGGGTACTCTCAGACCCGGAAGTCAATTTTTTTGGTTTCATGCGCCACTGAGCAACTTTCATAGGAATGAACGAAGCCCCGCCTCCGACGCTGTATCCAGTTCTCTTAATACATCCATGAGGGGGTCCCGTTACACCTAGGCCGCCATGTTGCACCGCCATGTTTCTACAGTAGCCCAGAATGGACAAACCAAGGAAGGGGAGGGGGAGGGTTATTCTGTCGGCTGCCATCTGTAACCTCGTCGCTAGATGCCATTAAATTGTACACACAGGACTTTTAAAGACTTTTAAAGAATTACTCAATATGATTAATTGATTCTCAAAATAGTTGGGGATTAATTTTCTGTCAATCTTCTAATCAATTAATCTAATTGTTGCACCTGTAACTGCCATTGTACTCCCCTCCGTTTCACACAATCACCAACAGTTCCTCCAGTTTATCTGTCTTGCATTGCAGGGAATTGGAAATGAAAGTAACTTTTGAACCAGTTTTAAAGAAAACGGCCTGTTGCTTCCATTTGGTCAAACAACCAGAATCTGGTTCCTACCCCTCCAACTGCAGGTTCATCTGTTGTAACTAGTAACTGTGTGAACTCAAGATACAGTGATGAGCCTGTACACTGCTCTTAAATAAAAGCATTCACCAAATGTCTAGACATTTCAGTAAAAAGAGGTGCTGATTTCGCTCACTGACTGTCAACACCAAGAGCTTAACTTAAGCATTAGCAAATATTAAGTGCCGATCAGATTTGACAGATTCAAATATAAATGAATACATACAATTTCTGACATTGTTCAACATCATATATATGAAGGAAGCATGTTTTTCTTTATTAAATGTTTCTCATAAAGTCTTTGTTTAAGCTTTAAGGCAGTTTTTTAATGTTTTTGCCTCCTGAAAGGTTAAATATAAAATGTTCTCTTGCACATATGGGAAAAAAAATGTCCATGGTGACTGACATGTCACTGATGTCAGCACTTTTGAGGCTCTTAGAGAGTGACTTCAGAAAGAATTTTAAATGCTGTTCATTCACATTGCCTGTAATGTGAAGAAAGAGTACAAGGTGATGTCCATTCTTTCTCAACAACAACAAAGCTGCTTTCCATCTTTCACCTTCAGTTACAATATGACAAAACAGCTAGAGTCCAGATTACTCATAGACACTCCACATATCATGTATGTGTGTTCCTATAAACATCCTTCTCATTATATTAATATAAAGTTATTGACATCTTTAATTGTACTTCTCCAGTGGATCAAAAACAAGAACATCAACACTTAAACACTTGGAAGTAATTGTTTGTACGACAAGGTAACAAACCTCACTGTTAAACTTGTGTAACCAGATCACCAGAAGATGGTGTAAACTGATGAAAATATGACTTTATAAATCATAATATTAAAAGAAAAAAAGCTGCATAAATATGCCCCAGACTGAAAATAACACCCTAAACATGTCAAAGGTGGCAAAGAAAGTATGAGCATGTGTCAAAAAGCACAACAGGACAGGAAAGCCAACCTCGCCCATTGGCAGAAACCAGTCATTCTCATTAATTCACTCCAAAAATGATTGGTCAGGAAAATAATCCATCGACGAGAGGTCGCAGCACCATCCGTCAAAACCTGACTGACACTAACTAGTGCTCATTCTATTCAAATAAGGACCAGCAGGACCCAGGAGTTCAAGGGTTTTATTACTTCCTTCACTTGTTTGCTCTTAAATCAAAAGGGAAAGTGTTTCGTCATCCTTGCAAACACGAATGACGAGGAGAAGAGTCCTCGGTCACTGAGCCTCAACAACAACTTCTCCTCGACTCGACTGATGGCAAAAACTTTTATCATCAGATAAATGTTTGCAGAGGTATCGGAGGACGAGGCTGCAAAGCTCACTTTTCATATCGGAGCATGAACGTCACCTCGGTCCACGTACGCTCCAGCCTCCTCGTTACACAATGCAAATGCAAAAATCCAACTGCAACAAACAAAACACAATCAAACGCAGCGCCGCGTGGATCCAAACTTAATATCATCCCCCCTCATTCACCACCTCCAGGCAGCCTCCAGGTCTACCTCCTGAGTAGAATAAAAACCCTCTCGGTCCCTAAAGTAACTTATTGTCATTCCTAATCACTCCTCAGCATCATAAACAATCTCACAACTTTTTTTTTCTTTTTTTTTTTTTATATTCATCCCTTTTCTGTTTATGCAGTTCCCAGAAGGCATTGCCTTTTAGACTCTCCCTCTCCGGCGGACAAAAAAATGTCGGGGAAAACAAATAACGGCAGAAAAAACAAAACAAAACAAAGTCTCCTGAAATACCTTATGGAAGCCCAGAGGAAGGCGCTGGACAGACAGATGAGCAGATAGGTTTCCTCTGTCCTCCTCTCTCAGGCTGCCTCCTCTCTCGGCGTGCTGTGGAGAGTGACTGCTCACAGCCCGCCTGGCATATCTAATTAGAGCCAGGCTGTTGCCACTATCGGGCAGAGGATCTACCTCTCCAATCTCTCCTGACTCAATCTTCCCCATCTCTGATTTTCTTTTATATTTATGCTGGAATATTTAATTGTAGACAAAAGGTTACTCTGGGCTCTATTCATCGCACACAGGCAGAATAATCTCCTTTAAAAGGCTTGACATTTCAGGCTTTTCAAAAGGGGCTGAAAAAATTATATCCCTGCTTTTGTTAATCAATGAAGTAGAACTCCCCTGAACAAAAGAATTAAATTGCTTGGTTGGGTTAATAAAACACACAGAAATAGCTGCTTCCTGTGGGCTTTTGTGCCTGCCACTGGCTCCCCTCATATGCAACCAGCACTGTAATTCCATATGATTTGGGGGGCAAAAACTCTCATTTCTCCACACAGTTGGCTTTTTAAATCCTATTGAATGAGCAGTCTGTGAGGCTGGCTGATTGGGACCTCTTGCCTGAGCCTGGCTGCCTGGCTAGCAGAACTAGGCTCTCTCCATTTAAATATGACTTCCACTAAGGAGAGACAGCAGGTCCACTACAATTTACAATTTCTATACTGCCCCTGCCTCGGAAAAACATTGTAATTATGCAAATGATAGGGGCAATAATTAGGCCCTTCACTGTCCCATTGTGTTAGCTGCTGTCATGTTTCGGTCCAATGGTAGGAGAGAGACGCAGCAGGGCACGTTCGGTTTTTAAATTGCTCCCTGCAGACAGCCCGCAGATGTTCGCACAGCATCTTCGGTCTTATAACTAGCCGTCGCTCCGAGCCGGGGTTCCTCTACATGAGACGCTCTAGCCGCACGCTCTGGTTTCCCCTGTGGGTGAGCTGCTTGTGTTAGCTGGATGCCACTGGAGCATACAGCTATTGTTTTATCCAGAGGCTTGCTGGTGTGCGTGTGTGTTTTACAAGCAAACACTTCTTTTATATGTGCCATTTTTAAAGAAGTTAAAAGAAGTGTGTGTGCTGTATTATACAAGACACAGTTAAAGTATAGTCAACAACACAGATAAATGACATCTATAATTACTGACTAAGCAACAATCTGAGCCTCTCAAAGGTGAGGATTTGGTGTTTTTCACTGTACAATAGCAAATTCTCACTTCTGTTTTGGCTAAATGTTTAATTGGAAAACTAAATAGCATTGACGTACATTGATAACAGACTAGAAAAGATTTTTAAAAAACAACCTGATGTAATGTTTACTGGCCAGTTACTAACATTAAGTAGAAGATGCTAAAGTGAAACTATCTTGTCCTCAAAGAACATCAAAATGCCAAAATGCGAACCACACCTTCAACAACTAACATCGTTCTGCGGCCACTACACTTTCAGAGTTTGTTTTCTCAGATCAGCTTCATTACTGCCAGTTTTAGCCTGGCTAACCATCAAAGTTACGACCACTCCTTTGATAACCCTCATGATCTTTTTAGGGACGTAGCTTTGAAATGTTCCCAGCAAGCACTGATAAGGTGATTCGCAGGCCAAAAGATGTCTAGACATTTTTGATGAAGAAGAGAGTGCAGGTCTAGATTACATATGGTTTCAACAGAATGTCAATGACTGTATTTTAATGCATATCTTATATCAGGACTCGAAATTGAAATACATTCAAATGCTGTTGAAGAAAGTTATCTTAAAACTTTTGCTTGTCTAACCAACTTTAGTTCTAACTTACTGTACTGGTGTGACTCTGACTGTGTGTTACCTGCTTCCTGATGAGAATGTGCAGCTTTCCAACCAGTCCAGAGGAATAACTTAATAAATTAATAATCAGTAAAAACATTTTGGCCGACCACCTAATACTATCAGACATGGGGCATGGCACCAAATCACAAATGAATGGCTTTCATTAATTGCATTTATTCATGAGCCCTGATATCTAAAAGTCTGGGATTAAATGTCCAAGAATGCCTAAACATAGACCAACCAAGACCATCCGTCTCATCGAGACAATTAGTCTCATATTCAGCTTTTTATTTATTATAAAACATTTTTTAAAAATCTGCTCCCAGTGCAGTAAATCCATACTGGATCACATCATGTGGCTTTTTGTCAGCTTTCAAGAACCTAATATGTATGTATTTGGATCCTGTGTCGTGTCACCATCAAATAACAATGTTAAAAGTCCAATATTTTACACTTTTCTGATGTTTTATTTGAAGTCTTGACATCCATAAGAAGATATTTTTGTAGTTTTAAGCACCAAAAACCATCTCTGTATAGTTTTAGATCTCCTCTCTTAAGCTTTTCTATGGATCTTTACCAACAAGCTGTTTTGTGTCTGCTCATTGTCCCTCTCCTCTGATTGGCTGACTGTCTTCTGAGTGACGCACGCCCAGGCCAACTGCAGGTAACACCAGGGTTCTGGTTAATGGCTGCATTCATATCACTCCTTTATCTAAAGTGCTTCACAATTCGCCACTCATTCACACACACACACGCACACACACACACCCATGGAAGCAAACTACAATGCAACGTGCTGCTGGCCTGACCATCAGGAGCAATTTTGGGCTCAGTGTCTTACCAAAGGACACTTGTGGTGAGAAAGGAGCTGAGGATCAGACCGCCAACCCTGTGATTAGTGGTCGACCCGCTCCACCTCCTGTGCTACAGGCGCCCCCATATTAGAGTCATCATCACTTATCAACAGTACTAACATACTGTGTGACACGAAAACCTTGTTTGTGACAATTTCACACAGTTTACTGCACTCTACAGTGTCCAGAAGGTAACAGAAACGGTGACTAGTACTGGTCAGCCTATTCATATTAGGAAATAATTACTTGTAAATGTTATAAAATGATAAAGTTTAAAAATGTTGATGTTATTTTGTGTTTGACAGTATGTTTGTGCATTTCTCAAACTTTATCATGACTGAAGGGAGGAAAGTCTGATCCAAAAAGCAGGTTAAAGTAGTGAAGCTGAGTAAAGGACACGTCTTATTGCATCAGTCCAGGTTCGAGATTTGAATGGATTTGGGTTGAAGTTTCATTCAGTAAAGTGCAGATTAACTTAGTAAGTCTTGGAACAGCCTGACGATCAATTGAGCTGAAAGTGAAGCAATTTTATCAGGAGTGTTTTTGTTGTCGTCGTCTGCATCTACAATAAAAGTCAGTTACAGTATACTGAGTTAACCTCATGGACCGATATAAATGACATGCCTGCACATATCCATGTGATCAATAAGGTGACATTTTTCATTTTTGTTAAGCATATGGATAGATTAGTAGACAGACAAATAATTAAAATTCCCTAAATCAGCCAAACACTCACCTACACAACCCTTTCAACCTTTCAGAGTGTATTCCTTGTAGCTGCAAGCAAAAGCATTACACAGCAGCAGCGGTGGAAGAACTACTCCGATTTTTACTCGAGTTATTTTACTAGCAGTGGCTTTGATTTCTTCTTAGCTGCAGTAGTTGAACACCGACGATCAAGCTAACACAAGAGGGCATAAATGTATTTCCAGCTAATGTGAGAGAGAGAAGTTATATCCTCCCCTTTGTGATGTAGTTACTCTAGTAAATACTACCATTAACAGTCTAATGCATGGTGGCTTTGTTTAAAAATTACCACTAAATTACATACAGGCGGAGCAAATCTGTGAATGTAAGGTAGCATTACGTTAATTAACATTAGCATTTGGATTGACCTCATAGAAACCCGCAGCAAGCAAAATGTTAGCTTCAAGGACGACGTCGTTAAGCGAAGGAACTGGAATAAGGTTGTTGTATTATCACAGTGAGGCAAATTCAAATTTCAAGTTCATGTCAACTTCAAACTTTCACCTGCAGTCATTAGCGAACTCTTTCTGAAGGCAGATGGATTTATTAATTTATTTTTTACTTTATTGATTTTACATGAATAATCATTAGTTACATTAAAGTTTCTGTTGGAACACATGTAAAATGAACACAATAAAGTAAAATCTGCCATAAATGCTACATTAATAAACTTAGAAAAGTCTCACCAAAGTCATTTAGTAGCCCAACAACAGCAACATATGAGCAAGTATGAAGAACAAAAAAAAGGAAACACAATGTCAGGAAATTCAATTATGACAAAATTAAATACAAATTAAAAAAAATATTCGGTAAAGGGATTGTGCAGGAAGCTTTTTACATTCAGTAAAGATGAAATAATACATAGGAGGAGGGAAAAATAAATAAATAAAGGGGTACAGATTAAAAATCAAGTAAAAATTTTATGCGTTTTAAAAATTGTTTAGGTCTTTGTTGCTTTTTTTTCATTTTGCAGCTTGACTAGAGAGTCAGTCCAAGGAGACTTTAACAGTGAAGACAGTCAAGTTTAGTGTTTTGTTGAAAACGACCACTTGGTCTTTGTTCTTGATATTTTGTGGTGTTGTTAATGAAAATACTTTGAGACTAAACCCAGTTTGAACCATTGGAAGAATGAGTTAAAACTTATTCAAGACAAGAAAGTTGTTTCCATTACTAGTTCATTTGAGATAGCCCTATTTATTTTTTCTGTTTTGTTATTATTATTTATATATTTTTATTTTAATTGTATTATTTTCTGTCACTTTTGTATTTGTGTTTGTTGTTGGTCAAGCTGAGGCAGAGGATTTCTTGATGTATAAAACATGAAAATGTGCTCTGATTGTTTTTATCACTGACTGTAAAAATAACAGACATGGCTACCGTGATGTCACCCATCGCTTTGTGGACTCTTGTTTTGAAGCCTCAAGTTTGCATTATGACCGTCAACTTCTTGGAGTTTTGGAGCCAGCAGCTGAGGTGTACTGTTTTATAATACATCCCAGGCTAGAAATGACCATATTTGAACGAGAGGATGGAGGCTGACCCTAACGCTACCTGCTAGCTTGGTTAGCACAGTGCATTTATAGTCTACGGTTAACTGTGATAATGCAAATGCTGTTTCTGCTGTAAAGTTGGGCATTTTAACATAGAGGGTCTGTGGGGATTGGCCAGTGTCAAGTGGCCCTTTGAAGAACTTCCACATTGACTTCATTTTTCAGCCGGCTGCTCTCTCAGTTTAAAAAAATAAATAAATAAATAAATAAAATAAACTTCTGAGGCAATTTTCAAGCTAAAAAAAAAAAAAAGCTTGACTAGAGAGTTGCAATAAAGCTCAATATAAATTAAAAATGATGTTGAGGAAGTTTGGTTTTCTATTGATCAGTTTTATTTTATGTAAATAAAATTTGCCAATAAATAAATAAAATAGTAGCATTAAAAGCTAATATACTTGTCTTTTGAGTTGTTTTCAGTCGGTTTGACAGTTTGATCGTAAAATGCACCAACGTGTGTCAAGGTTTCACGACAGTTGCCCACCATTTCCGGCACAAACATATGAACGTCAGAGCGGTGAAAACATGAGAGGTCAAAAGTTATTATCCTGATTTTAACAGTAACGGAGCATAACCCAAAGACATGGTAGGTCTGGTGTGTTACTTACTGACTTGGAGGGCTGCGTTAAAACCGTTCACACTGAGGACTTGGACGCGAACTACGATAACGTTAAAGCTAAAAGGCTAAGCTAACTTTAGCTCTGCTGAAATGTGCATGACCGGGTTGACACGACGTGACCAAACTGAAGCTAATGTTTGACTTTTATTAGCCAGCTAAGCAAAGTTAACACGGCACATGAGCCACAGTAGAGCTCTGAAAGCGAAGTGGCCCGTCTGAATCCGCTTTATGTTTTTCTAGCCTGCTACAGTTGAGTTGGTGGTGTGCGTTTGTTTACATCGCAGCGACTCTCAGGATCACAAATTTATTTGCAAAGTACAATGAATTCATTACGGTGCGGATATCAACGGAAAAAGAAATGAACATGATTGAACAATGAACACAAACATAACAGTGTAAGACAGAGAGATTGTGTGGAGTGGGGGTGGACTATGTGCAAGCATGATAAAAACTATGAGTCTGCAAAAAAAAGCAGAATAGAAATAAAAGTATAAAGACTATGCATGGATATTGACATGGTAAAAACTGTGTGTGTGTAAAAAAACAGAATATAAACGGAAGTAGAAAGACGTTGTGCATGTTTATTGCCCTGAGGTGGTTTTCTACTCAACAGGAATTTTTAAACAGCAGCCTTTTGGTATGAAAACAGCTTCCTGTTCTCTTTCAGCTTGATGAATGTTAAGAGTTTGATGGATGCATTTATTGTAAAGGGACAGAAATGTAGCAGTGAAGAATAAAAAGTTCTGTGTGTGTGCTTTACATGGAAAACAGCAGACTTTTGCTTGAGTGGGTGGAAGATCTATGCTTAAAAAACAAATACACAGCGAATTCTGTTTTTTTTTTTTAGTCAACCTGGGCGACCCAGTGGACCTTGAATGTCATGACATTGTATTTGTACAATGGATGTGATGTCACTGTCCTTGTGTGTGTCTTAATTAAAATAAAATCTTTAAAAACAGTGCAGGACAGATGGAGACACAGTATGAATTTGGATGAAGTTATCAGGGATTCTTGTCTGATTCTTACTTCCTGTCTCTGTCTCTGTCTCTGTAGGCCAGTTCCATGGTGGCGGTGGGACTGGCTCTGGCTGCAGCCGGGTTTGCAGGTAAGCAACTTCATTATGTAACTGGCGCGCTGACAGGTTTGGTTCGTCTCCTTGATAGAGCATCCTCAGCCGCGTTCAACAACCAGTCCAAAAATTGTGTCTAATGTGTTGACACTGTCTGAAGTGAAGTCTTTAAACAAGAGTTTAACAGCTAGAAATGCTTCTCAGATATGAGAAATTGAAGAAAGCAAAACAAAGTAGAGCTGCAACGATTCGTCAATTAAGCAAATAGTTGATTAAATGAATCAGCAGATGCTCCGGTTCAAGATGAGACTAAATATGCCTCTGAATATCAGTTTATCTCCACCAACTTACAACTTATACCCCGGCTCAGATTTTTAAAAATTGCAGTAAAGACATAAAATATAGAGAGTAAAAGAAATACAATAAAAGAACAAAGTTGCCAAAGGAACAACTTTAAACCAGAACATGTCAAACATCGACCAAACCAGTCACACTAATGGTTCAACACGCATGTAAAACACACACACAGTCATCATTATAGCAAAGAAAACTAGCAGCAGTCCATCAAAAAAGCCAACCTGTCATTAGTTTACTTATAAATCTTGATACTAATAACTTTGAGTAGAGTCATATCATGATGACTGACATTTTTCTGTTGTTGAAATGAAAGCATACAGTCCTAACATACAGCATCTGCATGCCAGTAGAGATGATTTGGCAAATATTTCTATCAGCTAAGTGAATGTGGATGTGTTTATCCTCCGTCACTCCACTTTTGCTGTATGCTTCTCCTCTTTGTGGTCTAGGTCGCTATGCCGTGCAGGCCTTCAAGCAGATGGAGCCTCAGGTGAAACAGGCCCTTCAGAGCTTCCCCAAGGCGGTAAGAAGGACAGAAGGAAACATTCACTCTCTCTCTTTAGATGGCAGTTTATAAATGTCTTTTTTAAATTTCTCAAACAACACAAGATACACAATAATTCGTCTCACATTCCTCCCAACCTGCATTCCTCGTCACATCTGAGGTGTGCGCGAGGGGCTGCTGTTAACGGACCCCTTGTGATTTGCTGGTCATCTGTTATTTGTTGTTGCAGAGTTTCGGAGGAGGTTACTATAGAGGTGGATTTGATACTAAGATGAACAAGAGAGAAGCTGCGCTGATTTTAGGTATCAGGTATGTCGACACTCTTGTAATCTCCTTCCACTATCCGGTCCTGTGTTTCTCTTACTGCGCCTACAGAGTGACATAGACTCAAGAATTAAGATTCCTGTGCTGCTGTTCCCCCCCAACAGGGCTACAGTAACAGTTCACTAATGCACCTTTACTCCTTTCCTCCAGTCCCACAGCCAACAGGAATAAGATCAGAGAAGCACACAGGAAACTGATGATCCTAAACCACCCAGATAGAGGTAAGTCAAATGTTCCAGGTGTTCCTCCTCCGTCCCTGTAGTTTCAACTATAATAAAGTTTATATTTTATCTACCATACACTCCTCTTATCTGGTTTACCTCCCTGGTTAGACACACCTCGCTGTTTAAACTCCAGAGTGGACTTTATAAAGTGTGGTGAGGGTGCAGCTGTGTCTTTCAGTAGCTTTTAAAGGGAGGGGGAGCAGTGAAGCATGTATCCAGCATGACTGCAAAAGCTGAGTTTTGTGGTTTAGGTTTATGCAAGATAATCGAAACACAATTAAATTTAACCTGTGTGTGTGTATTCTCACAGGTGGATCTCCCTACATAGCAGCGAAGATAAATGAAGCGAAAGATCTGATCGAAGGCCAGGCGAAGAAATAGAAAGCGAAGACGTCGACCGGACCTCGACGATTTCACACACACACCGCTCTTATTCAAGCTGTTGCACTGACCGACTTGAACGAACACCAGGAGTTTTCTAACTGATTGTTCTCAATTTAAAAAAAAAAAAGAATCACACTGTACACATTGTTCATGGAACTCTTCTTCATTATTATGTGATATTGTAGTTAAATTATGAGTGCTTTATGGGGGGAATGATTGCCTTAAGGTGGTTTTCTACTCATCAGGAACTTTGAATATCAGCCTTTTGGTGTCCTGTTCTCTTTGTTTAGCTTGAATGGAAGAGTTCTGTAAAGTGCTGTGACATGCTTATCACTTATTACCATGAAGAATAAAAAAAAAAAAGTTCTGCAGACCACAACAGAGCACTGTGTTTTTCCCCCCTCCACTGTATTTGTACAAAGAAAAACACACATTGTTGAGTTTTAGATCTACATGGAAGATCAAGTTTATTTAAGAACTACCTGCATACAAAACATATTGCACATCAACCAACCAGAACGATCCTTTTAAAAAAAAAAAAAAGAAAGAAAGAAAGAAAAAACATACTGTAGTCGACCCAAGAAAAACATTTGGGATGTCACAACTGTCAGTAGTCCAAATTGTCATTTGTCTCAAAGAGAAAAAGAAAAAAAAAAAAACCCAGGTAACGCATGTTTTAGTGTCAAGAAAAAGAAGTTTCTTTGTTTTTTTTTTAAATACTGTACATTTTTTAAAAATAAATAAACCAAATAAATCTCCTTCCTTAATGGAACAGTCGTGACCAGTTTCCAGCCAGCCGGTCTGTGGAAGAACCATGAAAATGACATCATCGTCACCTGAGCTGGGTTTTCCAGACACATCTCGACACCGGGGGGGCAGGGTAGTTTTTATTTGTCGCTTCTTATTGGTCAAAGAGGATTTTTTCTTTTTGCACGAGGAGGATGCATGTAAAGGGTGTTAATCCTTAAGATTAAAAAAACAAAAAAATACTTTGACTCTGTTGATTTAAAAAAAGGGATGTCTGGGAGTCTTCCCATCATCCCTCTTGTTTTTTTTTTTTTTAAACTACCCAATGGTCCGCTGTGAGATGTTTCCAGGAAACCCAGCACTGATGGCTACATCTCTGTCCAGCACTACACAGTAACAGGCCAGTTTCCAGACCAAACTACAATTAACTCTTAACAGAAAAAAAAAGGTTATGTTTCAGTGCAAAGAAAACAACTTTCCTATTGTTTTTCTTTTCCAGACACGCCGTAGTAACATTTCTTCTATGACCGAAGTGGTTGCATATTGAAAAAACAGAAAGCAGCTAAACGTCAAACTCCTCAACAGATATATAAAGGATAACTGGACTCCATTTTTTTTTTTTTCCCCACAAACATTAAGAACAGACACACCTGATTTTTTTTTAAAAAGATATGCCTCTGAAATCCTTTTAGGGTCTTTCAGTGTTTGCCTCCGCCTGCTTACAGTGCCATAAGGGAAACATTTAGCACAAAAAAAAAAAAAAAAAGACAGCTCATCCGGTTCAAACTGTGGCAGGCGAAGGGCGACCGAGTAACACGGAAATAAGTGAAAAGATTTCAGATAGTGTGCAGAGCCAGGCAACAACATGTTGAAACTACTCTCAAGGCACAACAGCTGATCACATGTATGTCGAACATACTTGGGTTTCCAACAAACCTATCTGCACTGTGGTACTGTTCATGCAGAACAATTAAAGTACAAACTACTTCAGATGCACAAAAACATCCTGAAAAAATGTGGAAGCTTCTTTTCTGTGTCCACCTGGTAAAAGACAGACGTTGTTTGTTTTTTTTTTTTTGTTGTTTGTTTGTTTTAAAACCCTGCTATGATAATTTTTTTTCTGTTTGTTTGTTTTTACCATTAAAAAAGATCTGCTGCATTCATACCACAGTATGGGTTTGAGTGAAATCCCTGTCTACATTGTATAAATACTGCGTTCAGTCCTTCCTCTCCCTGAGCTCTCAATGAAGAGTGGACTGAAAAGTAGTTACATAGAGATGTCTGTAAGGTTGTGTGTGAGTGTGTGTATATGTGTGTGTGTGTGTGTGTGTGTTTGACTATCTTTGGCAAGCTCATACAGGAAGAACTATTGTAAAAAAAAAAAAAAAGAAAAAAAAAGAAAATGGTAACAACATGAATAGTTGGACAGAACACATGTAAAGGGGAGGTTAAGGTACAGACCTCTGAAACTTACGGAGTGGAACAGGTTTCAAATATTTCTAAAAGTAAAAAAAAGAACAGTGCATGTTGTATTTAAATGTTAAGATTCACTTTTGAGGCTGTTCAAGAGACAAAGGTTGGGTTTTTTTTTGTTGTTTTTTTTTGTTTTGTTTTTTTTAAATCAAGCGCAGCCAGAGAAGTTGAAATATTTGAAACCATTTCCTCTGCTGGGGGGGGGGGTGGGGGGGAGGGCTACTAGGAGAGTCCGTTAACAACAGGTTGCGGGTTAGAGTCCCCCGAGTGGGAGACTGTGGCGGGCGTCTCAGTGGAAGACTTGGCGGCTTGGTTGCCGTCCTCGATATGGGCAGCGCTACTGCTGCTGTTGTTGTTGTTGTTAGTAGAGCCGTTGGTGGCTGCCGGGGTCGGCTGCGGGCTGTGCTCAGCTATGGCATCCACCTGACCCTGGAGACGTGGAGAGAGGTGGGACGAACGGAGCAGAGCGGAGAAAATAATGCAGTTGGAATATATTTAAACAAATTCACCAAGACACAGACGAGGGAAAAAAAAAAATTTTATATACAGTGGTCCAAATGTCTGATTGAAAAATCTCTGATATTTTCATGCAAACCTGGAAATAATCAGAAAGTTTGAGGATTCAGAAACATTTAAAAACCACAAGAAGTCATGACAAGTCGACTGAAGAGGAAATATTTCAGATTCTGCACTATTTCTGTGGCCAACGTGGATTTGAATTACTCATAAGAGGCTCGTTCAAGTAACTCAACTTGCAGCCGTTGTTCACCTGTTGTTGTGCGTCAAGTTTCCAGCAGATTGTCGCTTACTAAGTGGCATTGTGGTAGTTGGGAAACAGGGGGTCAGAAGTCAAATTGTTGTTCTCAGCATCAAACTGTTGCTACAATAAAGGTTTCTAAAGGGGGGCGGTGCATGGAACTCTTAAAAACACTTTGCAGAAACTGGATCGTTTGTATCCAAAGCGTGACCAAGCGGACCAAAAGTGATCACACCATCAGAGGATCAATACATCAAGCTTATTTCCCTGAAAGCTAGAAAAGCTAATTCATCACAGACGCAGCATTTTGCTAGAAAAAGAACGTAAAACCTGCCCCCAATCAGCACAAGTACTGTCAAAACAAGGCTGCCTTGTAGTGGTCTCAGAGGACGAGTAGCAGTTTCTAAACCACTTGTCAGGAAACGAGGACAAACACTCAGGCTGGTCTAACAAATACCGGCATTCCACAGTGGATGACTGGGAAAAAAAAATGATGAATCCAAGTTTGAGACTTCTGGCAGTAACAGAAGGGTGGATGTAAGGAGACGAACAGGAGAGAGAATGAAACCCGCTGAGTATCAAACCCACAGTGAAACATGGCGGTGGGAATATTCAAATGCCAAATGCCACGTTCACACTGATGGAAGAGGCTGCCATGCAAGGAGTTTTTGATCATTCATTCATCTATGGCACAGCCTTCGGGAGAAATTTGGGGTTCATTATCTTCAGTAACTATCTGCCCAAGGACGCTTTGACATGAGGAGCCGGGGATCGAACCACCGATCTTCTGATTGATGGATGACCTGCTCTACCTCCTGAGCCACAGCAGCCCCAAATAAGGAAGTGTTTTGCCTACTCTGGAGTTGGGACACCTGCACCTGAACTGACCGCACCCTGATCAGGGAGAAGTAACGCTCCATTTTTACTCTCTGGTTTGTGGAGAAGGATTCATACTGCAGCAGGACAATGACCCCAAACACACCTTAAAGCTTTGCAAGAACTACTTGATGACCAAAGAAGACCAAGGAATCCTGACTGTTGTGGACTTTCCTCCACAGTCACCTGACCTCAAAACCCCCACTGAACATTTACGGGGGCCACTTGAAGACTGAGAAAGCCAAGCCTTCTGTGACATCACATAAAAAGATATTCTGAAATTCATGCACATTTTTTCAAAAATTCAACTTTTCTGATGTTATTATTTGAAATGAAAAATAAATGATGACATTACATCGGAAACAAATGACCTTTGGACCCCACTGTATATTAAATCAATATAAAACATATTAATTGTGGTCTGCCAACAATTTGTCGACACGTAACATTTAAATACTAACCACATCCTTGTTTTTCTTGGGGTCCTTGGTTGGCATCTGCCTGCTCTGAGACTCAGCCCGGGATATGTAGTCAGCCACCGTCACTGTACAGATGTTAGAGAAGAGAAAACCACTGGTCATCACAGCGTCTGCTTTCTTTTAATAGGGACACTTAAAGACAATCGCACTCGTCAGATCTGTTTTCTGAAGGCGCATCGACTCAGTGACAGACGGTGATGGAAGGAGGGAGATGCGGAGGAAAGAAATCACTCTGAAAAGCAGGCATGTTGGGTTTTTGTTGTTTGGTTTTTTTTTTAAAGTTAAAGCAGATCCACTCTGTTCAACCAACTGGCTTAACTGGTTTCCAACACCTGACCGTCCATTTAGAGCAACATCACAGAAAAATAAAGTTAGACAGGCTTAGTTAATACAAACCACACACACACATACAAGGACTGCCGCTAGTAGTAGTGAATGGCAGCCGGACTACACGAAAGTTGTAGCCGATCTATTAGTGAATGAGTAGTGCACCTGTGAAATAATACGTGACAAAAAAAAAAAAAAAGACCATTTTCACAGCCAGTCAGTAAAAACAGCCGCATTCAATCATTTAGCAAACGTCAATAAAACAAGCAACACTCGATTATATATAGGTAAATACATCTAAACGTTTGGGTTTTTTTTTGTGATTTAGTATGTTGTTGTGGTGCACAACAAAACAAAAACACCAGGCCGTTAAGGGGCACTGACCAGGGGAGGCGACCCTAGCAGTTGCCGTGGTTACCTGGCTGCCTCTCTTCAGGCAGGCGGATGCGGCGACGTCGACTACGGTTACGACGCTGAGGTTGAGGTTCAGAGTCATCTATAGGGGTGTTGGGTCATCACAAAGAGAGGGGTTGGGGCTTAAACCAGGGACCTGTCTTTAGTCTGCACTAACAGCCAAGACCGCTAAACACTTTTCTCTTTGACGATAAGACTTTCTGACTAAAGATATTATTGCTGTTCGAGTTTGCATGTGCATGTAGAAAGTCTTTCCAGCGTCATGGTCATGTGACTTCCATACCTATTCCATTTTCGCTCACTGAGGCGTTGTCCGACTCGCTCATGCCGTCCATCAGCGTGGCGTCCTCGTCCGTTCTGCGTCGTCGGGATCTCCTGCGACGGTTGGCGGGCAGGTTCGACTCGCTGGCGTCCGTGTCGGCTGTCTGGTCTGTCTCGGTGGTCGTCTCCAGGACTCCGTAGGCGTTGCTATCGTCATGATCCCGAGGCCCTGCTGTGGAGTTATAGCTCATTAAAAAAAAAAAAGAAAGGTGTGTCTGTGTTCCTGTACATGTGCTACATCCGCGTTAGTAGTGAATTTTACCAGAGCTGTTGCTGTATCCTCCTCTTCCTCCTCCTCTTGCCCGTCCTCCGGGCCCTCCTCGGCCTCTGCCGGGACCTGGCCTCCTGCGACCATCTCTTTGTGGACGCTGGCCTCTCTCTCTCTCCCTGCAAGTCAGTCAGTCAAAGCATCCGTCAATCAAAGTCTCACACACACACACCCTCATCTGGCACCAAAATCAAATCTTACATTACACAAAATTATAGAAAGAAAAACAGCTTCCACTGAAAAACACAACAATTAAACATTTTGTACATCTTTGTGTGTGATTATAAAAAACACAATTCACCTGTCCTGGTCCTCTGCAGCCAGCGACCAATCACTGAGCTCATCCCTGCGCTCAGAATCAGTCTCGGAGGCATTGGACTGCTCTGAGTTGGTGCCTAAAAGGATCAAAACAGACACACCAGAGGACAGAGAGACAGACACAGAGGAGTTAGGAGACAAAAGGGCTCGATTAATGTAGCTTCTGTTAGAAATGGGACAAATATTGCCTACCGTATCCAGTGCTGTAGCTGTGGCCTCTGCGCCCGCGGCCCCGACCGTTGTAGGAGCGGCTGGGATGTGAGGAGGACGAGGAGGCGTTGGCACTGCCGTCGGTACTGAAACCTCCTCCCCTCTCTCCCCTCTCACCCCTCTCTCTGTCGGCCGGTCGGTGGCCCTGGGTGATCTGACGTAGCTGTTCGTCGATCTGCATCCGCTCCAGACGAAGCTGTTCAACCTCCTAGAGGGGAAAAAAAACCAAGAAATTTAAGATGCAAGACGAGAAGAATAAAAATGAAAGACAATACGGCTAAAGTAAGAAAAAAGCAGAAAATGAAAATCCCATGTTGTCGTAATTCTTCATTGTTTCAGAAAAAATTAAGCAAAATCTCTGAGAAACGTTCTCGAGAGGGTCATCGCTGGGTTCACATGCATACTCATCATACACACATCTACATCACATCCTTTGTGCCTTGTGTTGCTTATTCTCAATCTTGCTAGGCTGCTTCCTTGTGTATAATCCACAATCTGCTTCAGCTCTTCCTCTAGCTGCTGGCCCTCGGCAAGAAGCTCCACCATGTCCTACACACACACACACATACACACACACACACACACACACAGTGCAAAACAAACAAAGCGCCAACGCAGCACAGAACATGCAAACAGCACAGGACACACACATACACAGTGCAAAAATGTATACAAAGCAAAATACACACTGCAAGACAAGTTAATAAACGATGTGATGATGATGGAATAAACTCACATGGCAATCACAATGACTACTGTAAACTACAAATATAAAAACATTTGAGAAATCGTTTCCCGGAGGTGGTAAATTTCAAGTCTAGCCCTTTCAGCTCGGCGTCTGACTTTCCTCTGCTTGTGTCGTGAGTTTTACCTTTTCACCACAACCTGACTGTGACTGTTTGAGCTGCTTGTTTGCCTCGTACTGGAATAAATGTTTCAGAAATGTTTGGGCTCTTTTTTTTCCCCTCATTGTTGTGACAATGCTGCTTTTTATTATTTACCACGCAGCGTTGTGTGACAGAATCTGATCTGGCTTGTCTTACGATCAATTTAGTTATTTTATGACAGCCTAAACAATAACCACACTAATTTAAATATGTCTTAAGCTCTTTTTTCCCCAGAAAGTTTAACTTTTTTTTCATATATAAAAAAAGTGTTTATGATGTATGTAGCGGTGTCTTTATTTTAAGCAAGACAGGCGGACCCCTCTATAAAACACTGTTAATCATTTCTGTGAGCTGCATAAATACATATAGTGGACATTTAAACATTTCTGTTTGATATAAATTTACTTTTTGGTTTTGCAGGAATCACTTTAACAGCACAAAATCAATATGTGTTGCTGTTTACACCTTGCAATGATGGTTAAGTTCTGCTAACATGCTGGTGACTGACTAAATGTTAGTTAGGCCTTATTAAATGATTTCATGCTGGTTTGTTCAGGAGATGCATTAAAAAGGCGGCTTTGAAAAGGCTGTAAATTGAAGCATCGAGTGAAAGCAAAGGATTGTTGAAAACACACATGAACGTGCAGGACATGCGGGCCCCCCAATTCAGCGTACACACACACACACACACACACACACACACACACACAGAGGAGTCCTTACATTGAGGTAAGAGATGTGGTACTCCAGCAAGACCTGAACGTTGCCAATACTCTCCTTAGTACCGACAAAGGTGAAGGGGACCATTCCCTGTGTCAACAAAACAAAAAGAAACACAACGCAAAAGTTAGTATGGGACAATCGGTGAGTGGACGGGACGGCGAGACGGCGAGTAGATCAGTTTGTTTTTGTTTTTTTTATGAGTACGTGTTGCACTGTAACATGTTGCAGTAGCAGGCTTACTTCTTGTCGGGGCTGCTTGTTGTCGTTGTCACCTTCTATCCTGACCCTCACCACACCGGACTTGTCCACAATCTCCTGGATGACTTTCCCGTTCTTACCGATCACTTTGCCTGCGGAGACACAGAGCGGTGAAAAAGATGAAGAAGGTAGTAACGACGACGAAACAAAAGCAGCGGTCACTTAGTCTTCCTCTTAAGTTACGCAAATATGATAGCGGTATATAACTGTCTTGCAATGTGTTGCGCATAATCGCCAAAATAGAACCTCAGTATCAGTTGCCCCGTGCCCAACTGGATATTTGTGGGATTTGAAGGTATGAGATGTTGGCGTCTACATACCGACATGGTTCCTTGGCACCTGGACAGAATCCTCCACAAACTCCAGATAGTTTCTGGCCTTCTTTACAGCCTCTGCTGTCTGAAACACGACATAAAGCGACTTTATCAACAACTGTCCAATTCCAACGACACACTCGCATGTTTCCCCAACAGTCGGCATCTGTAGGTTCTTGATACGATCAGCACAGTCAGCGCAGGAATCATAACAAAATGCCAACGAAAACACAGCTATTATAAAAATCTACAAGAATGCCATGTGTGCACAGTCTCAGCTTCATGATCAAATGTGTCCACACAGTATCTCAACATGTGTTCATACACACCTTCATGCTTTCATTAAGACTTGAGCACACACACACACACACACACCGCCCTACCTCTCCATAAATCCTGAAAGTGCCGGTCTCCTCATCCAGCTCGATGGCAGTGACACCTGGAACTTTCCGGGCTTGCTGGATGTTGCTGCCGTGGCTGCCGATGGCCAGGCCCATCAGATCCGGTCGCACCATGAACTCCTCCTGGAAGGAAGACACCAGCTGTCTGGAGTTCTACAACAAAAACACCAGAGGTTAATCTTAGTTTTGCATTTTTACATTCGATATAAAAGTGACTGAAATTTGCTGTAGAGCTAATAGAAAATGATATTAATTGTCTGTCCCACTTCCAAGAGTAATAAGGCGTTTAATGTGATCGCCATGTTCGTGTTACAAACTGACCTCCAGGTGCTTCGTAGCCTCCTGGTTGCGTGACATCAGCAACAGCTTGGTCCTGAGGCTGCGCAGGTGCATGTCACTCAGCAGAGACACGCGCTTCACTGTCGACTCGTTGGTGGACTACACACACACACACACACACACACACACACACAAAAAAACAACAGAAGAATGATTTGCACTGCCCTTGTTGATGACTACTAGAAAGAAAAAAACAGCTTAGTCATCCACCGTACAAACATGCTACGCAGGGCTGAACTGTAACACATCACGTTCTACTATTTATATAATTATAAAATTTCCGAATGTCACCGCAGTATGACAATGACACAGCATTAACAGCAGCGTATCAGTTACCACAATCACAAGTTGGCTGGTCTCAGGGCAGTATGAGATGCGACAGGCTCCGACAGCTTTCTTGAAATCCTTATGGGCGTTCTCATTCTGGCACCTGAAATATAAAAACAAGTTAGTATTTTAAGCAGCCAAAACTTTACGTGAACAGCTGAGTTAGCCCTTCATCAGACTAGAAACTGAGGCTGGAGACTTGCAAAGGTCTCAAAGTAAGAACAATATCTTATATCTGCAATAAAACATCTATATACGCATGTTATCTTTAATTGTGAAGAGGACGAACACGTGAATTTAACATTAATCTACCCCTAATGATGTTGTTGTAAAGCTGCTGTACGTACGCTTCTTGTAGATCCTGAGGAATGGGGACACTGCACTTGTGAAAGGAGTTCTTGGTGATGGCCTTGTTGGTGTTGACTGGACGCAGACGCTCAAAGGTGACTATCTCGTTGTAGGTGGCGTCGCAGGCTGCGTACTCGATCACGTAGAACTGAAAAGACATACAGGTTCAGTGGATGAATGAGCAGATTCAAAAATATATAAACGTTTCCTCCTAAGGAGTAATACTCACATCTCCTTTCATCATGCGGACTTTAGCCAGCCACCAACCACAAGGCTCCTGTTCATTGGCTCTGGAGAGGATCTGACAGAAAGAGAGAGAGAGAGAGAGAGAGTAAGAAACTAACAGAGAGGGAAGCAGGTGCAGAGAAAACTAGAAAGAGAAAAGACAGATGTGCGCGTCCTCCTCACCTCCACCTCCTCGCCCTCTCCGATCTCCTTCTTGGCGTCGGCAGGCGGTGGCATCCTGACATCGCTGAAGGGCACCTGGCGTTCCGGCTGCCAACTGTAGAAGAAGAAGTTTGCGTGAAAATCAAGCTCTTCTACCCGGACATGAAATCAACCCCAACCCTAACTGGAAGAAAGACTCACTTGTTCTCAAAGGCAATGGTGAGAGAGTCATCGTGGATATCTTTGATAAAGCCCTGAAGGAAAGAAACACAGACAGGAGTAAAAAAAAAAAAACAGCCAAGAACATCAGAGTCCAGTAAGGCGCCACCAACTGTACGTTTATTATACATGAACAGGTTTTAGTAAAGCAATACTGGGCTGCAACTAACGTTCATTTATCAATTCATCTGCTGGTTATTTTCCTCAATTAATTCATTCATCGTTTTCATCTTTAAAACTGTATAAAAAATAAGTGAAAATTGCTGATTAGAGTTTCTCAAAGCCCAGAATGACGTCCTCAAATGTCAGGTTTCATCCTGACCAACAGTCAACAACCCAAAGATGTTCAGTTTACTGTCACAGAGGGAACTAAAGAAACCAGTTGTGATCAGTTAATGGACTCATTTGTTTGTGACAATATAGTCTAATCATAACTAATAGTGGTCATAACAAAGGTGGAAAACACTTCTTTTGTTACTGCCAAGTTTTCACGTCATTTAGTGATACTTTAAGCACCACAAACAAATTGACTTTCACTTCTGTATTATTCAGGCAGTGGAATAACAAGTCATAAGAAACTGTAGATATCTCTAAACCTGGGCAAATAAACCCAACCTATCTGCATGGCTGGATACCTGAAGGGCGTAACATGTACAGCTGCGATGATTAGTCGGTCAATCTATTAGTTGATCAACATAAAATTAACGTTGCAACTATTTTGATAATCAAATAATCTTTTTTTTTTGGTCATTTTCGATGGAAAAATGCCAAAAGTTTGCTGGTTACAGCTTCTCAAATGTGAAAATTGGACGCTTTAATGCAACATACATGATAATAAACTGATATAGTTTGGATTTTGGACAAAACAAAACATTTCAAAACATCACCTCAGGCTCTAGGAGATTATAACAGGTATTTTTCACTATTTTCTGACAGACAATGATTGTATTAAAAGTAACTGTGAATTGCAGCAGTGAACGCCGTGTCTTACAACAACAGTCAGGAGCTCATATGAACAGTGAAAGGGGTTTTCCTCACTGTGGTCATTCCTCCTGTTCATACCGGCTATTAAAAGATCCCCTTCAAATGTGTTTTTAATGTAAGTGATGGAGGCCAAAACCCACAGTGCGTCCACACAGCAAAAATATATTTAAAAAAAAGTTTATGTGAAGCTTCTGTGAGGCATCAGCAGTGTGAGTTAGTCATATCAAAATGGATATCTGACACATTTACAGCCTTTTTTTAGCATCAAATTCCCTCTTTGTGTTTCTTCAGACAGTGTTTCCTGACTATTGTTTCAAAACACACTTTAATCACTTCCCAGATACCCTGGAGCCCAAAAGATCATGATTTTTTTTCCAATTTGGCGTGAAGGTATCCAGTTTCATGTGCTGTAAACAGAACAAGTGAATCACCTATCCTTTTTCTATAACTCAGGAGATTAAGCCTCGGGAACTGGCAAGCCAGGGTGGTGGACAAAGTGACTCATGAGGGCAGGGTGAACAAAGAAAATCAGTGAAGAACGAAGAGGTTGTAATAAAGGTAGAAAAGTGGGAGACCGTGAAGCAGAGGAGATGAGAGAAGGAGAGAGGAAACACACAGCGGGGATGGGAGGAAAGGAGACAGGACTTGAGGCACCAGGTCTAGAAATAGCATTTAAGGTTTACGGTATCAGTGACCCTCCCTCCCTCCCTCCACTCCTCTCCTCTCTTCTCTTGTCAGCTGGTCATGATTGACAAGGAACAGCTGGCTTACACATACAGAAAATAGCTTCGGCATGATCAAGTATCAAATAATAGACAGCGACAGACAGTCGCTGAGCAGCTCCAACATCACAACCACAACTACACACTGTGCTTCCTTCATATCACACACTTTACAAAGCTTTACCGCCACATTAAGGGTGATTAAAACAGCTCCAACCACGCTAACGTAACTCCAGTAACCGAATAAATTATATGACGTAGAGCTACAGTTAGCTACGCAGCATAATCTTAGTTTAGTCACATATTTTGACATCAACTAGCAAGTTAGCTCACTTTAAGCTCGGAGAAGCCGCATCTAAACGTCGAGCAGGCTGTTTAATATCCTTTATCGGCTTCTACTTTCCTGTTATCGCTCACAACATAACGTCTCCTCTACTCTGAGTACAAGAGGAAAAGTCGTTAAAAAACACACACACATAGGTGACAGCTGACGGAAGATTCGAGAGCGGTGCTAGCTTAGCGAGCTAACTGTGGCTAGCACGGCTAATGCGAGCTAATAGCGAGCAGTTAATGGGTTTAGAACAACACTAAGAAATATTGCCACAGTCCATTTGGCTTCAGCCGACCTACTGTGTCTTGTGACAGGCTGTCGTACTCGGAGCTGGATGATAAGCTGGTATTTACCTTGTAATAAGCCCCGTTGGAGCCACGGACCTCCACCACCAGTTCTTCCATATTGGACACGCAAAGGATGTTGGGACGACAGGTGCTCCTTAAAGCATCAGGAAGTTTGAAGACCACAGAGGTGCAATTACTGAAGTATTCACATACAGCCATGTAAAAATACTCCACTACAAATAGAACTCCTGCAGGAAAAACCTTACTCAAGTAAAAATATATAAATATTAAAGAAAAGTAATAATAGTAACTTTATTTATACCGTGTAGCACTTTTCCAAAAAACAAAGTTACAAACTGCCTTCAAAAGACATAAACAAAAAAAGAGAAATGACCAGATAAATGTTAATTAAAATTAAAATTGATGCAGTAATAATAAGTGAGGTATGAATTACTAAAACACAGAATAAAAACAAAGAGGAATAACTGATTCAAGAGAAAATAATTATTTTTTAAAAATGTGTTTTTAAGAGTGATTTGAAAGAGGAAACAGCACTAGACAGTCTGATCTCCTGTAGCAGGTCGTTCAGGAGTCACAGGGCCCCTGGCTCTGAGGGCTCAGTCTCCTCTGGTTTTCAGCCTTGACCCAGGAATTACTTAAAGAAGTCTGCTGGAGGATCTCAGGCTACATTCAGGCTCATGAGAGGTTAATATGTCAGTGATATAATCGGGGGCCAACCCCAGACATGCTTTAAAACTAATCATTACATTTTTAAAATCAATTCTAAAACCTACAGGTAACCAGTGTGGGGATGCTAGAAGTATTTGTTTTGTCCCTCTGACTGATATTTGACTATATGACATCATTAAAGTATTAATCAGCTCCATCCATGTGTAAACAGCATTTTACTGGTGGAGCTGTGGTTTTTCAATATATTCTGACATTTTATAGACAAAACAACTAATTGATTAATTGCGAAAATAAAATTGGTAAATAACCTAATGGTTAAGATGCATATCATATAACTGCAGCAACCACGTCTCAACCCCCGGCCAGGAGACCTCCACTGCACGTCACACCCCTTCCTCTCCTCCCCTCCTTCCTGTCTCACTACACTGAGGCCAAATGCCAAATAAAGGCCAAAGGCCAAAAGAAAAAAAGAAACTTAACTGAGCTGCAATAAAGCTGAAGACACCTGCCTCAATGTTCACTTTTGTAAGTGACAGTGTCTTTATTAATTATCACTTAACTTTACATGGAGCTAGTATTTGGAAACATGACAATTCAAGACTGCAGGCAACTGATGATTAAGCATTAACTTCCCTGACAAATGCATTAATGCACTAATATCTACCAAAAGCCTTTACACACAGACTCTGAGAAGTCAGTCTGTTTCCACTGTGTGTACACTTCCTGTTGCACCTGTTTTGAAAAAGTAAACTTCATGTTGTGCTCGTCTCAAGAAGGGAAAAAAAAAAATTAAAAATTCTCACCTGGAGACCTCACCTCATTCTGGCTGCTCCGCTTGTATTTCACAGGTGTGGATTTGCTCCAGTGATGTTCCTGCATGGCCGCTGTTAAATGTTAAAGTCACACTGAGGGATGACATTGGTCCTACGCTGAAGCAGCTCCATCCTGATGAGAGCGCCGTCTTTCTGAATGATAGCAGATGTGTCCACAGGTGTCACTGAAAGGACTGATGACCATGAAAACCAGTAGAAAACCAGCGTGGACATCCCAGCCGCCAGATGTCATCTTAACTGGGCAAGAAATGATCAATAATACCTTCATCAAAACAACAAATGAACAGCAACTTTTTCTCTCCCTGCAGTCCAGTTCAGATCATCTAGGCTGAAGCTCACCGGAGCAGCTTGTGGATCAATGTCTTATTAATACACTTTATTTTGATCTTCCTGTTTTTATGTTACTAATCTGGACTAATATAATATTCTCTTTTTTTCATAGTGATATTTTCAGCCATCAAGATGAGCCAGCTGGGACGGTTTACTATCGGAAAACATATTCCTGATGTCAGAGGTCAGATTTATCATCATTTGGCTGAAGATTTTCCATATTTTTCATACCGTCATTAATCTCATGTGCAAAACAAACCAACAATGAACTCATCCTACTTAAAGTATTGTGTGTGTAACCAAAACCAGATTTATTGTATTTCTTTGTGCCACAAGCATCTGTTGTTAAAAATAACAAGTCTTTGAATTAAAGTGGTGTCTGCCTTGCAAAGAACTACTCTCTGGAGACTGAAAACATGATCACTTATTGGTATTTGTGGCCATTTCTAAACAAACTAATGTGCCTAAACTCTTTGTATTGAAGGAACATGTCACCCAGTGCAACAGTGTGGCTCATTGACGTGTTTTTAATAGTTTTTTTTTTTAGAAAGCAACAGACGTTTACAGCGCAGATGAGGATAAAATATATCAGGCTCTGGATACACACACACAATACTTGTAAGTAGATCAATCCATTGCTAGTTTAGCTTAATAAAAAAATATATATATAGAGACCATCCATACCATATCCTTTCACAAATCTTTCCCCATCCTACACAGAGGAAATAAATGGGTACAGTGTGAAAGCTCTAAGATACAAAGCAGCCATTTTAGGCTTAAACTTGTCAGAATGTCAGATTTTTTTTAGACCAAAAAAAACATCTTGACTGAAATACACTTTTACATCCAATGGGCAGGTGATATTAATATCCAAATTCCTTCCTTTATTCATACATTTATTTATTCATCAGTATAGTTCATACAGTGTGTTTCCAAAAAAAAACAAAGTCAAGACAAACAGTGGTTAAACACAACCAAAGGATCATCATACATAGTTGGAGAGTGATCTTTTTAGCCAGGTATATTGTTTACACTCATAAGATCTCGCTTTGTGAGTGTGGACGTACGCTCATTAGACTCTACATGGAGTGTAGTAGTCAGTAGAAACACAGAGCAGGCAAACGGTTGGTCTTTTACAAACAGCCACTGTGACACCTAGTGGCCAACAGTTATCCTCCTGGGGACTGTTCCTCCTGTGCGGTAGATATTTATTCTGATTTGGCACCACCATGAGACGGCACTACAGATGTCAAGACAAACCTCAACAGGGTATATATTAGAGCTGGAAATAACACTTAGACAATATCAGTGGTGTTGCAATCACTTGGCTCAGGTTTGGTCCAGTGTTTAAAAGTCAGGAGGTCAGGTCAGGTCGGATGGAGACACAAAGACTGACCACACACACCCAGTGATTATCAGTTTAGAAACTCCGAAATGGTCTTTGAAAGGTTTCGGCAGTAAATAAATCTTTATTTTCAATGATTATTAAATGACAAACACACAGTAGTGCTTATTTTCTCATCTGTAATTCAAACTCTTCAGTTATGTGTGTGAATATGTCTGTAATTTATATGATAAGAAGGTCTTTAAGGGAGTTTACTGAGTTGTTCAACAGCTCTATAATAATAGAATAACAGACGAGTACATGTGTTGTTAAAGTTAATATGAGGATGAAGAATAATTTGGTATATTTGGACATCCTTTTCAGATGATATGACCCTTTTCATACTAATATTTTTACTTTTCTAAGACTTATGTATTATTAATTAATTCCATAATGACCTCTTGGGGAGGTTTATTGACAAAACTGTGAGCAAAAACAATCCATTATAGAAGAAAGTGATAAGTAAATAAAGCACACTGGTATATATTCGATATTGAATCATTTTAAAATATTTACATAAAAGTATCCATTATTGTTTTAGCACATAATACAATATAAATATTATGTCAATATCAAACCAAACACATGAAACTTTGTTATGGTGATGCTGCATGACAGCAAACATGCAGATTTAAATTAAAAAAATCATATTTTCTGAGTCTGAAAGTTGTTCACATGTAATGACGTGTTGAACTTTCAGGTCTTGTCTGATCTGCTACAGCAGCTACATCCCAGTCGCTGCCGATGTCAACATAGTAAATGCATTGTACTGTTAAATGCAATGAAAAATGAAACCGGTATACAGTTCGGTATTAAATCAATGCATAAAAACATCCTCAGCAAAAGTGCTGAACAACGGCTTAAAGTTGAATTATTACACAGCAAAAAAAAAGAAAAGAAATGTATCTTTAAGAGTGTGTCGAGGTATCTTTTGATGTATTCTGACACTGTGAAGAGGCAGACATGAAGACAGCATGTTCCTGCAGTGTTTCATATTATGTGTGTGTGCGTATTATGTGTGTGTGTGTAGCATGGTGTGTTTGCAGCTCTGTGGTGAAAATATTCTGCTTGGTCTGAAGACATTACCACAGACCCTCACAGTCTGCCTGATAGTCTGTCCTCACGTTCTGATTTAAACCAGTTTACCAATTCCATTATGCTAAGCCCGAACACTGGTTGGGAAATGATGAACGATTATGTGAAACACATAATCTCCCTGCTGCACCATCATTGCAATATGACAGCCAAATTTCATTCATCCTATCCAATTTCTTCCTTATTTAAGGAAAGAAAATTACTGGTCCCAGTAATCAGATATGTAGCGAGGCTGTGTGCAAGAGTTAAGCCCACTCCCATTAGGCTTTCTGCTTTGCTCCTGCTGTAGACGAACACACACACACACACAGAGAGAGAGAGAGAGAGAGACAAGAACACACACACACACACACACACCACAGAGGAAGACAGATACACATGTTCCACATGTCTGACCCTCCTCAGTTCTCACATCCCCTTTCACCCGTTTCAAGGACTATTATTTGGCATTGATATATTCTGTACAACATCATCCGTTAGCGATGCCAGTTTGAAACACAGTGTCCTTTAAGTGGTTTAGAGAGGTGCGGACAGGCAGTACTACCACCACACACACTCCTCTTCTTCTCTTTGTGCTGAAAAAGCCCCGGCACAAATGTTCTTTTTTTTTTCTCCAAACAACAACACCATTTTTTTTTTTTTTTTTTTTTTTTTTTGGAAATTAGGCTAAATTAGATAAGAATGCAATTTTGTCTTTTTTGGCCGTGATTATCCTCTGACAAAAATCAAACGTAATGACGAGACATTATTTTGGCACCAATATTCAGTCCCTCTCGCTCTCCTTTTTTTCTGTCTTTGTGGAGCAAAATCACCAGCGAGCTGCTATATTAAAACACCATGTAATTTATTGCTAATACACTCTGGATATCATATAGTAGGTGTATTAAGCCTATGACTGTTTGTTCTCTCCCACACATGTCCAATTTTTCTCTCTCTCCTATCGGGAATGCATTATAGGTGTAATTGAAAATTAGTAGTACATCTTTTTTTTTTTTTTTTTTCGTGGGGGTAATTTATCAGGCCTTATTGTTCCTGTGTGACACCTCCAGGGCCTGTTTCTAACAAGGAGCCTGGAGCACCGAGAGGCTTTCTGCTTGGCCAGGCCCCGCAGCGCTCTCTCTGCTTTGTCACTAATTGCGGCCTCCTCTCCACTGAATTGTTATTCGGGTAAAAGAGCTTGTTGGCTCGATGCAATGAAGCTGCCGGTGACGCTCTCACCATTATCAAAGATACTCTTGATCTTTTCAAAAGCAGGAAATAGATTTTTTTTTTTCCTTTTTCCCAAGCCCCCCTGTTCAATCACACACAGGGTTTGGAGGGGGGGGGGGGGGGGGAGGGAGGACGAAGAGGAGGAGGAGGAGGAAGAGAGGAGGGGGGGGGGGGTAGTAATTTGCAATGCGTCCATTAGTTCTTCATTAAAGCAAGATTAAATTGCACCTCAAATCACATCTGCCTTTTCTCGAGTAAAGGGTGACAGTTTTAGGGCCAAAACTAATTACTAGTGCCAATGAATGAGAGAGGAAAACAGGGCTGTTTTTACATGAGATAGTGTGGCCTGTCATTATATTCAGACTAATTCCACTCTGCCTGCTCTCTTAATGAGACCAGAACGTCCTCACATCTCTCTCTCTCTTTCCCTCTCTTTCTCTGTATCTCTGCACGCTCCAAATGTATAATTTTGATAGCACTTGGAGTTTGCATTAATTCATTTTTTTTTCTTTTTCTGAGAGACCTGCTACAAGTGCCAAATCTGTGATGTTCTGAATTATCAGAGAGAGAGAGAGAAAAGAAAAAGACAGACAGGCAGGCAGACAGACAGTTATAAGAGGCAAAGAGACAGTTGTTGAAACAGCGACAGGGCGGAGAATAAAAGTGAGACGAATACTAACTGTTTAAGTTCTTCATTATCTTCTTTGTCTAAAAAGTTATGAGGTGTAACGTTAAGAGACTTTATATCCTTTATCGTTTAAAAGTAACTTAAAAGTGAGAGAAATGTCTTGGCGTCTTGAATAAAAAAACACAAACTTTGTGGCGGATACGATAACGTTCGGTCACAATCGATGTTTCGCCTCGTACGGATGTCGTCTCAGCTCGGAAGTATATTCAATCAGAAAATGAAAGGAATTTAAAAGGCGTACTCTACATTTCACATATTTACTTCTGTATAAGTTTCACATTTTTCTTTCACTCGTATCACCTTTGAGCAAACTACAATATCATACCTATTGCATGTTTTAAAGACAAATCATGACCGTGTACATGCTCTGGTGAACCTGATTCAGGTTGGAATTCCTACAAGTCAAGTTTTTTTTTCTTTTGCATGCTATAAAACCCAACATACATCTTTTAGGGATATAACATTTTATGTAAAAAGGTTTTTGCAGAAAGAAACTATGTGGTGAACGGTGCAAACAATCTTACGACACTAAACTCGTGAAACTTTTGATTTGTTAACAGACGGAAAATGAATCTGCGCTTGTGATGGACGTTTCTCACAATATTGAACGATTAATTAATAGGCTGCGGCTCCAAACTCAAATTAAGATGACTGTAATTCTGGTTACCGATAATACATCAAAACCTGAACACATCGGCCCTTTGAGCAATCATTCATGTCAGGCGGACACAAGACAATCACATAAATCCACCACAGTAGCATCATTTTAACTTGCTCTTCTGTGTTGGTGTGCAAACATAATGAAAGTGGGAAAAAGGCGCTGGAAGGATCTAAGGAGAGCAGACTGTGACACTCTGGTGATCTGAATCATTGGTGTTGAAAGCAGACTTGGTGTCCTCATGCATTTAGCATCTACCATTAATGTTCTGTCTACGCAACCAGTTGTTATTTAGCTTTTCATGTACAGTTAACATGAATACAGATGGGGTTTTTTTGTGCATTTTCTGCAACAACACTAAATACTCTGCAGCTCCATGGAAATTTGGAAGTTGAGATGATGTCTGTAGCTGTTCATAGCTGCACAAACATTAGCTCACCTCCAGCATATTGCCTTCTGTCTCTCAGATACAGAAAAGTTTGCACATTTGAATTGCAAACCGTCCTTTTCTCTTTAACCTGACGGGTAAATTTTTTTCGACTGTACTGTACGTGGCCTATCTCCCCTGCTCCTCTCCTCTCCTCTCCTCTCCTCTCTTTCTCCCCTTCTCCTCTCGGATCGACAGACACACACTTCTTCCTCCACGACGCTCGAGGTTGAGGGTGGTTAGATTAGTCTAAGAGCTGAGAGCAGCCAAGTCTCACAAACAGGATTTAGCATGTTGTCTCACAGTGGCAGCCCTGCCTGGGATCACATGGTGCTGATGAGCCCTGAGGCATAACATGCTTATGGCAGATACACTGCGATTTACAGAGACAGGAGAAGTGCAGAGTACACCAACTTAACATGTGTGCATTTGTTAACAGTGCACAAAGTTGAGATGTTGGCATCTTTAAATGAGTCAACAATGTTGTGAGGCTTTACCTCTGCGCTGTGTATAAATCTCTTAATGCACATTACAGGCTTTTCAGACTTGCCAGCTGATTAGCCCTCTCAAGACGATTTTTGCCATCCTTAAAATATATTTTTTTTTTTACATACAGTGCATTTTTTTTTTCTCCCTTCTTCGCAAAGGTACCAAACCTCCTTTCCTTGCAAAAAAATATATATGCACTAGCACTAATTTTTTAAGCAGAGGAATCACCCCACTGGTTTCTGCTGAAGTGAGATTTGGCTGCAGAGACCGCACTGGTTCCAGAAATTCAAACCTCATACCATTCCAGGCTGGGCTTATCCTAAGCTTGTTAGTATGTGTGATGCTGGGACCGATAGGGACCTCTACATTACCATAACGCTGCTGAATTAACTATGATCTTCCCCACTGCACTGGGAGAGAGAGAGAGAGAGAGAGAGAAAAAAAAACTGGCCCACAGAAGTTTTGCAATATGCTGTGCAGGATATTATGATAACATGCTATAATAAATGTTTATAATCTACTTAGTGAAGGACCAGGGTTCAAATATGTTTCTATATTAGGCTTATTAATGCTCCCGCAGATTTTCTGTTCCACCGTCGGGACGAGTGAAGTGAAATGTGTGCACGCCGAACCAGAAGTGTGAAAATAAAAGATCTTAAGAGTGATAATTAATTCGACGGAGATTTTGCGTCGCACAACAAGAGAGAAGGTCCGCAGTTGGAAGACAACAACACGTAGCTCACGTAGCTACTGCTGAGGAGACTGAGGACGCGTCTTTGTTATTGTCTATGAGACTACCTGAGGAGTTTACACCCTATGTTATGTCTGATTCTAGTCCATATTCTTACTTTTAAGCTCATTTAAGCCTAAAAGAACACATTATTTCTATTTCTGCACCAGAATTACATCCTGACATTGTAGAGAGAGCTTTGATACAGTAGTTGGAGCATCATGTACAGAGTTAACAGTTAAATCAATATATAAAATGTGAAAAAAAGAAGAAAATTATACACATTTTAGTCTGCTAGTCAAACATTTCATGGGTGGGCTGGGGTTGACTCATACCTCAGAGTGTCTTATGCATTGTTTCACACACATTTTGTTAAAAAACAAATGAAAAATCAGCCTGAAATGTGAGCTAATTGGTATTTTAAGGTCCTTTATTAGAATTTAAATGAAAGTTCTTTAGGTTTGAACAATGTTTGTCTGCACAGCGTGAGCTTATAACGACTGATCAGTGACGTTTAAGGGTTTGAAGTGTGTTTGCCTCATTTTAAACATGCCACTCATGTCAATTCACAAAAAAAGAGTCTCACTTCACCTCGTTGATCGTTATTTTGGCTGTATATAAATGAATAAACAATCAGCGGCGCAGCGAGCTCAAAAGTCCTCCTCTGACCTGCTCTGTTTTAATCTCCACTGCTTGCCGGGTGAACGTCACTCCATAAGGCCCCCCGTACACATTCAACACGCATTAGAACGATACCCTCTTAAAGTATCCTTATTATACCGCTCGTCTTATTTTGATAAACAGTAATTTGGTGTCATGGAGGACAGTGAGGAGTGAATGGGACTTGTCTGTCTATCTGTCTCTCTGCCATTCACACCATTTCTCTGTTGGGTTAAGACTCCCCTCTCTCTCTCTCTCTCTCTCTCTCCCTCTCTCTCTTTCTGTGTGTTGACACATATACATATCACACAGCAGGATTAGCATGACGGTGACTGTAACAAACCTCGCTTTTGAAAAAAAAAAAAAAAAAGAAAGGAAAAAAGCACCCTATTCTATAGTGGAGGTGCCCAGCCAGAAAATAGCATACTTAGACAACAATGGCGTGGTAAGTACCTTAGCAAGGATCAGCGCTGGCAGAGTGAAACACATTACAAAACAATGGCTGACTGCCTGCCTGCTTGGCTGCTTGGCTGGCTGTCAGGAGCTGCGGGGCTGCCATGAGCTGCCATGCTGATATTTGTCAGGGGAGAGAAAAGGAGACAGAGACACACATCATCATCTCTGCTCCTCATCGCTGTAAACACTGGTGTGAGTGACTGGTCACAGAGAGTCTAATCCCGACTGCAGACGCATCTCTCGTGATCCTCACCCCTCACTTGTCCCCCCCCCACCCCACCCCACCCATCCACCCTCTCTTTGCACAAGTGATGTTGTTCTTCAACATGACAACAACACGCAATGTGGATGCAGAGGTGACAAGATATGGATATGGACGTGTGGGCTCGGTTAGATGGGGTTTGATCTTAAGCTTAACATGCTCTGCTCGGGTTTGGAGTTTTTTCTCTTAATAGCCATAATAACAGTGCTTAAACCTGTAATGCACTTTAACTTATAAAGATGGAAAATCAGATACATAAAATTAGATAAATTCACACGAGGACAAGAAAATTTCATGATAAATATCGGAGCTGTAGCGATTAGTCGGTTAATCGATTCCCTATTTTGATAATTCATCATTTAAATCATTTTCTTAAGCAAATATTCCTGCTTCAGGCTCCTCACATGAGAAGATTTGCTGCTTTTCATCGTTTTATATCATTATAAAGTGAATATATGTGGCTTTTGAACTGTTTGTCAGACATGTGGACACTCTGGAGCAACGTGAAGGACATTTTTCTCTGTTTTCTGATATTTTACAGACCAAGATCAATAAATGGAGAACAGAATCAGCAGAATAACTGATTATAAATGCAGCCTTAATGAATATATAAGACAGCAGTAAACTATATAAGTTCTAAATGAGAGCAGACAGTAGGACTAATAACACATTTTAGTGGGTTTTGAGGCCAGAATTGGATCAAGTAGAAACAGCTCCAAACATGCTGCAACAAAACTAGATTTAAAATCCAAAACAAATTAAAAACCATAGTCCTAATTTTTTTTTTTTTTTTTTTTTTTAAAAGACAAATAATCCTACGTTTGAATTATGCTAAAAATAACACAGAGAATATCCAGCAATTATTTCCTCCATATCATGCGTTCAAAATTTACACATTTACATTCCAATATTTTGATATGATCTAAATCAGGAAGTCAAATATATTCCAGTTTTATTATTGGGCCAATAATGAGTAGAGATTGTTTAATGCCAGTTAAAAGAGGAAAAGGGCTTCTGTAAGTAGAAGAGGGGGGTGGTGGAGAGGAGGGAAGGGGGGGGAAGGGGCGTTACTAATGATATAAGAGCGAATGCTGGAGCATCTCCTGGAAATCTGGCAGAAATCCTAATGTCGCTCCTGTCCCCTTTTAATGCAAACCAAATGAGCCTGCACTGTAATAAGAAGCTTCCCAGAATTAGTTTCCGTTTGCAGAAAATTGCAAGAAAAAAAAAAAAAAAAACCCTAGTACTTTTATCTATGAATTTCACTCCAGCATAAGCAAAAAAAAAAAAAAAAAAAAAAAAGAAAAGAAAAAAAAAAAAGGCAGACCCTCCTCTGACATTATTTGGATGACGTTCCATCAGTAGCAGCAGCAAGAAATAACATTGTGCAAATTCTATGCATGTTAATGATAAATAGGAATCCACCTGCTCACAGATAAAATGAGTTTAATTTCCCCCACCCCCCTCCACCACCACCACCACCCACCCACCCACCCACCCGTGCCCATGTGCCTGCCTGGCCTTTTAGAAATTACTTATGCACAGCTATTATTAAAATAGGGCCAGAGCAAATGAGAAAGAAGCGCTATCTCTGGAGAGAGTGGCTGGGTTTAGACTGCTGCTGCTGCTGCTTCTGCAGCCAGGACTCTCTGCTTCACACAGTCAGCGTTTCTTTCACACACACATATGCAAACACACACACATTGACTGAAGCACATGTATGCCTGTGCGCACACGCACGCACGCACACACCTCACCTCCTCTCTCTCAGCTCTTGTGGCAGCTCTGACACTGTGTTTACTAAATTAACCCAAATCCTTTTTTTTTTTTTTTTGGGGTGAGAGTTTTATAGTGTAATGGAATTTGCAAGCTTTGTGAGAACATCTCTATGAGTGTCTATCTGCGTGCGCGTGTGTGTATGCTAATATGTATGAATGTGTGTGTGTCTCTCAGAGTACGTCTGTACACTTTGAGCGTGCGTGTTTGTTTTGTATCTGTGTGTAATTTTGTTGTTGGGAGGAAATTTTCTTTTGGATGTACAATGTGCTTGTCCCTGCATCTTCAGAGTAGCTGAGGATGTAACAATTCAATGCTGAAGGCTTGGAAAATATCAGTCATAAATGGTGACTAGAATATTTATCTACGCATGGATAAAAAATAAAAAAAAAGTAGGGGTGAGGGTTGGGGGGGGTAGGCCAGGTGTAAAAAGGATTTAAAAAGAGGTCAGAACAGGAGTGTTTTTGCACAAAGGATACTGTATATTCTCTGCCACCTCTGCTCCATTAGCAAATCAACAGATTCCTCTCTTCTCTCTCTTTGGCCTTGAACACTTCCAGAACATTCATCCTTTTTATCCACACAAGCTGAAGGATGTTCTGATGGCTGGCTGTACAGCCTCTCTTCTCCAACCCGAACTCCAGCCTCTTCATCGTTCTGATTCAATAATGAGAAGAGAAAAAAAAAAAAACATCCAAACTGGAACTCATTAGGAGGGAGAAGTAAAAAAAAAAAATCTAAATTGGAACTGAATTGAACACTCGAAGGTGACATCCTGACATTGTATGAAATTAAAAACTGCCTGGCTGCAAAGAGGAAGACAGAAAGAAGAAGAGTGGGGTTTGCACACCAGCGACAATAGCGCTGTCAAAACTCTGAGGCAAAAACAATGTTTTTACGCTTTGTGCATTTTTAGATTGGAAACCAACAACAACAAAAAAAAAAACCAGTGTATCCAAAGTAAACTGAATGCTTCTTGTGGAAATTACATGAAATAAATAAAAGACATTATGCCATTAGGCTGTAAGGAATAACTCAAGAGGATACACAGAACAATGTGGCTCCCTCCACTTGTTTGCATTTTGTCTTGAGGCTTCCTGCTGTGTGCGTTCTCTCTAATGACTGCTCGCTGGGAGGAAAAACGGCCTCTTGGGGATGTTAAGACTCTAATAAATGAGGTTCACTCTCCACTCCATGCACTCTCAGGGCAGCAATTATGTCAAAACAGTGTTTATAGTTGTAACAGTAAAGAATATTTCTGTCCTGTGGAAACGGGCTTGACAGGTTTTCTTTATTCCCGAGGGGCTGATGTCGAAATTACCGTGGCGCATTGTGATGATGTCACTACATAATGTTTCCAAATGACACGCTATAGTTCGCAAATACTGTGGTTATTATCATTACGGAGTGTGAGGAACGAACAAAAAAAAAACTCTGAAGACGTATTATTGTGTTGACACGCTTCACCATTTGATGCCCGCAGCGTATAGTTTAATCTACGTCCATATATATATTCTGTATGTAAACTGCTGTATTAAGGTCAGTAATCAATGGTGGATTTACTGCATAAAAGCTGGTCCGAATGAGTGAAAATTGCGTGTTTTCATTTTTTGATTCATCTCAGAACCAAATTGATGGTTTTTAGGACTCGGGGAAAACGGATGATGAAGTCACAATATCTATAAATGGAGCTCGTTTTCATTTTGTGGTGTAATTATAGAGCCTATCAGTTCTTTTGGGAAAAGGCATATAGCTAATGTAAAGACGCAAGTGTCCAGAAAAGGAAAGCACACGTGTAAGGACCAAAAGTTTGCACTTATTTTACTATATTTAGTGGCTGTGTGGAGCAACATGCATGCAACTAATATAAATCCATTGTGTACATGACAGAAAAAAGAGAAATAAGAATCATAAATAAAGTGGATTCCAAGTAAAATACCAACAGACAATTAAAGACAGGTTTAATCTTCTATCATACCTTTTATTCTCTCTTTGTTATTGGTAAAGAGCAATTATAATAATAAAAATACAAGATGGAAAAAAAAACAGTTCTTGGGATGTCAAAGTTATTGAGTCTCTAAATATGTTGTAACTGATCTTATAAGATACGACATTCACATTCAATACTGGATTCAGTTTTCATAACAATGCTATTCAACTCCAACCCTGAACTAGTGTCCCAATTGGTTCCATTGTAACTTTATTATATCACATAATTTGTGAAGTTAGTGCATATTGCTACAGAAAAAAAAAACATTTTTGCTTTGTTGTTGGATTAATATTTGGGATGTGAACTTTGACACTGGGCTCCAACAGTCAAGACATCATCTGACTTGGTATATAGATATTGTGCTTTAGTGGTGTATATCATCAAACAATGTTTCAATCACAGGGGCACTCCGCTTATTTTCGTGTCAAGTTCAGTTTACTTGAGTGCTACTCAGGCTGTGAAAACAGTCTTATGTCTTCTGTTTCTGAAAAAAAAATAACCCTGATGATGTCACCAGGTGTATAAAGGGTTAGGGCTTTGAGACTCCAATTTTTTTTTGGCAGAGAGAATTATAAGCTTTGGGGGCACAGAGTTGGAGATGTAGGATCCAGTGTTTTGTGGGCTTGACCTGCAGTATACTTGAGACTTCTGAGGCTCTGCTGATTCAGTTTTGAGAGAAAGAAAGAAAAGCCGGTGAATAGAATCAATCAAATGTTATTTTATGATTGTTTAACAGCGGTTATGTTCGAGAGCACAAACACACCCTTACACCCACACAGCTTCACTCAACCCTGCGACGGTGCGGCCAAAAGCTGCCTACGAGTCAAAAGCAAGGGCTTCAATCCGCCCTGAACTATCCATCTGAAATATTGGCTATACTTGCCCATTGAACCGACATCAGTTTGTTTGCACATGCTCACAAACGGCCGTCCGTTACGTAGTCTTTGTTGCTAAGGTTGTTGCTAAGGTCATTCTGCTGATTGTTCACATTGTCCACTCGCATATTTCGGATTGGATTCGGGTTCGAACAGGAAACGGATGTATTTGAGAAGTTCCCATTTTGAGTAAAGAACGAGGAAAACAAGCGAAATCCTTCCACGACGTTAGCCTCTGGAAACTAACCAATCAGAACAGAGTAGGCTCAGAAGGGGGCCTTAAAGAGACAGAAGCTAAAACGGCCTGTTTCAGACGGAGGCTGAACTGAAGGGCTGTATAGAGACCCAGTAGAAGATAAATACAGAGTTTTTGTTAACTGTAAATCATGAAAAAATATTCCAGTAGAGTCCAAGAATATAAATATAGACCTGGAAATCCATATCTTGTAAGTCCTTAGATTTAATGGAAGTGTAATATTAAATCACTTAAGTGCCCCTTTAAAACAAATTACCACAAATAAATGACACGTAATGAATATCTGGCCTTTGGAGGCCCCAGGGTATGACTGATTGTAAGGGGCTCCAGGGTACTGGCCTGGTTGGTAATCCGGCCCTGAGCACATGCTGTAAAACTCCAAACTATCTGGATAAATACTTTTGCTCCAGCAGGTCAGCAGGATAGCGACACGGTGCCATTTTCTTGATGAGCCGATGCCCCTCGAAGCTCCTCGGGACGACTTTTGGATGACTACAAGAAATTATTTTAAAACTGTGGCTCCCCCGCAAGAAGAAGTTCGAGACTCTGCAGTATTGTGACAGCACTGAGACGAGGGGCCAGTGACAGCGACGGGGTGAGAGTCTGATTGAATGGCAGCAGAGAAGCGTACATCTTTAAATTCCTCATTATCCACTAACACACAGACACCACGTCTGCTCCTATTCCATTACTTACTCCTCTGTATTGTCATGCTCCGAGAATTCAATGTAGTACCTTTTATTGTAGAAAATGAAAAATGTCATTTTCCCCTTCTCTCACTCTCCCCCTCTCCTAACACTAATTTAAAATGTCTCATCTCCCTCTGCGTGTTCAACAGTCTGATTGCCTCAGTGCTGAAGAAAGAGGCCTAAGAGGAGGAATCCCCTCTCTTTGTGAAAAGGAGTCCAGGTGGGAGCTAAGGAGGAGGAGGAGGAGGTGGAGGAGAATGGAGTGGGATGATTCATGAAGGCGAGAATCTGCAGCTTCATCAGAGTCGGTCAAGCAGGACAGCTGCTGCTGCTGACCTCCCGAACTAGCAGAGAGACCCACACCTTCAAGGACTAAAGGTCTTTTTTTATTCTTTTTCCTCCAGCAGTCACTCTGCCCTCTCTCCCTCTGTCGTTCTTTCTTTTCTTTCTCCACCACTTTTTCACTCTCAGCTTATTGCAACAGTGCAGGGTCAGGACTTAACCTCCCTGAGAAATAAAGTCCTTCAGGTCTGCAGAAAAGGACAGTGATGAGGTGCATGAAATACAGCACACATGAATGTATGTTTATGAGCGTCCCTGGATGAGTTGTGAATACGTTAACTGACGGAGTGGTAAACAGGAAGATAACCGTGGCCTCCAAAAAAACGACAACACCAAAATACTTGTCTCAATCTTTAGAAAAGCATAATATTTTCTCTTTTTTTAAAAGACCATATACTGATATATATGTATAAACATATGTGTGTGTGTGTGTGTGACTATGTTACCCATCACTACTACACTTCTTGCTTATCTGTTTTGTGTATTTTCACCTTTTGATTCTGATACAAAATCATACATATTTCCTATATTCCTATAAATATATGTTCTTTATATGAACCCAATGTTTTAAATATTGGTGCATTATCTGTGGTACTCATTCTTTATATTGCTCTTTTGTTTTTTATGTCATATTTTATATTTAATCTTTTTATCTCATAATCATATTTTATGTTATGTAAGCATATTTTAGCCTTTTAAATGACAGAAATGTGCAAAGTGTTGAATGTTTTGTTTGTATAGTGCCTTATAAAATGTATAATTGTATTTTACCTTCTGTTTTGCCAATAAGATTAAAACCAAAAACACCTTTTCCCTGAATTTTTGCAGTTTGGTTTGCACCAAAAAGTTAAGAAAACTTATGAGAAGTTAAATCAGGGGATTTTTTAAAAATCATTATGTAGAGTGACCTGTTTCAAACAGGTACCTGGGGACGTACAGTATCAGGGATTAAAGATTTTTACTGAGTCCGGGTCCAGAGTGAGTGTTTCAGGATGATTCACAAATGTATCTAAACTTACATTTTTGTTTGTTTGGCATTTAACACAATTCCTTCTTCATACACAACGTATACAGCTGCAGCAGTATAGATGGAGAGAAGACCTTTGTGTAATGTTCTCTTTCCTAAAAAATCTCCAGCTGGTGTCCGCAGACACAGTGTGCCACTGCCCTCCAGTGGACATCTGCTGAACTGCAGATCTGATGCCTCTAGAGTGGTGAAGACTTTCTTATTTTATCCTAACCTTAAATATGGGAAACATTTGGATTCAGCCACAGATGAGATCAAACTGATTTTCCAGAGGGAGGTGGGGGTCAGTGCCTTGCTCAAGGACACTTACACTATAAATGTATCCTACTGAACCATAGAAATCTACTAATTAAGACCCTGTGATGCACGTGTCAATTACAACTAGCTTAAGATGCTTCCAAACAGAGCATGCACTACACTTGTTTGTATACTTGTTTTGTATACTTGTTTGTCAAATTTCTGAGTATTTTTCTGTATATATTTTCTAAATACAGAATTAAAAAGTGTGATTTTTAAAAATCGACCACATGATCACAATGAATTAACAATATTCTTTCTAGGTTTTGTGAAGGCAGTAATGAAAACCATGAAACTGAAAGGTTGAGATCAAACTGAAAAAGTCTCCAACTTTACTTTGTCGTTTATGTTAAAGTCAATTAAATCGGAGCGACTGCTATGTATGTACGGGAGGTGGGCCGACTTCTCTGCTGGGAGAAAAGCAAAAAATATGATTCGAGATGATTATTGATCTTATTTCTGCTCTTGTGTTCCTCTATGCTGCAGAGTGAAAACTAAGGTTTGCTTTAGTTTTCACTCTGCAGGGGTTTCAATTAGTTATTCATTCCCCTTAAGGCTTATATACAAAGGTCTCGGTTCTTATTGTCAACAAATTTTATACTTATTTTATTAGATATGGTCTGCAGAATGGTGATAAAGGTAAAAAAAATTCATAGTTGAAAAAAATTAGGATGTAGATTATTCATTATTTTTAGTATTACCATTATGAGATGCTCAGTTTTCACTCTACTGTGTTCTTCTATTTTCCTTGCCATCCAGTGTTTGACAGCTGGAACTGAAAGTGCAGAGAAAAAAAATCACACTACAAGCCATAAACCGGTTATTTTTTGGACATAATAGCAGCAGAATAATCCATGTGCTCAGTGATGCGTCTTGCTGGGGACCAAAAACTCCTCCAGTTCCTCTTTATAGGACTAATGATGACCCGCAGAGTGAACACTCAGCTGGTCGACTCCAGGATCTCCTGTAGTCAGTATTTATAAAGATTAAGATGTCAGGCATCTGAGACAGAAAGGACAGGATCAGGAGTCTGTGTGTACAGTATTAGATGAGGAGGCTTCTTTGCTGCCTGTATATTAGTGGCTAATCTGCCCTAACAAGATAGACTGGGACATGTAGCCTCTCTGCTGCATCACTGATGATGGAAGCAGTAATGATGGAGGAGAGGTTGGCAGCTAAGCCTAAAGTAAGCTACTTTTGCACGGGGCGACGCACGGCTGGTCGCACAGCCACTGGTGTGTGTGTGTGTGAGTGTGTCCAGTTATTAAATCAAATATATGACACCAAGTAGCTTAAAGCACCAATAAGCCATAAGGCCACTTTGGGTTTAATTTGTTAAGTTAAGGGATGAGAGACAAGACAAGAAGATGTGTTAAGGCCATCGTATTTTTGGGCGATGTTGCTTTAGTTTGAAGATATATAGAATAAGACGATGGGTTTAAGGAATGGAAAGCTGGGTCTTGTTTTACTATTAAACCTATAGTGAGTTTGTGGCCACTTGGGGCCAGCAGAAACAAGTTGAGAGCACAGCATTGGCATGTCATCACCTTTTAAGCTCACTGATAGTAAAGGATTGCTTTTTAAACATAAAACTATTATGGAGCAACTTTTTGATTCATTTGGAGTTTAGTTTCTGGCCCTTTTAGTTCAATGTTTTACCTGTTTTTGGTCTCTACCAACTCCTGAGAGAAATATCTGACTGCCAAATCACAGTTCTCCATTTGCAGTGTGGTGCTGAGCAACAACAAAAAATAAATGTGAAGTCAAAAGGCTATATATAGTTAAAGAAGTATGTCAGTAGGTCAAAAAGCCCGATTTGACATCTATGATCACTCCAACTCTATTTAAAGGTTCATCCGAATCTCATCCAAACCAAGCAAAACGTTCCCACTTGACAAAATAATCTTTACTCAAGGTTCACTTACTGTTCTGCAGCTTCCCTAAAAGTGCATAATGGAGTTTGACAATGGAGGGTTTAACTATCTACAGCTTTATGACTGACAGCTGAGCAAACTTCAACTGCTGATGAGTACCATGCGATACTTAACCAGTTGTTTCCGAGGTCAACGATGACATTTCGAGTTCAGTTTTCTCAGTGACCTTTTGTGGTATCAGGCAAACATATATAGCTTTCTAGGTCTACTTTGTCCACTCCAATACAATGGAGGTGAACAGATCTTCATCTCTGTTGCTAACAGCATCAAACAATGTTTTAAGTTTTAAGCAGTAATGTGTCTCTCCAGAAACAAAGTTCCAGACACTGTGGATCAAATGCAAATGCAAAGTTGTGATAGTGACGACGCTATGAGCACCGCAAACAAAATTACCTTAATTGTATTAAGATGGAAAAAATCACAGGATTATTTCCAAACCTGGGCGGACAAAACCTGCATGACTGGATAGCACCAGAACTAAGTGAGAAAATAACAAGGTTTCTTTTGTAATTTGGGTGAAATGACCTTTTAATAGTAATCCAGATCAGTGACTTGTGATGTTGCTTTTTATGCTTTTCACTTCTGAACTGTTCCCAACGATCTTCAGTGAAGTACAGGTCTGGTAAATGTGGGAGGAAAGCCACACCGGCCAACAGCCTTTTTCCTTGGACTTCAAACGGGCCGACACACAGTGGCTTCCATGCATGTTTAGGATCAATATCCTGTTGGAAAATGAATCCTCTTCCTCACATATTACTGAGCCAGAAGGGATAGCATGCCTCTGCAAAATACAGTGTTATTTCTCTCTGGCAAGTCACTTGAAACAGCCACATTGTTGAATATTTCCACCACCAAGTTTGAAGTTTTCTGCACCGTTGCATTAACTAGATCATGGCTGTGCCCTCACATTATCTCCTCGCAACTGTAAAGTTAAAAGTTTGAGTCCTAACAATAGAATATTCATGTGACCTTGGATGCCGATGCTGCCCTCTATAATGATGCTAGTGTGACTTATTTTAAGCCTACAAATTGGGCAACCCTACACCTGCTGGCTCAACAGGGTTAACCAGGGTATGGCTCATAATTTGTGGCTTGCATGTTGTGGAGCGAGTAATGAAACATCATCAGTCGTTTTTGTTTATCCAAGGAAACCAACTGACCAGTTAGCAGAAATATTGAAACAGTGTCTGGAAAAAAAGATTTAATTTAACCAAGAATTCTTGGTTAAGTTTTATTCTTAAGATAATGAAGCTTTTAGCAACATGCATTTAGACGTTGTCTTTTGGCTAACACCGGACGTCCGGTACGGGTTGTTAGCCGAGCTGCTGCTAACACTTGTTCGGTTTATTTCTCTTATAACTTTAGATCCAGATGTTCGTCCGGTTTCTCCTGTGAGCTGAATTATCCGCAGAGGTATCCTCCTCTCCGAAAACAAATGTACACGCAGATTAAAATCGTTAAAAATACTATTTAAAGCTGTTTCACCTAAAAAAAAATCTGTTTTTCCGATGATGTTCGGCGAGCACCGGACTTCCTGGAGGGCTTTTAGCCGCACTGCTGCTAACATTTACCCAGTTTATTTCTGAAGATCCAGACGTCCATTGACTAAATTCCTTCATTCAGCTGAAAGATACAGTTAAAAACGACCTAAATTTATAACAGAGATGTGGCTTAAAACTGAATTAAAGTCAATTTATAACAACAACACTGATGTATTCACTTGTATGTGTGTAAGTTACTCTTAAGTAGACGCCATTGTAGCGGACAAACATGGCGCCGACGCATGCATCTTGTGCACTGTACTCTTTGGTAGAGGAGGCATGACACCATTGACCAAATGAAACGGTCCCTTACTTTGGTTAAAAATTACAGATTTCTCTGGGTTTGAAAACTGTTAGAAACATTTGGGATAATGTAAGTACACAACTCAACAAAATATAATTATATATATATATATATATATATATATATATATATATATATATATATATATATATATATATATATATATAATGTAGGACTAGTTGTTTTTAGACATTTTAATGCAGAATAATAGCATAATATAGCTTTAAAAGACATGACACATAGTTCTGACATTTGAAATGCTTTATTGACTCTGAATTCATTTCTCTACAGGAGCAAAAGTGCTGCAATGCAACTGGAACAACTGTATTGTGTAAAGCTGGAAAAAGTACCAACGTACTAACAGTCAGGTTGTTTGTGAGGAGGTTTAACAATCCAGAGAGAGAAAGCTCAAAATGGCACAAGGCAGTAGACATAAGGCAGTATCTTGTTTACAGAAAACATGTCTCAACTTAAGATGAAGACGAAACGAGTTATCTCGGAGACGGCAGCGACTCGTGAAGTGCTGAACTTGTCAAAATGTTCACAAAATGGCCAAAGAAATGGGAAGATTATCACAGATAATGTAATAATACTGACTATAAATGTAAACTATGGGCTCATTGGTAATCTCATCTTTAAATATTCTATCAAAAATCAATAAGATATGATTAGTGGACTCTTAAATTATGCTAATCATCACTGTTTACAATAATAATGTTATCACATCAGTTGAAAAAGTATTTTCTAATGTTGAAGTTACAGTTTCAACCCATTCAAATGAACATTTTATGACATTTTGACGAGCTGTTATGAAACAATTAGTACAGACACGTGTAAGTAAAATGACTTTTTTTTTTCTCCAACATTGAAGGTAACTTGCAACAACGGGGACATTTAAGCAGCAACACATTTAACCATTGGTTCAGCTGTATAAGGAGAGTCAATTCATGGTACAAATGTCCCATTTTGTCAAATTCCTTCCATAAAACTTTCCGCCTGCTTCTCTGCACACGTCAGTTTATCTGTAACGGGCATATTCTTGGAGTTATTTTTTTGGCTTGACTCCTTTCTCCTTCTCAAACTGGGCAATCTGGTTAAAAATATCCAACAGGTTAGCGGGAAGCTCTTTTTTTGGCCTCTCCCCCGGCACTGAGGTCGCGCCGCTGTCCGATCTTCTCCTGTGCCCTCCTTCTGACCTGCTGCTGCTGCTTCTGCTCTCCTCCTCTGCTCTCCCCTTTCTGCTTTCCCTCTCCGCTTTCACCTCTTCTCCCTCCCAAATGTCTTCCCGCCCTTTGCTCTCATACCTACCGCCGCCGTTGAAGGAGCTTCTCTGGGAAGAGTCGCTTCCTCTCCTGCTCTCCGAGTGTTTGGAGGCGGAACCGGAGTTCCCTGAATGTTCAGGTTTGACGTTTTTCCGGGAATACTCGGACTCGGCTGACGAGCAGGAAATTTTTCTCTTTCTGTTCTCATCTAAGCTGCTTCTCCTCTTGGAGTCGCTGTTTCTCCTCTTATCCTCCTTCCCTCTCTCCCTGCTCTTGTCCTTCCTCTCTCTACTCCTGCTCCTCCTCTCCTCTCTTTCGGGGCTTCTACTGTCTTTCCTTCTCCTTCCCCTGCTCTCCTCTCTGTCCCCTTTCTTCCTTTCCCTACGTGAGGAGTTGGACTCTTCGTCCTCTGAGGCTGCTGACAAAGAGTAAAGCTGAGAAATCCTCCTGTCTTCTCCATCTTTCTCCTTCATCCTCTCCTCTACTATTTCCACCTCCTCCTCCTCCTCCTCCCTCTCTCCAAAACCAGGACCTCCCTTCTGGTTGAGAAAGGTGGCAGAGGTGTTGGGAGGTGCGGGATACCACTCCAACTCCTCCTCCTCCTCCTCCTCTTCCTCTCTCTCTTTCCTTTCTTTCTCACTCTTACCCTCCTCACTCCTTCGGCTCTCCCTTGAGGAGACCCTCCGATGGCGCTTGCTTTCCCGCTCAGACCTCCTCCGCTTCTTTTTCTTCTTTTTGGACCTCCTGCGAGAGGAGGAAGACAACGAAGAGGAGGAGTTCCTGGAGGCGGAGGAGGACGACGAAGAGGAAGAAGCCGATCTCTTCCGTTTTCTCTTCATCCTGATGAAAAGACACATCCACTGACAATCTTATTCTGATGTAACACCTTTTTTTAAATATATGAAATGTCTACAAATCAGTATATTTACCTGCCGTACTTTTAAAAAAATATCAGAGCTCACTCACCTCTTTTCCTCTTTTAAGATCTTACGCAATTTCTCAGCACTGGTCGGGCCGCTCTTTGCTTTCTCCTGCTCCTTCGCCAACGCTTCTTCTCGCAGGCGAATTGATTTCTTTACGGTCGCCGGACGAGGCAATGCAAGGCATGACAATGGCAGCCCAAAGCCCACAGATATATATTCAAAACACATATAACACCATGACCCAAAACATGCATCAGAGACCACCCACCCCCACCCCCCCAAAAAAAAAACAACGGTATTCAAGTCATTCATTCATTAATTCATATCAGAAAGGAGAAGAAAAGGAAAGGCCCAAGATTGGAGAAGGAGTAAATGAAAGGAGGAGCAAACAGTAAAACGTCCACAACCATGAACAGATGACAGAATGATGGAGAAACACATACGGAGGGAGGGTTGCGTATTTACCATAGAGAAAGTGGCGTGATCCGTGAGAAAGGTAGTTGGGGCATAGAGGCAGATGGATGGACAGAAGAGAGGTGCAGGCAGAAGATGTGCAGAGAGACAAACGGCGTTTGTTCCCCATCGAGACAGAGAGGGTGGCAACGTTACCGTTATTAGGATCAGGGGACACGGCGCCCACCGGTGTCCAGAGGAGGAGTCGTCGTTCATTTTGCAGTTGTTTTGTTTTGTTTTTTCGCGCCCCCCCCCCGCAAGGCAGGTGGACAAGGCCGTGGCAGTCGGAGGGTCAAAGGGCAGAGTCCCAGGGTCGGACACACATACACACCAAAACACTTCATCAGTATTACAAACCAGTCTTTTTTTTTTAACTACCAAACAGTTCACTTCCTGTGTGATTTCATGGCTTATTTCTGTTCAGAGAGAAGGTGGTGGACGTCTCAACTAACGAGAGCGTGTCACAGAAGAGCACAGAGGCCATTTTATTGGAGAGAAAAAAACAGAACACAATGAAACGTGTCTTATTTTAAATACTCCCTCAAGAAAAAACTGCAACTCTGATCTTGGCTTGTTTGGTGGATCCTTCATTATCATTAGCTTCATGAATCAAGTGCAGATGAAGTAAGTTTCTGATGCTACCTTGTTGTAAAACAGAGGTATTTTTGTTATAATCAGTTAATGATCAGAGAGACTGTCAAGTGGTCAACATGTAACCAGTTAATATAAATTAATATTTATATTAATATAAAAATAACAGGCTATTTACAAGATTTATAGCACTACTGTGGAAGAAGCTGACAGCCGGTACAGCAGATAATTGTCTTTATACTTCCTGTATATGCAGATATCAGACTTATTACCTCATAGGCTTTAAGCTGTCTATCATTTATCTCTGCGTATATATATCACATACATACATATATACATGTATATCATTTATACATGTTAACTAGATGGACCTCATCAAAAATAAAGCGTCTTTTTTTATCTTTACAGCCATCATTTGTAAACTCTCTGTTAATCTCTGTGAGACACTTCCTCCTGTTCCTGACAGTTAGATCCAGATCATCTGGACGGATAATCTTCAGCGCCCCTACAGTCATCACGGAACCAGACATGTTTTTTATCTCCCTTGCGTAACTATGCGACACCTATTTTACGCTGCGATTTTGATCGCGGATCTCAAGACGCTTCCTGGTTAAAATAAATCTTAACTTCTTCCTACTTCTTATAACTTGATACGATCGGTTTGCTCAGAGTCACGTCACTGGTCACTGGTTATCTGATGAATGTAAGTCGATCTTTCACTTCCCTTTTAAGCTTTGATTTGATCTCTACTAATTCGTGAGGGGAAATATATCTGGCTTGGTAGCCGCTCGTGAATGATGAGTGTGAGATGGTGAGACTGACACGCACCACACTGCGTAACGTTACGGGCTGCGCAACCAAAAATATCGAGCTGAGAGACGATATAATTCTCTAAGGATTCATCACTAGAAGCGACACCTTTCATATACAAGTAGTCATCCATCATACTGATCTATATTCAATATATAAATACTGATTATAACCGCTTTAAATAAAGCAAGTAAGGGGAAATCTCAACTGTTATTTATTAGTTTAACAAACTAATCTGGCCTTTTAACAGTCACACAATTAGAGCAAGTTGAGGGTCGTCATGGTCCGAGATGCTGCGTGGCAACAAGCAGTTGCTCGTTATTGGATATAACTCTTGATACAACCAAAAAAAACCACAGTGGCATTTTTTATTTGCTTCACCTGCTTTATTGTTTTTTTTCTGCAGTCATATGTGACACCACATTTAAACGTTATGCTTAACAAAGCTTTGATATATCCGTCATTGTTTGGCATGTGCTTTAATGTTTAAGCCTAAAATACACACAGTGGTTACCTGCTTAACCTTCCCAAAACCCTTTTATGTCTGTGTGTGTGTGTGTGTGTGTTGTGGCCCGCTCACCTGTATTGTTTCTGTGATCTTGTGCAGGGCTTCCTGCGCTTCGGGGTTTGAGTCATCTAAGGACAGAGCTCTCCTGTACAGTCCCTCTGCTGTTACTAGTTTCTCCTGTTCCTCAAGCCTAAACACACACACACACACACACACACACATAAAATAGATCTCTGAGTAAATACATAATTAATAAATGACTGTACCACTCCCATCTACGCTGACACCTTTGTTGTCACCGTAAGAAAAAGAAAAAAACAGTCCAGTTATAGCTCACACATCTGTTCCAAACATCATTTCTGTCATTCATTTTTTTGGATCTGACTGTTTTAATTGCATCCCAACATGAGCAGTTTCAAAAAGGGGGGGTGCTGACAGGAGCAGGACTGAAGCTCGGGCTTTTAAAAGACGTACTTAGACGCAGCAGAGAAGGTGTTAAACAAAAGGAAACAATTCTAACAGCTGATTAACTGGTTTGGTTTCTTTAATCTCGAGTTACCTTTAATGTCTGCCTGTCAAGTTGCCTCATTACATGTCCTGAATTTGAACCTTATGCACCCAGCACTGCCATGAAGAGCAGCAAATGTCGTATCTAATCATTGCGACTATAGAAAAATATATAACATAAAGAACTGTGGAGTGGTAGGAAACTCTTTGCTGCAATGTCATGATAGCTTATATGTGAATAACTTGCTGGAAACCAGTAAACTCATCATGTAGACAACATTTTTTACAACATGACGCACTTATGGCAGCTAGTAGCAGAGGTAACACTGACAGAAACGACACAGTTAGCTCCCACAGGTGGTGAGAAATTACTTGTGTGTCCCAAACACAGTCCCAGTCCCTCCTAACTGGTGGGCAAACTGGAGCTGGGAGTAAAATATGGAAGTTTTCTTCATGTACCCCTGTGAAGAACCTGATCATGAACTGTCCACATCAGCAATACTGCTTGTTTTTCATTTTATTTAACTGTAGCAGGATTGAATACCAAGATCTTCAACATGTGCACTGTTTGAACTGCTTACTGTTTTCCTCTCTCCACCAGCGTCTGGCAGAGGTACTTCTTGGCGTTGCGGTGATCCGGACAGTTCTCCAGGGCCAGCTCAAAGTCTGTTACAGCCTTCATGATGCTGCCTTTGTTAGCATACCTGCAAATAGACAATACATGAAGAGTAAGAACAAAAACAAAACAAACAAACAAAAACAAGGATCTGCAGAAGAGTTCTCAAGAGATTTTTTTCATTTTAGAAATTTCTGTCAAACTGCTTAAACCAGATCTTCTTATTATTATTTGTGATCATGTGCTTTTATTGTTTTGTATCAAACAAAGCATCTACAGCAGGTAGTTACACCAGTGACTCATCCTCTCAATATTTGCAATGTTTGTTCACATTCCAACTGCAGGTGAAAGAAACATAAATAACTACTAGACGCTAATAAAAATACGAAATGAGTCACCTTTCTGTTCAAAACTATTTTATAGAACAATGCTTCATTAGAGTTATTAGAGTTCAAAGACGCAAACGGTATGTGCTGCTGTTATTACACTGAGCGGGCCATGAGCCAAAGTTTTTATTGCAGCAAAGCTGAGAGACAATTAAATCATAAGCAGGTTATCAAAAATGTTTCTCTACACATTTTCTTCCAAATGAAATGCTGGTGCGTACACTGTTTTCTATCTATAGAGGGATTTTAAATAATTTACTTCAACCATTTCTTATGAAAAAAGATCAAATATCAATGCATGAATGTCTAATTATGACATTCATGAGATTATGACAAAGTTAAAAAGTATTATTATAAAATAAGAATCAACATACAGAGCTCCCCGTGCCACCAGCGCTTCTACATTATTAGTGTCGATATCCAAGGCTTTGTTGTATTCGTTCATGGCTTCCACGTGACGACCGTGCTTGAAGTGATCCACACCGGCACGGACGCTGACGGAAAGACAGACGTGAGATAAAGAGGGTTAATTTAATATCAAGTCAGAAGAAGCCAGAGGAAAAAAAGGTGCATGGAGGTTAAAGCTGCATAATGAGAGTCTAGTGCAACACAACACAAAGGCGCCGCTTTATAGACTTGCAGTGGGGAAAGTTAAAAGTTGAACCGTACCATTTCAGGGCCCAGGAGGCAGACTGCTTCTTCCGGATTGCAGAGGCAAAATCGTCTTCTTTGAAAAGTTTACTGTCGAGAAGAGAGGCACGTAAGAATACATAACTTTAGTGACCTTTAAAACAGTCCTAAACATTAACACTGCAGGCTTCCTTATCCTTAAGGTTACCACTGTTTACCTGCCTACCTAAAACAAGAGACATCCAGACATCCCTGGAAAGAAAAGTCTCCTGACATGTAAACACTCACAGGGTCACAGAGAGGTTTTTGATGCTAGAAAGTTCATGACAGACTGATGGCACCATATCCAGCTCTCCTAATCATCCATGGTTAACATGCTAATACTTGCTGATAATTGCTGCAATAAAGACAAAGAACTGCTGAGGCTGATGGGAATGTCATTAATTAAGTATTAAAAGACTGGATGATGGTGGTAAAGGAAAAAAATGATTCATCCTCAGGTTGACATGGATATATATGTAGCAAACTTTAAAGCAGGCAATCCAGTGGTAGTTGAGGCGTTTTAGTAAAAGGTAAATACATCAACCTGCTGGTGGCACAAGAGGAGATATCAGGAGATCAACCAGTAGGATTCATCCTCTGGGGATCATGAATGTTTGCACAAAATCTCCTGACAATCCATCAAATAGTTGTACCAGTCTAAGATGTCAAACTACCAAGATAACTGATGCTAAAAGGAGTTTTTAAGAACGCTGACGTTGCTAAAAAAAAAATAACTAATTACTGAGGTTAGTGAAGTCCAGTCCACATGTTTACCTCTGTAGTCCTCTCATCATTGACGGAGGGTGGGTGTCGCTAACTCCCACCTTCTCCAGCAGGTAGTCCACTACAGAGGGGTTGTGGTAACCATGGCAACCCATCAGAATACACTCGTATGTCACGCTGGAGTCACTGGCTGCACGAACACATCGACTGCGGGGGGGAGAAAGAGGAAACTTTGGTGTCTGGTTCACAAGAGTCAGAGTGTATTAATGTGATTCTGAGTCCCATGGTAGACCGGATCCCTGCATTCCTGCTCTCTGACTTTTATTCATTAACATGAATGTTTTAATTAGGGTTCAGTAAAGACAGCCACAGACATTTCACACATATTTTAATTGTTTTTACACACCAGTGTTGGTCTTATTTGGTGTCGTTACCTGTAGTGTATGGGCAGCTCCTCCCTAGTGATGACTCCCAGTTTGATGTGCTCCAAACTGGGGGAAAGAGAGGCCTGGTGGAGGGACACTGTGATTTTCTCTTGGTAGCGGTCGATGTCTTTCACTCCAGCTACAAAACCAGAAAGTGACGAGAAGCAAAGTCATGTCGTTCTACAGATGTTTGTGTAACTTTATCTCTCAATGCAGCAGTCTGAAAGTGACCTTTTCTGATAATCAATTACTTGATTACATTAATTTCTTGAGCCAAAACGCCTCAAATCCTCTGGGTGCAACATTTGGCGGTCCACTTTTGTGAACTGAAGATCTTTGGATTTTGAAAACATTTAAAGACGTCACCTTGGACTCTGGAAAAAATGAGATTTTTCAGTTTTCTGACATTTTATAGTCCCAATGATGGATCAACAGATTCACGGCTTATGTTTCACTTACAGTGAAACTAAATGAGTGTTCAGACTGAAACCACTCCACTTTAAAAAAAAAAAAAAAAGTGCATGCATAAGTGGAGGCGTGTTGTTTGTAGTAAGACAATAGAATATGGTCCAGGAAAGCCGGTTTGAGTAACAGATACACAAGTTTGAAAGCTTATCAGATGCCAAAAGACGTCACAGCGGTTTATAAACACTGTAAAGAAAAAAAAGATTTATAGCCGCAATCATTTTATCGTCCGTCATGATGCGAGGGAAACAGCAGAATTCAATATGACGATTCAGCGTACTGTCAGATAACATTGTGGTTCTCGCACTGACCTCTGATGAAATCCCCAATCTGGTAGTAAGACAGAGGATCGTCATGGCTGCCAGTGGAGGGAATTTCTCTGATATGACATAGAGCCTGAAGGTAAAAAGGAAATTAATATATTAGTCATGAGACAACAATAGCAGATTAGAAGCGGAGACGTACTGATTATACGTCATTCGCCCGAGCCGATGAGTTTTTGCTTTGAAAGGTTTATTTAGGTTTGTGTTTATCTCCAGTGAGACGAACTCATGGATGTGTTTTTCATGGATTCGTGCATCAGTTTGAAGCGTTGACGGGCGATGGTGAGCTCGGCCTAGTCTAGCCTCTCCACGGCAGATAGGAGATCACTGAGGAGACTATCGCTCTGTGAATTCCTGGGCGACTGCCAGTAACACTGGTCCCTTTGAACATTAAGGGCAAAAGATTTCACAGGTCAAGCGCTAGGGCGCAGTATTCACAGCGGGAATGCAAACATGGCATACAAGTCTAGCGTGGGACTTGAATGAGAGATCAACCTGTGCGATCCACTTAAGAGACATGCTTGCTTTCCTTTTACAGTGCGAGTAAAGCTGGACAATCCTAGTTTTCTGCTTCTATTAATTGGTTTTAATCCGTTACATATTGATAAAATGGCTCATGCGCATTTAATTGACTGCTCGTTAACCTACCGACAACTCAAGGTCTTCGATGTCTCTCTTCAGTCCTCCTGCCATGCAGAGGAGAGTGAGGAAGAAGCCGTATTCTCTGATGTTGTTGATCCTCCCCACCACAAGGTCTCCTCTTTCCAAGTCCCTGTAGAGCATGGCTCTTCTTTCGTCATAGGACACCTCCATGAAAAACTCCAGCGGTGGCATGATGGCACAAGGCTCTGGGGGAAGCACATGTAATAATAGTACATCCATGTTAAAAAGGACAGGTTCACAATTTTTCCAAGTGTGTCTAAAAACAATTAACAGGTGTCCAAATGAACACTGAACACTTTTTTTTCTGTCCATAATCATTCCTCCTGTTCATACTGGCCAGAAGAAGATTCCTTCATAATGCAAATGATGTATTTAAAAGTTTATCTGAAGCTAATATGAAGCTTCAGCGTCCAAAAAAAGTCAATAACTTTCAACGTTACAGTCTTTTTAATGCCAAAATCCCTCTTTTTGTTACTCTACTTCCTCTACAGCTCAACAGGGAAACGCTGTACGAGGAAACACAAAGAGGAAATTCGATGCTCAGAAGACCGTAGATGTGGCAGATATCCACTAGATATGACTAACTCAAGACTGCTGAAGATAAGATAAGCTTCAAATAAACTTTTAAATGCATTTTTTGCACAAAACGACTGCGGGCACAGTGTGGATTTCGGTCGCCATCACAAAGCCGTCTGATATGTGATCGAACCCGACACCGACCTGCGGCCTCCTCCTCCTCGTGCTCCTCTTCTTGGAGAGTGGCGGTCTTCCATGCTGGACAGAACAGGATGTCAGCCTTCCTGGCGATGAACTGCTCCACAAGGGGGTTACTTTGCACTTCACCCCTGCTGCAAAGACAACACACACATTCAACGAGTAAAAAGTGACTCTCCAAAAAAAACTGTGAGCAACAATACACAGAAGAATACAAATAAAAATGGAAATAAAGAAAAAAGAAATAGAAAAAAAGACAAATAGTTGTAGGTAACACTAAATAAGTCATTCTTCGCAACAAAACAAGTTTAAATAAGGGGATAGGGGGAGGTAGATCACATCCAAACCAGATCTTAAAACAGCAGTCAGGAGTTCATATGAACTCTGAAAGATGTTTTCTTTGCTGTAATCATTCCTCCTGTTCACACCGACTATTAAAAGATCTCCTTCAAATGTGCTTTCAATGTAAGTGATGGAGTCATTTTATGCAAAAATGCATTTAAAAGTTGATGTGAAGCTTCTATGAGGCTTCAGCAGTCTGAGTCATATCAAGTGGATATCTGACACATTTACAGTCTTTTTAGCATCAAATTCTCCTCTATGTGTTTCCTCGTACAGCGTTTCCCTGTTGAGCTGTAGAGGAAGTATAGTAACAAAGAGAAGCTGTAGAGGAAGTATAGTAACAAAGAGAGGGACTTTGGAACTAAAGAGACTGTAACATTGAACATTATTGACTTTTTTTGAATTATTAACTGACTATTTCAGACAGCTAATGATTCATATTAGCTTCAGATAAACCTTTAAATACATTTTTGCACACTGTGGACTTTGTCTCCCGTCACTTACAACTTAAAAGTGTTAGCAGCAAAATCTGCTTAGAAGAATTCAAGTGAAAGTAGTGGTTGATATCATATGACATTATTAAATTATTAATACTGAAGCATCCGTGTTAGAGCATCATGTTGCTGTTGTAGCTGCTGCAGGTGGAGCTAGTTTACACTACTTTATATACAGTTAGCTAGTTTAGTCCAGTGGTTTTCAACCTAGGGGTCCGGCCCCTCCCAAAGGGTCACCAGATAAATCTTGAGGGGTCGTGAGATGATTAAGAGAGGAATGAAGAGAAAACACAGTTCTAATACACAAACCTGACAAGTTACTAAAGCTGTCAAATAAATGCAGTCGAGTAGAAAGTATAATATTTAGAGTGGAAGTATAAAGTGGCATCAAATGTAAAGCAAAAGAACCTCAAGTACAGTACTTGAGTAAATGTACAGTTATTTCGCGCCACTGCATGACACATGTACTGTCTTCTCAGACTTGTGTGGAAGCTACACATTGAGCTAGAGGCCGTGATACCTGACATACCTTTCATACGTGGCCTTGCACAGCTCAGACGACGCCGCCTGGAAGTCTGGGTTTTCTGCTTGTTCACATTTCAGCTTGTTCAGCAACGACTCTCCGTGAAACGTCAGGCACTGCCTCAATAAGTTTCTGTCCATTCTCTGTTCTCACAGGACCGCAGTCACATTATTGTACGAGTCGCAAATATCCTGCAGACACAGAGTGTCGTTAACTGTGATTATAACGATTCGGCAAAATTAGCAAAAGAGATATTTGTCTCGCGCTAGATACAGCATTTAAAAAACCTAAATAAATTTAACAGATTTGTGCAGCAACTCGCGACGTGTTTAAACTACTACTCAGGGGAACAAGCTGAGAAATGAAGAGTTTAAGTGACGTACATAGCTAACGTGTTTAGCTAGCAAAACAAACGCTAAACATGCTGACGCTGCCACACACTTTTCGCGGTGTTGCTGTTTATCTTCGTAGAAACTCTTGAGTAATTCAGTAGTTTGACATGTGCAACGTTCATCCGTTTACACTACTACAAAATATAGCCAGTGTTTTAACTGCAAAAAACTGTACAGTAGCAAACGGCTCAAGTCTCCGTGCTTAGCCCGCACTGCCAACAGTTATGGGTGAGTGCGCATGCGCATGGTCTGTTACACTGAATAATGTCGTGTGAAACAAGCTCTTTCTAGGAACTATAGTGACCACTGGTTTTGATCGATTGTGATTTATTTTTTTCTGAACTTACTTGAAAAATCATCAATGGCCCCTAACGCAAAACAATAGAAAGTCAACTCAAGAGACTTCATCAAAGGTTACATACTGTATTTCTATTAGGTCTGGTTGTTTTTTAATTGTAATTTTAATAACTGTAGAGGTAAAATTATGCAGTATTTTACAAGAAAAAAGCAAACATTAATGTCTTTAAAAAATAAACATAGTGACCAGCCACAAAGCTGGGCCACTGGAAATGTTAACTGTAACATCTACGAATGTTACAGTTCATTCCACATTTCTTTTGTTATGCTCAATTTCATTGTTTTCGCTCTTTAAGAGCTGCATTGTAAGCATGAGCCTGAGGTTTCATACTCTGTCCCTGTCCAGTCCCCAAGCCATCCACCTGAGGTCCCCAGTTCCATTCTCAAGCTCTCAGGCCATTTGCCCCTGAATCCCTCCTACAGAACCACTCTAGCTACCCCGCTGTGTGTTCCTGATCAGCTTTAGACGTCTAGAATGTGTCCTTTAAAGGGGAGGTCCTGTCACAATCTCCTCAGTTCCTCTCTACAGCCACACTCTCTCATCCCAAAAAAATGCTTTGGGCTTTGTCACTGTCTCCCGCCCGTGCTCACTTCTACCAACTCTCCAGACCTGCCACCCTCAAGATGCTTTCAGATTTTCCCTGCTTCCTGCATCTACACACCTACTCCCACCTCTCATCATTCTTGCCGTTTCCTGGTCTACTCTGCCCACTCCTCCCCTGCAGCTCATTCCCTCATCAGCTACTCACTACTTATACCAGGCCACTTCCATTGTTCTCTGACAGATTAAGTTGAGTTGTTATTATGTGTCATGCCTTTGCTTTCTAGCCTCCAGTCTGGTTTCTGTTTGTCTGTTGTTTGAACAAAACCTGTAACCTGCCTGTTTGACATTCTGCATGAATATTGGACTTTGGATTCTTGCCTGCACCCTTTGGATAGCCTTGCCTGCCTTACTTCCTCCTTAAACCTATGCACATCAAATTTTGTCATTAAATCATTGAACTGTATCAGTCTACCTCAGACTGCTGCGTTTGGGTCCTACCCTGCTGGCATCAGCAGTGACAAAGAGAGGAATTGTGCTAAACCTGTTTGACAACCTTGAAGAGGGTTTACTGGAAATCGTTTGTTTGTGGAAAGAATCCATCAAGTGCAATGTCATTTTAACTGCGGAAAACTCACAATTTTGATGGTCGCATACTTTCCCCAATTCATATATTTAAGTTATCTGATACCAGCTAAAGTGTTTCTGGAACAAAGGGTCCTCAGTGGCATCAAGAGTATAGTGTCCTTGCGATCCAGCACACCTGAATATCAGTTATATTCACAAAGTAATATACAAGATTAAATTCTTACACCTTTTTTATAATAATGACATACATAAATGATTCAGCACTACCAGGAAATATAACTCTATATAAAGATGACGTTTCCAAAAATGGTGAGTCATTGGCCAAAGTTATTAAAAGGTTTTGGTCCCTCCAAAAAAAGTACTTAATATCTAACAATTGTATTGTCATAATATTGCCATCTTAATCTGTTACCTCCAAACACTACTATCAGATACAGGAAGGGCTCATTCACATCTCCACTGACTTATTAATTTAAGCATACAATATTTTTTACACAGCATATATCAATAACAGTCATGAGCAAGTTCCTTTTTTTATGTGCTTTGTACACAAATTACATAAATCTATTTTAAAAAGTCTGTGAAAACATGACAAGGCCAAGTGAAACAAATGTTTCCCCCATTGGGCAGTAATTTGTATTTCAGATGTTGAGCCATGCTCATAGAAAGAAAAATATTTTCATGAAGACAATTTTTGCTGAAAAGCATTAAAATAACATTACCATTATTGCAGAAAAATATACATTTCCCCTGTGAGTAGTGCAAATTTGCATGTCCTCTACATATAAATGGCACTCTGCAGTTGATATAGCACACTCTTTCCCATCACTCAAGGATCGGGCATGGAGCACAATCGTTTCGAAAACCACAGTCACAAGCAGAACATGATACAGGGAAAATCTTGGTAGAATCCTGTAGAACATCAATATGCATTTTAATTACTTAAAATATAATTCCCCCAATGTTTCTCTTAACTCTTAACAGACACTCTTGCCTGTGTGTCTGTCTCAGTGTATGGCTGAGCAAATTGCTTCCACTTTAAATAACAGTGATACTGTCACATGCTTTTTAAAAGTCCTTAGAAACAAATATCATACAATATAAATATAGGATAACAATCAAGATGGACTGCCTTCATATGGGAGTTAAGGTTCAGAATTTCATGCCTTTAAATTTCATATGTTCCTAGTACCACGTTCTGTGTTAATCAATCTTCTATCAGTGTTGAAATCAAACACATTATGTCTGAAACATTCACAAATGGATGGATGATGTGATGAATTGTGAAACTGGTGGGTTTGTTTTACAAAATTCAAGTGGCACTGTACAGGTCCTGGTGGCCTATATTTTGTAAACATATGTGTGTGAATCACCTGGTTTTTCAGGTTCATATGAAAGTTGCATTCAACACAAGTACCTTGTCCCTCCCTCTATAGCGGAGGGAGGAGCAGCTCACAAATTAAGTGCAAAGTGAAATCACACACAAGTACCTGTCTGTACCTGGAGTAGTGAGAAACAACACCACTCATCATGGAGAGAAAAATTCTTTGTTGGATAGTTTTGCTCGCATGTTTTCATGCATCCTCTGGACAAGGTAACTATTCCTTATTCAATATAGTTTACTTTATAAGACTTCTACTTATATATGGCATTTTCACTTTCTGATATGCCTTACTGAATCAGAGACTGAAGACATAAGTAGTAGACAGGATTTTTTCAAAGCAGTTATTACTCTCATCATAACACAGAACCAATACTCAAAAGGATTTTTTTCTGGCTTTTATTCACTGTTATCTGTTATTGCCTGCTATTGCACTTTCATTAGAGAGAACTATCAATTGTAATCTGGTAAAATAATTTTGAGTAATTTCCAGTGTTTTTTTAATTACACAATCAGATAATAAAAATTAGACTGAAAGTGTGCACACAAATTTGCTGCCAGAAAGTGACTAATTATAAACATGTATACATTTATGACTGTTCACCTGAATCACCTTAAGATAAAATTATCAAAATGTATTTTATAAATTAAATCATTAGGTAATTACACTTGGGTTACATTGAGTTGATTCATTCGTTTTGGTTCATTTCCAAAAAGGCATTAAATACCTTCTGCCAAGGACATTGGATAATAATGAACAAAAGCATAAACTTACATCTTGCCAGACAGATAGCATCAGGTGCTACTGTCTTACTTTTGAAAAAAGTCAGTAAGAAAAAGAAATTGGAAAGGTTATTATTTGTACTTTACGGCATTATTTGATGAATGGCTTTGTTCGAAATGACAAAATTAATGTTGTAAAACATATCCTATTGGGATTGATACTAAAATCAAATGCATTTGTTCCTAAATGAATGTGCCTATAGACATTAGTTTTACAGTCAGCATTGTGCTGTGTAGATGAAAGAATACAAAGGTAGGCAAAGAGTGGCCCAATGGTCTGAGGTCAAGTAAAGGTGTTAAGGTCACCTATATCACTAGGATCCTTCTTTTGCGTGTATGATTGTGAACACAAAAGCATGCCAATATGGAAAATAGTTGTTGAGATGTTTGGTGACAGTCGTACAAACTGACATCCCATAGACACCTGATCCTGTGGGGAACTTATGGCCTTATATAAGATAAATATATGGATATAAAGATAAGTGGAAATATTGAGATATTTGATTTTATTGCTTTTCTGACTACTCAAATGCAATTGTCCTGGTTCAGCAACAACAACTTCGGCCACAACTATGATATCCCAAAGCACCACAACTGCTCCTGTAACCACAACATCCTCAAGCACCATCACAACACAAGGCACTACAGCATCCCCAAGCACCACAACTGCATCAGGAACTACAACATCTGCAAGCACCACAACTGCATCAGGACCTACGACATCCCCAAGCACCACAGCTGCATCAGGAACTACGACATCCCCAAGCACCACAACTGCATCAGGAACTACAACATCTGCAAGCACCACAACTACAGCAGGAACTACAACATCCCCAAGCACCACAACTGCATCAGGAACTACAACATCCCCAAGCACCACAACTGCATCAGGGACTACAACATCAGCAAGCACCACAACTGCATCAGGAACTACGACATCCCCAAGCACCACAACTGCATCAGGAACTACAACATCCCCAAGCACCACAACTGCATCAGGAACTACAACATCTGCAAGCACCACAACTGCATCAGGACCTACGACATCCCCAAGCACCACAGCTGCATCAGGAACTACGACATCCCAAAGCACCATAACTGCATCAGGAACTACAACATCTGCAAGCACCACAACTGCATCAGGAACTACAACATCCCCAAGCACCACAACTGCATCAGGAACTACAACATCCCCAAGCACCACAACTGCATCAGGAACTACAACGTCCGCAAGCACCACAACTACAGCAGGAACTACAACATCCCCAAGCACCACAGCTGCATCAGGAACTACAACATCCCCAAGCACCACAACTGCATCAGGAACTACAACATCTGCAAGCACCACAACTGCATCAGGACCTACGACATCCCAAAGCACCACAACTGCATCAGGAACTACAACATCTGCAAGCACCACAACTACAGCAGGAACTACAACATCCCCAAGCACCACAACTGCATCAGGAACTACAACATATGCAAGCACCACAACTGCATCAGGACCTACGACATCCCAAAGCACCACAACTGCATCAGGAACTACAACATCTGCAAGCACCACAACTACAGCAGGAACTACAACATCCCCAAGCACCACAACTGCATCAGGAACTACAACATCTGCAAGCACCACAACTGCATCAGGAACTACGACATCCCCAAGCACCACAACTACAGCAGGAACTACAACATCCCCAAGCACCACAGCTGCATCAGGAACTACAACATCCCCAAGCACCACAACTGCATCAGGAACTACAACATCTGCAAGCACCACAACTGCATCAGGACCTACGACATCCCCAAGCACCACAGCTGCATCAGGAACTACGACATCCCAAAGCACCACAACTGCATCAGGAACTACAACATCTGCAAGCACCACAACTACAGCAGGAACTACAACATCCCCAAGCACCACAACTGCATCAGGAACTACAACATCCCCAAGCACCACAACTGCATCAGGGACTACAACATCAGCAAGCACCACAACTGCATCAGGAACTACGACATCCCCAAGCACCACAACTGCACCAGGAACTACAACATCCCCAAGCACCACAACTGCATCAGGGACTACGACATCAGCAAGCACCACAACTGCATCAGGAACTACAACATCCCCAAGCACCACAACTGCATCAGAAATTACGACATCCCCAAGCACCACAACTGCATCAGGAACTACGACATCCCCAAGCACCACAACTGCATCAGGAACTACGACATTCCCAAGCACCACAACTGCTCCTGTAATTACACCATCTGCAAGCACCACAACTGCATCAGGAACTACGACATCCCAAAGCACCACAACTGCATCAGGAACTACAACATCTGCAAGCACCACAACTACACAAGGAACTACAACATCCCAAAGCACCACAACTGCACAAGGAACTACAACATCCCAAAGCACCACAACTACACCAGGAACTACGACATTCCCAAGCACCACAACTACAGCAGGAACTACAACCTCTCCAAGCACCACAACTACACCAGGAACTACGACACCCCAAAGCACCACAACTACACCAGGAACTACAACACCCCAAAGCACCACAACTACACAAGGAACTACAACATCCCCAAGCACCACAACTACATCAGGAACTACAACATCACCAAGCACCACAACTACACCAGGAACTACAACACCCCAAAGCACCACAACTACACCAGGAACTACAACATCACCAAGCACCACAATTGCTCCTGTAATTACACCATCTGCAAGCACCACAACTGCATCAGGAACTACGACATCCCAAAGCACCACAACTGCATCAGGAACTACAACATCTGCAAGCACCACAACTACACAAGGAACTACAACATCCCAAAGCACCACAACTGCACAAGGAACTACGACATCCCCAAGCACCACAACTGCACAAGGAACTACAACATCCCCAAGCACCACAACTACACCAGGAACTACGACATCCCCAAGCACCACAACTACAGCAGGAACTACAACCTCTCCAAGCACCACAACTACACCAGGAACTACGACACCCCAAAGCACCACAACTACACCAGGAACTACGACATTCCCAAGCACCACAACTACAGCAGGAACTACAACCTCTCCAAGCACCACAACTACACCAGGAACTACGACACCCCAAAGCACCACAACTACACCAGGAACTACAACACCCCAAAGCACCACAACTACACAAGGAACTACAACATCCCCAAGCACCACAACTACACCAGGAACTACAACATCACCAAGCACCACAACTGCACCAGGAACTACAACATCACCAAGCACCACAACTGCATCAGGAACTACAACACCCCAAAGCACCACAACTACACAAGGAACTACAACATCCCCAAGCACCACAACTACACCAGGAACTACGACACCCCAAAGCACCACAACTACACCAGGAACTACAACACCCCAAAGCACCACAACTACACAAGGAACTACAACATCACCAAGCACCACAACTGCACCAGGAACTACAACATCCCCAAGCACCACAACTACACCAGGAACTACAACATCCCCAAGCACCACAAGTACTCCTGTAACTACAATCCCAGAAACCACAACACCACCTCCGGTTAGCATAACAACTTACCCTCCAACAACATCCATAGTTACTATACCTCCAGTTGCACCTACCACACCACAAAGTACCACAGCACCAAGCACCACAACCATACCCCCAGAAACCTCCACACCCACAACTACCACACCTCTAATTATCTCAACTACAGGACAAACAACAACCCAAGGTATGTGACTCCCTGATTTTTCCCTCTTTTTTATTTTTTCATCCAATCTCCTGGCTATAATGTAGTTCATGTTGATGTTCATTTGTCTTCTTTAGTGATTACCTTTAACATTAGTAATAGAACTGCAATTATGAGTTTTTAATATTGACATACATAGGTCATTTTTATTAGTCTTTTATTAATTTCCAAATATTATTCCCTGCAGGCTTGGAATCATTAGCGCATCTACAGATGAAGGTAGTTTCCTTTGGTGCGGTCAGCAATGCGACCATCATTGAGGATATTAAACAGGTTTGTAAAACAAAGTCATAGACAAACTTTGTCTATGAATGCTTTTCATCTAAAATGATAAATTATAGAAACACAAACATATATATTGCGGTAAAGGGAATGGGATAGATCTTCTGATATTTACCCTCTGTTTCCTCTCCATTTAGTTTTTCAGAGACCAGCTTCTGAATGGAACAGCCCACACACTGAAGGTGACAATTCAAAGTGTTCAAGTTTCCCCATGAAAGCTTCATATGGACAGAAATAGTCAAAGGTGAATGTATAAAGAGCAATTCAAGGTTATGCTGGCAGTGTTGTTTCAACACAATGTGTGCCCCTTCGGCAGTTCACCCAAAACGTTTCATCATATTTGGAAAGAGATGTTTCTTTTGAGTTTTTCAATGATTTTAGAAGAACAAATCACATGTCCCTGTACTCCACAGTGCTGAAGTGAGCTACGGCAAATGTCTCCCAACCATCACCTCTTTTGCCTGCTTTTAATCATTTTGTCGAATTAAATCTGAAAAGGTCCCTCATATTAGTCAACATAAAGACTCACTTTAATTCATCTCTAATCCTCAAACAGTATATTTACTACACTGTGGTTCCCAGGATTGTGGATATCGGGGAAGTGCATTTGGATCAAGTGTCAAATTATTTGAGCAATACAATGGGAAGCTCAAACCGAGCAATCTGAGCTGTCAAAGAGGTTTTTAAGAGGTGTCAATAATTCCCAAGCTTTGTAACCAGAGAGGCAGCTGCCAGCATGCCTGACAAGCCTGGTAACCAGGAAATTAGTGAACTATGTTTCGTGCTCACTCCTCCCTTCCATTATATATAATATGCTGGCAACAATAACCTTACTGAGTTCCTCATACCATGTGAATGACTATTGTACCCCAAGTAAAGGAAATGAACGGTCTGCTAGGTGATACTGGCAGAAAGTGACTGGTGCATTTATGACTAATGAATGTGAATCTGTTTTGTCTCATGTAATTAAGAATTGATTTATTAAGCTTATACTGTAGATTGTCTTTCTAATTTATTGGAAAACCAGAATATGAAGGAACTGCTTGTTTGTTGTGTGGAAGTTATTTGGCAATAAAACAACTCCTTTAAATATTGTAATACAGAGAAGGAAGTCTACTGTGTGAAGGTTAATTTTTTTAAAGGTTTATTTTACATAGTCTTAAGGCACATACTGAAGGATAAGTGTGTATGTTTTGAGCAGGCTGTTTCAGTCTCCTGTCCATTTGATAAACTTGCCTGGTGTTGAGCTTACTATGTGTCAAATGTATAGAAATGTGATGTATTTAAGGAAGATAAATAATTTGTGATTCTGAACATTGACCATATGTGTGCGTCATTTCTTATTCTCTTGCTGTAAGCGTATGCAACTAATGTTTTTTTTTTTTAATTTTGTCACATGCACACAGAACGTATCTCTTCCCTGATTCACTGCAGATTTGAATTATTTTTTCAAATTATTTTTGTACTTAAATTCTTACTTGACCTAATGCATGCTTGCTTCACTTTAAAAAATATTGTTTAATGTGATACTTCAAGTCTCAGTCACCTTCACTTATGCCTATAAGGAAATTTATTCTCCAGACACAGTCTTGGCCATACCTGTTTAGACTTAAATTAGATTTTAACACAAGATTACTAGTTGTTATTTTATATTGTGCTATGGAAGATTAATAAAGAGACAGCTATTTGAAGTGCCTATTCTTTGTGTAATTTTTTTGTCATTTAATAAAATCATTCTAAAAGAAACTTGAATCATTCACAATTTTATTTTAAAGCACATACAATGTACAATTATTTATAGTTAAAAAAACATTCATAGTCAAGATTTGCCTTAAAACATGAAAAAAATACAAAAAAAAGGATCAAGTGAAAATTTTGCTGTTGGGTGCATAAAATATTTCCATAATATATCAAATTAAAGATATCAGCATAGACATAATACAAGATGTGAAATTAAATAAATAAATCAGAGTAGTAACTTTGTATTTACTTATTTTGAAGAATTCCCTCCTATTCTTCTAAAATACATTATTCTTCTCATGACACACAAGAAATTATTTATACCGTCTACACAACATGTATGAATACAGCTTTAAAGAATGTAAACATTGTTTTATGCTCCCCAGTCAGGTCACACAAGTTACAATGACTACTGCAACAAACCTGCCAGCCTTTATAACCTAACTGGGGCATAGCTTTCTTCTCAGTCACACTGTTATTGTAATATCCTGCAGAAACCTCTGAGCTCAACTTCAGCAGGACGCGAGGTATCAGGGAGAGCTTCCACTTCATAAACCTTTCATCACTTCAGTGCAGCTGTCCTCTCCATCTCCCTCTGCCTGGAAACGTGTAAAGCCCAGGGCCTCGTGCACGGCTCTGCTCAGCAACAGCAACAGGTCAGCAGCAGCTGTCACTCCCCTCGGCAGGAAGAGCTCCAGTGCGCAGGTGGAGGCGTGGGGAAGGCGCATATTTGACATGCTCTCATCCTGGGAAATTAATTCAAAGACAAGGGAACTGTGACATGAAGATTTTTGTCTGGAGACAGAACAATAGCATGTAATATGTTCCACTACAAAATTACAAAAACATTTATATCTTTTTTTATAATACTCAATTTAATCTTATAACCATAATGATTTGAATTATGCTTTTATTTGGAGATATCATTTTGTATTTTATAACGCACTTCCATATATTTTGTAGTCTTTTATATTCAAGCTGTTTTATATTCAAGCTTCATGCTTTTACTGGTATTTCATCTGCTTTATGAGCTTATTTCTTTTATTTGCATTTTATTTGTCTATATATGAACTTATCTTTCATTTGCACTTTCATATGTATGGGTTCATATACAGTATGTGCTCACAAGTTGGTGGTTAGCTTGTGAATATACTGAAGCATTTTGCTGCTAAAGGGCCAGATATTTCCCTCAGGGATCTACAGAGACCAAAACAGAGCTAAAATGAGTGTGAATATTGGACTTATGATCCTCACATGACTCCAAATGAATGCCAATGTCAGTGTTGTGTTTATAGCTTGTTGTGTTGACCTGGAGTGGAGATTTAAGTGCAGTATTTGAGTAAACCAGTTATTCCACTGCCTCTGACTCAAGTATTATCACAAGCAGACTGAAGGGTCAGGGTCTCTCCCACAGATGAATAACTGAGATTTCCATGTCACCATGAAGTGGGCGCCACTTTCAGACTCATGCCATTCTGATAAATACCAACCAGCGAGTAAAAACACAGGGAGATCAATCTGGGGAACCCAAGAGGAGGCAAATGATCAGTTCCCGTGATGAAGGCGAGGAGGTCTCCAAAGGAAAAATCTGCCTGCCTGTCTGGTTACAAATAAGGAGGAAGTATTTTAGTTAAAATGTTTTCACAGTACAACCTGTCAAGAGAATTTTTATGACTCTTTTTTTCTTCTAGATCCTGAGAAAAGAATGACAGGAGCCTTTGTATTCTCCGCTCCCATCCCTCCATCCTTACCGCTGACCGAGGTAAGGACCGTCTCCCAGTGTCCAGCTGTCTCTTCTTCAGCCGCCCTCAGCTGGCTGTCTGGATGACTGTAGCAGACAGTGAAAAGCTGTTTGAACTCCTCCAAGGTGAGAGGCTGCTGCTGTGCGCTCGTCATCACTGGCACGAACGCTTCCCAGTGAGACTGCACCGTGTCCCACAATCCACCACAGCTGTTCATGCCATCGGTGAACTGGGAGATCATACTGGCCACCCTGAAGAGCAGCAGAGTGATTGATTGATTGAGATTCTCATTGTCTCACTGGCTCAGTGAAAACGACCTTTTTAAATACTTTTTGGTGCCTTTGTGTTAAAAAAAAAGTTCATGACATCACATTTTATTACCGTCCTGCTAAATCACGTTTAACATACCAGCAGCTGTTGTGATATTGTGATGAACCACAAATTTATGACTGCATTAATGTTATCAGTGTATACATGTTTGAGTGTTATCTGTGTATACAGCGCATGTTGTGTGTGTGTGTGTGTGTGTGTGTGTCTACCTGTGGTAGATGAGGTGTTTGACCAGGCGGATGTAGAATGCTGGTATTTCATCAGAGCCGGCTGAATAGATTTGGGGGATCCCACAGCTCGACACCCAGTCACACAGACTGGGAGACAGCAGCTTCACATCAGTGCAACTTTGCAGCTGCAAGAAGAGCAGAAGAGTGAGTATGTGGTGTGTGTGTGTGTGTGTGTGTACACATACACACCCTCAGGGCTAGGTCAGATTTTCTTTTTGTTTAGGAACAATAAATCTAATTTTCTTGGCACACACAAGAAACCCTGATTTATATTGTACTGGTTTAAATTTATAATATTACAGAGAAGAGCGCAACACATAAAAAAAAAAAATAGCACTTCATCTAGTTTTCTCTGTTTCCCTTGATCCTTCATAATGTCTTCAGCTATACAGTTATGTACATGTGTGTGTGTGTTACCTCTTGCAGTCGCAGCTTAACTTCCGCATCAACAATGTCCCTCCAGCTAAAGTCCTCCAAAGACAGAACGTGGCCACACATCAGCTGTTAATACATAAATACAACGCAGTGAGAAAGAAGTTTCTGTTTATACAGAACACAACGGTAGACGCACAGTCATCCACCTTATTTTCATTGTAAATCTCTGTTTCAAACAAACAAGGTGCCATTCCAAGAAAGATAACCCTGGAAATGGTGCTATATCTCAAATTTCGCGTTATGTTTTCCAAATTGTGTCAAAATCCCAAACAAAGAGGCTATTTCTTGATCATAGATAACAAGAAGACTCATGCATATATTTTAAAAACTTTTGCAAAATTACTTGGAAAACAGTAGTCCATTATAATTTCAGTAGATTTCCGTTTTGCAACACTGATTGATGACTTATTAGTGATCAATCTGTGCACATCATATAACAAGTCTAAGAGTCTGCAGCCATGCTAGCAGCTCTGTGAGGCTATACTAATGGACAGCAGTGCTTTGAGCTAAATGCTATCATCAGCATGCTAACATGCTCCCAATGAAAACGCTGACATGCTGATTTTAAGCAGGTATAATGTTGACCGTGTTCACCATATTTGTTTAGCATGCTAACGTTTGCCAATTAGCACTAAAACACACTCAATGAAAAGTCAGGGGATCACCAAAGTCATTAGGATTCATCCTCTGGAGAACATGAATGTCTTAACAGTCCATTCAGTAGATGTTGAGATATTTATATTTAAGTCTGGGCCGACTGAATAAGAAATGTTTCCTTAACTCTCACATACTGTTCAAAGTATCTACATGAGCGACTCATTGCGGACAACCTGGTAGAGTGTAGGGTGCAGACAACGAGGTCCTGGACCACCCTGAGCCAGCGACCAGCCGATCAGAACGCCCGCTTCGTAATATTTTCCATCTTCAAGAGCCGTGAGGTCATAGGTCAGAAAGAGGCGTCCTGGATGACCCTCGAAGACACAACTTTGCTGCAGCTCCAGCAGAGTCAACCTGTGTGAGAAGAAATTAAAAAATAAATGTCAGGGATTCAGAGATTACAAAATTCTGCCATATATTAGTGCTGGTTTGATTAGTTGACAGTTGATTGAGACAACTCATTGATTTCAGACAATTATGATCATCAGTTGATCGATTCAGTCGTTTATCGAGCACAAAATTCATCAAAATGTAACTTTTTTTGGCCTTTCCTTTGCTTTACATCATTGTAAATGGATTATTTGGCGTTTGAATAACATTAGTAGTTTGAATAAGTCTCATAACTCAGAAATTGTGATTGGTATTAGACCAAATGATTACATTAAATTGATAAGGAAAATAATGGTTAGTTGCATTACAATATATACAACATACTATATCTAGTGTAGGCAAAAGATTATCAGTATTTTTTGAGATTATAATAATTTTGCAACATAAATCATTTCTCCATCAAATTATGAACATATCTGAAATATTTGTATTTTTTTATGTATTTTAGTTTTATGTATAAACTTTATAAAAAATTGGCCAATAGAGATCATTTGTGTGTTTCTATGCATCTGGAAACTGTATTATCACCATTCATTAAGCCTGTAGACTTTAATTTGAAACACATGACCGTAATCTTATTCAAATTAAAGTATGAAAAACTAGAGAAAGGAGACAACAACAAGTTCATATTTCACATATTTCACAGCCAATGTAGTGAAATCACTGATATAAATGCAGCGTGTGTGCTTCTGGTTCAAATATGAGGGAAACCATCATCACCTGAAGAACTCTCTGAGGGGCCCCTCGTGGCCGACGGTCTCCTCTCCGCTGAAGGAGACGACGGGTGTCGTCCTGAAGCAGAAGCCCGGCCTCCTCACCTCCTTCACAGCGCTGTGCAGCAGATCTCTCCTCCTCACCTGGATGCGAGTCTCTACGTCTCGAACCATGTTCTCTTGTCTTAACAGTCTCAGGATGGTGTCCAGGTCTAATGTGAACTGCACGCCACAGACACAGGTTAACAGAGGAAATGTTATCCTCTCTGTCTGTGACTAAAATTCATTCTTATGTCAACTAATCCAAAAATTAAAGGATTTCTTGGATTAATCAAAAGTTTCATTCTCAATTATAATTATTTCCCAAGTTTTATCTTTTATCTACACATGAATGCACTTAAGAGTATCTCCAATCCAGTTTTTGTTTAAGACTGAAGCATATTATTGTATACCATCATTTAATAGTCATGGCTCATGATGCTGAAGCTGTACGTGACACAATATTTCATTCAGCTCTCCAAAAAAAATGTCTAACAAAACATAGCTAACTTATTAACTCAGAAGGAAATTATGGTTAACTTATTAACTTGAAATAGATGAAATAGATTTTCAATGGCAAACTAAAAAGTTTTCCATTTTAAAAACTCATATATGCATTTTAAAAGCGTTGTTTGGATTTTGTAATCAGGTATAATTTCACCCCCCAGATGATGGCTACTGAGGTCTCACTGTGCTGAGAGTGAAATCAACTCACCTCCTTTGTGTTCCTGCGGACACTGCTGGCCAGCTGACTGTCTTCATCTTCTTCTTCATCATCATCATCCTCCTGGCAGCTCTCTGTGCTGGCTTCCAGACAAAACTCCTTCCTGAAGTGAGGGTATTCAGTTACATGATTTATAATTTATTGTTTTATTAATGTTTCTTGGCAGGGTGCCTTTAAATATACCACTGTTTTCTTACCTGTCCACCACAGGCGTCTCGCTTGCTGTCTGCTTGGATTCTTCCTGGCGAGAGAAGATGACATTTTTGAATTTATAATAGGTCTCACAGGTTCATGTAACTTCAAAACTTCAAAATTATTTTTTTTCATATAGATATATAATCAGACTGCAAAACAGCATGCAATATTTCAACTTTATCTACAGTAAAGAAATATATAAAAAGTTAAATTAACAAATGTTATTATCTACAACTGTGTTTTTCTTACTGTGATGTGTCAAAATTTCTTCCATAGAAAAAAAAAAGGCCTATTGCATAGCTTGCACGTCCATCTATATTACATGTGCAGCCCTGCACAGTGCATAAAACTAAGCAAAGTCAATGGAATCAGGATCTTTAAATTGATAATTAAAGAATGAGACTTTTGTGGGACCAAAAGCTGATGGAATTTTTAAAATGAGTCACATTTGTTAGAAAAATATATGTTTAATAATGCTGCTAAATAAAAGGTTTTTTGCAGAGATGAAAACATCCACTATCAATCAGTCAAAATGTATTTATATTGCATGATTCATATAGTGGAAGTAATTCTAAGTGCAGATTCATGATTAATAATTAAAAAAAAACACAAAACTATATATTAAATTGAAAATAATTAAAAGGCTATTATAAATTGATGCATTCATTAAAAGCTAAATTAAGATTGTGTTTTTTTTGTTGTTAAAAATTATACTATCAAGGTTGCCCTTTTTGATGTCTACTGCTGTTCCACAGCTTCGGGGCATTGATGGAAAAACCTGCATCTCCAATATTTTTTAAAAAATACAGTGCTGAGAAGGCAGCTGGGTTTTTACTCTAATGACGCAGCAGCAACAACAAAGTCGAGCTAGAAAGAGAAAGTAAAGCGGAGAGCAGATAACTGAGGCGGACCTGCAGGTCGTCCTGGTGGCTGAGGATATACAGAGGACCGTGTGCGGAGATCCGGAGTAGCTGCTCTCCGGTCCAGCCCTCTGCAGGGGTGTCTGGGACAAACAGCACCCTGGAGCCTGGCACGCACTGCACAACACACACACACAGACAGAGAGAGAGAGAGGGGAAACAAACTTTTCATTTGCCTCCAGATGTCTTTGAATCAGTAGAACAGGATTTTGCTTGAGATGAGAAGATGAGAAGATAATTACAGCCACAGTTCAGTCATTTAAATATATATAACCACCAGAAAGGAAAGGTTTTTTTGCATTAAGTGTTTATTTTATTCATTTGAAGCTCAGTTCTGTGTTATATTTATTTTCAGGATATCGAGTTGGCCTAAGTTGGCCTAAACCTAAATTCTAATCTCAGTTTTAACCTAAATGACACATATTTTGACCTCCAAGGAAATAAAGAACCAGTAAAATGTTCTGAAATAAACACACACACACACACACACACACACACACACACACACACACCTGTAAATATGTGAAGGAAAACTTTTCTCCTTTCTGTTTGACAAATTGCCCCCGGAAAAGGGTCATCAGCCGACTCTCCATCTGATTGGCCGACCAGCCGTGGTCAATGGTGATGCGAGCGGTCATTCCCATGGCCGATAGAGATGTTCGTTCTTTGCCTCGTGGAATGATGTGTCTGTAAAAGAAAGAAATATTTACTTTAATGATGCGTTTATGGATTTATTGGATTATCAGACATCACATCAGCAAGTACAGAGTGCAACAGCAGAGTCGGTCGGTACTCAAGAAAAAAGGTACACGGATATGTTTGAAAATTCTTTGCTGATGCCAGAATCTGATACTGGAAGACATATTTCAGTTGAACCGCTGGACACAAGATGCTTCCTGCTCCCCTGAAAAAGTTCAATCTAAGTGTTTCTGCATTCCAGGTTTCAAGTTTCCAACGTTTAGAGTTTCGGCGATGCACAGAGAAAACTTCCCGCTTTCAGCAGATGAATGTGAAAACGGCCTTCAGGTGTCAAAGCCTGCACGTACATCACGCTGCACGGCGAAGGTCAAACATTAAAGTGAAGGAACAAGAAGAATAACATGTTTTTCAGCAGAGGCTTTAAGACTCATGTAATGTGGACCATGAGTATCCAGTCTGGCCAGAACTTTAGTTTTCTGTTCTACTGTAGCACTCTCACCTCTCCAGCTCTAGGCACTGTCCTCTAGGTAGACAGACCACGTCTTTGACCACCAGGCCGGTCTTCTGCGGAGTCAGCCTCTTCCATTTGAGACGGTTAGCGTTGTTTGGGGAGGCTGTCTGAGACGGCTGCAGCACATCAGCACACAGTACAACGTCACACATGATAGACAGAGATTGATTTGATGGATCCACAGATGTCTAAACTGACTGATGTGAGGATTTCTCTCTAACAGATAAAGAATTTGTTTGGTTTTTTTCATGCAAACCATTCAGAAAAAAAGGACAATTAAGTCTTAAAACTTAGCAGCGAATATAATAAGAACTTAACCTAGCGTGGAACAAAATATAACCTTACTGCTGCAAAGATTAGTTCCATCCTGCTCCTGTGTTTTCAGCATATGTGCACAACAGAGCGCTGTTCTGGCTCAAACACTGAACCTCATCAAATCTATGTTATCCCCATCAAGAAGCAGGAGGTTCAGAGGTTATCATCATCATCATTCAACTAAATATTATGGTTTCAGGCTCCTTGATAGTATGCATCCACTTTGCTGATGAGACAACGAGAAAATAAAAAGCTAAGGAGGGTTACCGGGGTCGTGATGGAAGGATGGTCTGACTTGATGTCCGCTAGTTTGCTCTCAGACACTCTGGGAGGAGGAAACACCTGAGACAGCGGAGGAAAAATAAAAAGGAAGAAAAGAAAGTGACGCTCCTTTTCAATGCAACTCAGACTATTTCCTTTTCTTTTCCCCTCATACTGACTAACCTCCATTTCTATCTCTATATCCTCCATGGAGCTCCATGAAGTTACAGGGAGGTGGTGCTCAGTGTCTTCCTTGGTCTGGGACGCTGTGTCGGGCTTAGTTTGCTGCCTGGGTTCAATCTGGACCTCTGGCTCTGGATCCTCCACACAGGCAGGCTCCAGAGGATGCTCCAGGTATCGCTGGGTTCGAGGAAAGGAAGAGGTTTATCGATCAAGAACACACATAAATGATTCCAAAAAGCAACAAATGGATGCTGAATCTTGGTTTTATAATCCTTTTTCTATGTATTTTCCTTTTAATATATGTACTGTATATTATTTAGAAAGAGGTAATCTGGTCTTTCCCTTAAATCTCTGCATATTTAAAAAATAGTTAATATTAATTTAATTAGTTATTTGTGACTTTGTTTGGTTTTAATCAATAATGATATAGTATTTTAGATTACTGACACACAGTTTTGATTATGAGGGCATATTTTTGTAAATGAATCAGCAGTGTCAATCCTCTCTCTCATTTACAACCACTCTTGTCCTTAACTTTCAAAATGTATTCAAAGTCACATATAAGCATAGATGTATCAAGAGCACACTTAATTTTTCAGCATGACCAGGAGAAAATGCCATATGACACCAAAGAGCAGTGCGAGGATCACCACAGTCACCTGGGGAAAACTGTATTCTTCCTTCCTCTCCAGGGTTGATGTCACCACACAGGACTCCTCTGAAGAGAAGGACTCCATCTCAATGTTTTCAGTGATGACCAGCAGCGCCGCCGCCGCCGCCGCCTTCCTCTCCTTCCTCTCATTAAACTTCATCCTCTCTGCTTCGACTTAAAACCCTGATGTCTGCTTTAGTTCTTTATTTTTCCTCAAGTGCTCCTACTTTTGCCGTTCCTCTCTCTCAGTCAGAACAATCTTGTTTCACTCTTTCTTACCTGATTCCTTCTCCGTCTTTTTTTTTTTTTTAGCTTTTGTTTTAGATCCCTGTCTGTTCCCCTTCTATTTTTAACCTTTATTTTCTCTTATTTATCACTCTCAGCCTTCTTGTCCCTCTTTATTTTCATTCTCAGTGCCCCCTTTTCCCTTTCTATTTCTCCTCTAAACAGTAAGAAACTCCAAATATTCCTCAGGTTTCTTGTGGCCTTCTAAACATCTCAACAGCTCTCGTTACCTCAAGCTGAGATCTATCAGCTCTGATTGGCTCATAGTTGTCCTTTCAGACTGCGATTGGCTGCGCGGATAGGTCTGACACTTTTATTGGTTGAGAGGTGGGTTAAAAATCTCCAGTTGGTTCTAATAGTGTCTTCAGAGTTGCAGCATATTGGCCTAAATATTTGTTGTTCAGAAGAGGCTTTTAATCAGTATTAATTAACAAGATTTAAAAAAAGGCAAACACACAACTAATGTCATTAATCAGCTACTCTTCACACATCCTTTTGTGGCCCATTTCATCATTAATGCAATGATTGAATCACTGTTAACATAGGACTGAACCTTTTTGTCCCCAGAATCAATCCCATAGTCATTCATTGATAAAAACTAAAAGGCACACTTGAGGAATTATGAGGAAAATGACACTTAAGCTCAGCGGTCTTTAAATTAATCAACACTGAGGTATCTTCAGCTCAAGTAAAGTATGACATTTCCTGAACTTTGTGTTCAAAATCCCCCTAAATGACAGACTTGATCATCGATTGATAAAATACTGCAGACTTAAGCAGGAACCCAGATAACAGATACTAAAACCACAATGATCCAGGTTTCTGTGTTGGGGACAAAAGTCAAAACAGGGAAGTGTTTGTTTAGCTGTCACACCTCATTTCTCCGGTCAAACTGTGGTGACTTAGCAAAAAACCGCACACTTAACAATCTGTAGCAGATCTCTGGCAGATACCTCGTCTTCAAAGTGCACTCTCAGCAACGCAGTGCACTCGACGCGACAAGACACTTGATACTTGTTTACTGACTTACAACAGGTTTGACATGAAAGGCATGAATGTCAGCTTTCAAATGGTTTAATCCTTCATTTCTGAAGGTGGCATGAAGATTGTAGTGAGATATCTAAAAGAACATAATCAGCTTTGATCAAATAATCTTTTGGGTGAAATCCAAAATACACACATGACATTTTACTGCTGTGAAAAGATTTCACACTATTCAAGTTCTTGTAATCTGTAAACTTAATGTTGCAGGAGAAAAAAAAACACCAACATGAAACTCTTAAAAGGTGTTTATTCACCACAGATCTCAGCATACAATTAAAAAAAAACATCCTGTGGAGGACAAAATATTTTTTTTAAAAATCTAGTGAGGGACTAAAAAGTGCTTAAAACCTGGTTTTAGGGCTACAAACTTAAAATCTCTATTGTCTCAAAAAGAAATAAATATATATAAAATAATCATCACAGTGGCTAGACATTAAAGAAGCTTACAGGTGGACTATATTTTAAAAAATGTTTCTCTGCAGCTGTGCTACCAGGGGATCTAAATGTATTTAAAATGTTACAATAAGTACAACATATTAAAATATGAAAGTCAGTAAATACAAAGCAAAAATCCAAACAACAAACTGAAATCCAGGAAAAGAGAAGCGTAGTATAAGTTGGACTGTGTAGTTTCCAGTAACATAAACCTGCAGAATGACCTAAAACCTTTTTTATTGATTATCCTTCATATTCTGTTCTTGTCTATATCTACTTTAATACGTCATCAGAGGCACTAATACTGTAAAAGGATGCATTTAATTGCATCAGACAACCAAAAGGCTGGCTGTAGTGTAGAGATGAGACAGCGAGGATTATGATCTGAGTTTCACCAGGTTGAATCAGCCTCAACAACCACTATCGAAGGCTGTTTGATCAAACTGACGAATCCCAAACTGCTGTCTTGTAACTGTTCTGGGCGTCAGAGCGGAAGAGGCTCTGACATTTACATCTCGGTCATCTCGGTGTGTTTGTCACGCCAGCAGGTGTCTCTGGCTACATGTCAACAGGTGAGGCAGGAAGTACGAGGCCGTGCCGTCGTCGGGTATCAGCTCCAGGAACTCTGCGGGGCTCATCTCCATGGCGACCACCACCAGCGTCTCTGTTGGAAGACGGAAATTAGTCACATTGCTGCTGTAGAGTGCAGGCTCCGAAATAAACCGGGTTGAATCTGAGAGATTCTTTGACAAATCTTCATTATCATACTTTCAATTTTCTGTAGAAATAAAACATTTTTTTTTTAAAAACGCAGGCAGTGATTTAAGCCAAACGCTCACTCGTTGGGTCATAATAGAGATTTTAGAAATAGTGAGGTCATACACAACGACAAAAAGACAAAAAATACTTAAATATGAGTCTAACTAGCATTTCTTCTATTAACAAAGTGCTATTAAAACATTAACAATTGTGTCTTATGATGACAGCGGCGCAGTTTATGTATTTAGTGTGTAATATTACCAGTTTAGTAACTTTCAAACAATCTATTCTATTTATATTTGATTAAGATTAATATTGGTTAATCTACTTTATCAATGACTTATTGCTTAATGCTGCTCTGCATGGTCCTTTGTTGCTTCCTATCGCTTTGCACGGCAGCATATACTGAATACACTCTAATGGATTTTATTTGCTCAACTACAAAAAAATCAAATCATTATTAATAAATTCACTATCAGAAAGGTCTAAACACTGATTCAAACCTTCTCTCAACTGTCAGGAATAAACATCATTTAGTAAAATGATTCTGTTTGCTTAAAAAGGATTCAAAACTAAATATAAATAGTCTGAAAGGATCATCCAATCACCTGATAAATTCCTACCACCTGTACATTTTCTCTCAGGTTGATAAAACACAGAGGATGTTACTTCAGCCCTGATTTAATTTCCCTCCAATGCTCCTGACCTTGTCGTTAGTTTGTCCAGGAAAGTTGTCAAACCTGCTTGATATTTACATCAGCAGCCAAGGGAACCAAATTGAGACGAGAAGAAAGTGTGGGCTACTTTTAAAAGGACAGCGATTGTATTGTGGGATGAGTTTCTACCTTTAAGAGCAGCCAGCAGGATGTTGTTGTCTGCGGCGGCTCGTGTCCGGTTACAAAGCTCTGGGAGCAGCTTCTGCCACCATAAAGCCTACAAAGATTAGACAAACAATCAGACGGTGTGTTATATTTGGTGAAAAACTGGATATAAACTTAAAAAAATAAACAACTACAGCCATGACCCCCATTGAGGGGAATGTAAACAGTCAACACATTTCACAGTTGGGGCTTCCGCTCAGTACAGACCATGTTTTTGTCTTGTAACTGGTGATTAGCGTAGGCTATGATGGCCTGAGGGCACCGGTCCAGCAGCTTTTCAATGCTGCTGTCGTACTGCCCCCTCCTGGTGGTGCAGAGGAGGTGCAGGCTGAAGCCCCATAAGGTTTCCTCTGACAGACGCTCCAACAGAGGAGCGACGGAGCCCACAGACAGGGACGGACCGCACAGCAGAGACTGCGGAGAGAGAGGAGAGACAGGAATAAATCACTGGATGAAGGTAAATAAAGATGAGGGACAACTTGAAAAAACTTAATATATATAATAGATAGCATATAGTATACATAAAACATAAATCAGTATCAGAATCATCTTTCTTGGCCAAGTTTACTAGCTCATCAGAATAACAACACAACAATTTTCAGAAACACACACAAGGAGTGACTATATACAGGTGTAACCATTTCTTTGAATTGTAAAGAGGACAAATAGTGCAAAGTAGTGAAGAGTGCTGAGATTTAAAAAAAAAAAATGACATTACTTTATACTTTTTCTTCCTGTTGATGTTCTCAATTATTCGTTTATTTATCAATGTGTATGTATGTGTATTTATATGTATACATATTTTATTTTTATTATGTGAAGCATTTGAGCTGCATTCTGTATGAAAGGTGCTATACAAATAAAGTTTCTTCTTCTTCTTCTACTTTCCAAAAGTACAGACCTGAAGTCCTTCAAATATTGTACCACTTCATAAAACAAGAAAATATTCTAGTGTTGATTTAGAACCAGTTAAGGACAGGAGCTGATATTTCTCTAAGTTCAATCACTTTAAAGGTAAAGGTAGGCTTTGTTGTCAGCTTCCCGACTCAATTTAAAAAAAGATGAGAGAAAAAGAAAAAAAAGAGGGAGCGGCGGTAGAGAGAACAAAGCCTATGTATGAGAGAAATAAAACTTCACTTTCTGAATGTTTCATGGCAGTTACATCCTAAAGCACAAATAAAAAACCATCAAACACACTACAGAGACTGAAAATTTCAAGTTTAGTTCCTGAGATTAGCTCCTCTGGGTCCAAAGTACCTGGAACTTTTGGTGGAAACAGAACTGTAGAAGCAGATTTTGTTTGTAGGCAAATTACCTGCAGCTTGCATAACGCCTCCTGGTGTTGGAAGCTGGTATTGTGAGCTGGACTGAGAACAGTGAGCCACGGGTACAGAGCACCGTAATGGGTGCATGAGTTGATCTGAAACACACACACACACATAAGACATCTCAGTAGGTCAGAGGTCAAAAATAAAAAACAAAAACAACAACAGCATTCATTTTCAGCTACTGTACCAGATCGTCGGCGCTCTTCAGTGACCTGCGCGTCGGACGTTTGTGTGGCGGGTTGGCGTGTGTATCCGAGTTCGTCTGCGTCAGTCGGTCGATGTAGACGGAAGCCAATCGGAACAGAAGCTCCTGGATGACGGCGTCCTGTGACGAGGCCATGAGCATCGCCTCCCAGAAGTCTACCTGTAAGCAATTCTCACAGCCCAGCTCCTAGAAATACACACACACACACACACACACACACTTTTATTGCTCCTTTTTTCAAGAACGTCCATTAAAGATTGATTAAAATGAACAAATTTTGTGTAAATTTCAAGTTACTCGGTTAACCACATGTGACAAACGGGTTGATTTTGACTCATAGCTGTGCCAGCTGTTCCAGGTGCCAGTAAAACACACACACACACACACACACACACACACACACACCTTGAATATATGATCCGCCTGTTCCAGCTGAACTTTGCTGTTCTCGTGCAGAGCCACCATACCAGCCACCAGCAGTCCCGGCTGGGAGCGTGCCAGCTGCTGAGTCAGCGCTGTGGGACGGATGTGTGTGTGCTGGCCTCCGCCTCCGCCATGCACCAACAGCCTCGGCTCCTCGATGAACCCGTAAACCAGCAGCATCTAAACACACACACACACACACACACACACACACACACACACACACAGAAAGCAGCAGATCTTTACATTTTAACCTCTCGTTTCTCACAACTATTGATTAATTTGTCTTTGACTGCAATATTAACTCAACAACTTATATATTAAACTAATTTATTTAACTTCTTAAATCCTGCTGACTAGCCTGAAATGCTTCCAAAGATGCTAAATAGTAGCCAAGTAGATTGAGAAACACATGTGGAATAGAAATAATATTGTTTTTAATAACTTCTGTTCATTAGAAAAAATAAAAACACGCCCTAAACACCATAGAAAAAGAAAGCAAAATAAACAAAAGCACATCTGCTCTCCGCCCTCTAACCTCCGTGTGTCTGTCCATCAGCTGTGTGTACTCCGGCAGGTCGTCCAAGCGTAACATCATGGTCGCCATGGTGATCGTCAGCGGCACCGACACACCTGTGCTGTCCTCCAGATGCTGTAAGATTCGCAGCGTCCGCGCAGGGCTGATGTTCACCATAGACGGGCTGGCGCACACGCTGACGAGCTGTGAGGGATCCGATTGGCTGAAAATGTCTATGACCTCATCAGACGCTTCCTGCAGAAAGAGGGTTTCTTTTATATTCATTTATTTGAGCTCTCAGGTGCTACAAGTGTTTAATTTACTTACTTGTGCGACGTGTGAAGCTTCTAGGTTTTTTTTTGTGTACCTGACTGAGGCTCTGCTCCGTTTCTTCTAACAGGAAATGCGTCAGGTAAAATAGGAAGCCGGGGCCGTAGGTGTGTGGGCTGCTGGGAAGGGGGCGGTTCCTCGCCATGACCTCTGTGACTGACAGACCGGACATCCTGTAGTAGGGCAAAGCCAGATGACAGTCCTTCTGGCTGCCCCTTACGGTCGGGAAAAGAAAAAGAATTAGCGCTGAAACTATTCAACAACAATTTTGATCATCAGAAAATAATTTGCCAAAGTGTGGCATCAGTTTCAGTGACATGCATAGATGAAGAGATGATTTATACATTTCTATATCTGTTTTAAGGGATGTGTGTCTGTTAAGTGCGAGTGTGTGCGGTGTTACCTGCTGAAACAGTCTCCCAGCTGAGCACAGTTCTCCCTCAACGCCTCCTCCAGTTCTCGCCTGTCCGTATCCGTCTGCAGAGGCGCCGCCGTGTCGCCCTCGCCGCTCTGTTTCTGTCCTGACGGCTGGAGTAAAGAGGCGCGGAGGAGGAGGTGAGCTTCACTGAAGAGGTGCCGCAGACTTTGGGCCTGCGGGTTGGTCTCTGCGTAACGCTGGCTGTATTCAACCTGACACACAGAGGAAAGACGTGAGACAAGCACAAAGAACGTGTTCGTGCACACAAACACATAAAATATTATTTTAATCCTTCTTTGTTTATTTCCTTCCACATCATGTTACAGTTCAGTATTCTTTCAATTACTTTTTACTTTTTATTTCCTAGATGTCCTGCTTTTATTTTTTAGGGGGAGGACTGGTTGCATTTCCCTTTTCTTTCAAGACATGCACTAGTACAGGCGTTCAGGCATCAAGTGATCGCGTCTGTGTTACCATCTCTTGGTAGAGAGTGATGGGGGAGACGGTGTCGACCACGTAGAGGTTCCATCCGTGTCCGGCTGTGCTGGTCTCTCTGGGAGAAGAGACTGTCCACTTCCTGCTCCTGAGGTCAGAGGTCACACAGAAAGGTAACAATAAGTATGATCAAAACAGAGAGATGAGCTGAATCCCCCCTCCGCCCCCCAAAGTCTGATGTCTATGATCTCACAGTGTGACGAACACTTCTGCTGCAGGGATGTTTAGCTAATCTTCAAACCTGCAAATGCTGGAAAATACCTGGAAATCCTTAAATCACTTATGTCAGTTTGAAAGAACACTGAGTAAAAAATGTAGACGAGTCCTGTCACACTCACCCACATATCAGTGATTTGGCCCAGACACTGGGATTCAGCCATTTATCCAGAATACCTTCTATTTTAATGCCACAGGAAATTAACAGCATTCCCATTTATTCCCCACATGATCTGATCTGGTTGTCTTTGCGGATTCATCTCCACAGGACACTGACGTTACACATGAGACATTCACAAACAGTGTATTGAACATTGCTTCACAGCTTTTACACGAACCAAACAGAGAAAATGTTACAGCTTCAGTTGCACATGCATTACACACTACAGTATTAGAGAAAGTTGTTCGCTGTTACAATGGATGCTATCTGCATCACCATCATACTCCCAGTGAAGAACAACCTCTTGGTTACAGTTGCTATGTATTACATCAAGTGTATGACACTAATATGGTAGTACACTGTACATAACTAGACAAATAATTAGTGAACTGTTAGTGAACTGGTTAAAATGGTTACCTGGGGCTCCTCTGCGTTTTTGTTTGTGTGTGTGTGTGTGTGTGTGTGTGTGTGTTTAATGGCAGTTGGTTACCTCAAATCTGTGGTTTTATCTTTTTTTTTTTAGACAAACAGACATATTTTACAATCTACTAGAGATTGCCAGCGCTAAAGCAGGAGATTTAAATGATGGTAGGAAACCGTTACTACGGTTACGTCCATAGACTGCATGCTGGTGCCCATAACAGGCGTAGTATTTCTCTGTTTCAGGAGTTTTTTAATACTTGGATGTAACACACAACAGTCAGGTACCTAAAACATGTTTGTGTCATTTATTATGTGTGTTCTGTTAAAAAAAAAAAAAAGAAGACAAGTTAGCTGGATAAGTGCTCAGAACAAAATCCAAAACGGCTTTTTTTTTATTTTTAATTTCACTTCAAACGTGATTAGTTTGTGGACAAGGAGGCACACACACACTGAGGGCGGTTAGGCGGGTTATGGCTGGCTAGGTTTAGGGACTAAAACAGGAAGTGTTGTCACTTTTAGACCAATCTGCAAAGTCGGAAAAATTTAGATCACTGAAGGCAATTTATAATTACTGGCTGTTTTAGGGCCGGTGCGGATGTTTTAATACGTTGTTAATATGTTGCCATATAGTTTCTAAGCCTCTTTACGGGAGGTAAAAACTTCACTGGTAACGATTTTGTGAAACTTTAACGAAGATAAAGACAAAGATTTGGCTGTTTTAAAGCATAATTAAAAAGTAAATATTTTTCTTAGTTGGTAATAATTTGCAATATTTACACAGAATCATTTTACAAGTAATACTTAAATAGTTTGTCACTCCTTAAATTCTGCAGTTATATCAAACACATGTGACTGTAATTATTGGATTAGTGGCACCAATGTATGTAAATCCATGATTAACTTACAAAATTTAGGTTGGAAATGATGACAATTTCTAAATATTAATGATTTACTTTGATGCAAGACAGCTCAGTTGGGATATCTGTTTCTATTTCTGCCTGTCACTGTTGCACATTCAAAATGTTCTCCTACATGTTCTTCCTCCATGTTTTTAAAAAGTTGTACATTAATGTATCTCACAAACAGGAAGAGATATATCGGCACGTTGAACTTTTTTCACAAGGCATTTTTCATAAAGGATAATCACCACTGTTAATTTGCTGGCTAGTAATATTGGTTTCATTGACGAAGGCAACAACACAAACAAGCTGCTTCAATGGAAGTCAATGGAGCGTTTCGTTCTGTGACGTTAAAGGTGAAATCGCATCCAAACTGTCGAGATTCTTTAAAATAAAGTTTCCTCTAATGATTCAGTTAACAATCATCTGCTTAGGTGAGTATTTTGAGGGTCCTGGCGTTTGCAGCTCGGCCTGGAAGTGACAACTGAGACTTTTGGGGGGTGGAGGGGGGGGTGTTGGGGTTTGTCTTACAGGAAGGGGCGTGACAGAAGGCTCTCCAGAGCCGGCGTGGTTGCGGGATCGATTCCCACCGCCAGGAAAATACCAGTCAGCATGGTGTGTTCTTTCAACTCGCTAAAATACAACACAGTAAACAGGTTTATAAATGCATGTAGGCCTGCACACACACACACAGACGCACACACACGCGCACGCACACGCACGGCCACCAATCGCTCTTCAGTGTATTCCTGTACCCAAAGAGAGTGATCAATATAGTATCATAGCCATGAGAGTGTTCACATGTGTTAGTTTGTGTGTGTGTGTGTGTGTGTGTGACATACAGGCCCCTGCGTTGTGTGTTGCGTTCTGTCTCCTCTGGCGTTTCCGCGTCGGCGGTGGAGAGCAGAACGACATGGCGGCCGAAGACACACACCGAGCGCAGGCCAATGAACAGCTGCATCCTGAGCGCACACACCTCGAGGGCGGAGGGCGGACAGGCCTTCGAACAAACACACACACACACACACACACACACACACACACAGAGGCATATTTTAAGATACATGCGTCTGTAACTATACCAAACAAAGTGTCAAAATATTCAGAAAGTAAAAATAGGAGTTTCGGTTTAGCGGTGTGGGGTTAAAGGTCAGGCTCATACCTTCATGGTGGTATCGATGTAAGGGTCTTCGATCCTGGCGGCTACTGCTGCACAGCGCACCGTGAAGCACTGCAATGCACTCCTAACACACAAACAGAAAGGGATACACACATGTACGGTGTGTGTGCTGTATGTCAAACAGAGACTACATGGTTGAGTGATAATTACATAACAATGAACTGTGTCATGATACTGCATCAGAAAATATCCTCATTAATAATGCGATATCGATTTCAACTATATTTCCCAGCTCTACAGGGATAATAAGGAATTCATTTAAATTCTGTTAACTTGCAAATGTAGTCCATCTTAAGTCATTTAGTCCATTGCTGAGTCTGATATCTTCAACATAAGAAGGCTAAATATTAAAATCAGGACTACATTAGGCCACTAATTAGTATCAAATGTTGGTGTTTTCATGTGCAAGCTTGAGAAAGATTTCTAGTGCAAAGCTGTGGTGCAGATTCAGAGCTCTTCCTGATCTGAATCAAGAGTCTAATGATCAGACGTTGTACATATTGTGAAGCCTTCTGAGATAAATCTGTGACTCTGTGCTGTATGAATAAAGTCGACTTGACAGGCGCTGGTTTACTTGGTTATGACGTGTAGCAGATGGTCTGTTAGCACCGCCTCCAGGACCTTCTCTGGATACTGATAGGCCGAGATGAGCTCGACTCCACCTTTTAGACTGTATAAGTAGCCGGTGTTGGGAAGCGAGAAGAAGCAGAAGATGCATGCTGGTTCATCGAGACATGCCGTCTGGTTACCTGGAGAGAGAGAGAGACGGAGGCAGAAACACACAGCTTTCAACCAACTCTCAAGGTCTTCATCAGCAGTTATTTAAGCAGACACACGTGCACGTTCATATTAAACCACACACAGTTACTAAAATGACCAATACGTGCTTACATATAACTGCATTTAACAATTTTTGATATTACAGCAGTAAATCTGTGGAACTGTGTGAACACTGCAAAGAAATCTCCATCTGCCACCTATGGGTTATGATCTGCAAATCAACGTGTTTCAAGAATTTCATACAATCAAGAGACTTTTTATTAATATCAGAACAGCAAACAAGTGTTATTTGTCTAGTTTGTAACTGTTGACATTTATTCAAAGTCCCTAAAAAAGGAAAATTACACTAAGAAAGAAAAAAGTGTTGCAGTGAATATGATACAGTGACTAACTGAATGTAAAACTAGTTTCAATATATAATATATTTGTTATTATATATAATATGTTTATTTAAGCATTTAGAGTTTTAATTACATTTCTCTAAAATATAGAGAAGATAATATAGAGCATGATGTCAAGATGAGCTGTAATGAAGCTTATTCTTCTTATTCTTATTCTTCCTCTCATGCTGTACTCACTGGTGAACAGCGGGTGGAGCTGTAGGGAGTGGAGTTGTGTCTCCTCCACACTGCAGCCCTGGAAGTAGTCTGGAGTAAAACGCCTGCAGGAAGGAAATCACACAGGCTGAATATACCTCGCTCAGTAATAACGGCTCCATTGTAAAGATGTTAAGTTCAACTACTTTTCAAAAATGTACACACACCTGAAGAGGACGTAGGACAGCATGTATTGTCCTCTGTCCTCCAGTCCCGTCTTTTCGATGCTGACAGGGATGTCACACTCTTTAGCTCGGTCACCGAGCAACTCCGCGTGTTTCGGAAGGAGGAGAAAGTCAGCCTGGTCTTCTAGATAATCTGCTGCACACACACACACACACACACACCAAATGATTTTCTCATGTGCTGCAACACCCTAAAGATTGACGGTAGCCAAGAATAAATATATGCAACAGCTTTTGGCAAACATGAATAGCTGAGAGTCGTTATGATGTTCCAGCCAATCACAGTCAGCTGTTTTTCTTGCTGGTCCAATCTGAACTCAACTCTGCCTCTAACTTAATACAACCCAACAAGCCATGACACTGACACTGACGACATTCTGTGTGTGTTGTTACCACTTTTATGTGGGTCCGACGACTCTTCCAGGGTTTTAGGTTCAGTGGATGCATCCAGTTTCAGCACCAGCACCTCCAGCTCCGCCTGCACCGCCACATATCCTCCACACAGCGCAACCTTGGGGTGTTAGAACAAACAAGGCTGCAGGCTGTCAGTTTTAGGAGTTTCAAGATACGAAAACTACAAATCATTTATTCTTGTCGTGACTGACACTGGAGCTGGAACAGGCTGGACAACGAGACTTTTCGTCCCCCTACTTTCAGATATTATGGTAATAAAGTGGAAACGTCTAAGCCAGGTATTACGGTAATCCTATTCCACACAAATACAGCTGTGCAACATGATGTGATGGTAAAATTAGAGGATATAACAACATTAATGCAGCATTGGGCATAACATTAGTCAAGATTTGGTCTAGAATATAGAAAAGACATAAAGGTTGATACTGTATTAAGAGATTAATACATGCAGTCATTTAACAATGCTCACAAATAATGTCAAATATGATTATGGGTCACATATTTTATTAGGAATGTGCATAGCAACTTAAGAAAGCAGTTATATTGTTATACACAGTGTAGTTAGTATGAACGCTACCTGCTACAGTTTGTATGAATATTATTTACTGGTATAATAATTGTATAACAGCAAATAAACAAACAAATAGACTACATAGAGAAAAAGGTTGAAAATACCTGTTTAGGTTTCATTCCTGGAAGATGCAGGATGACAGAGCGTTCAAAGTCCAAGAAGGAAAAATTCTGGTTTGAACTTGAGGTCTGACCTTGGAGCAAAGAAGAGAGTCAGATTAGTCGGCGCAGGAAGCACAGAAGTCTTTTTTTTGTGTCATCACAGGCCCTTTACTTCCCTCAACCACTCGCCTTTTAGTATATGCATCATTTATGAGCACACTGGTCTCTTTAAAGACGTGTTTAAAAGCCGCCAACGACCAGTGATGAGAATCAGATGACCTCTGCAGCTACACATCACGGCTGTTTTGCATAAAGGGAACTAATTTTGCCCCATAGTCTTAGTTCACAAATCATTGAGACCATTTTTTTTTAAACGTGAGGAATCATTTAAAATGCCTTTAAATAATGTGTACACATGTTTTATATTTATGTGTTACCTTGACTCTGACTGGAGCTCTGCTGGGTGTTTGGCCAGGGGCTCTGAGGACTCTGCTGACTCTGATTCTGCTGTTTTTTTTCCACAAAAAGAAACATTATACCCTTAAAAACATTTATTGTGTGAGTAAGATTCAACTTATATTCGTTACAGTAGGTTATATATAGTGGACATGTAGAAATGAGAGATGAACCTGATGAAAAGATGAGACCACGTTTGATATTTTAATACTTTTTTTAGAGCCTAAGGATGCAATAAAATGGATGCAATCGAATAAAACAAATAATATTTAACTGGTTTATACTTTAGAGAGATCCCTCACTGTGTTATTCACCACCCCAGCAACCTCTTTCAACAGAAATTACATCATATTAAGGAATAAATACGCCAATATGTCTTAAAATGGAGATAATTTACATTATTTAATTAAAATCCCAGATTAGCAGCTGGACTCTTACCAGGTTCTGCTGGTTCTGTCTCCTCAAAGTAAACAGAACCAGAGTCTTTTCGCAGCCGACCAGGAGGTCACCTGTCACCGAGCAACACGCCACGGCGACGGGACGCTCAGACATAGGGATCTCGATGATCTCCATCTGTACTCCGCCCCGCTGAGACGCCCCACGCAGCAGGTGACCCAGCAAGCGCACCCCGACACGGGCCTTTTCCTCAGCCTGAACGGAGGGCAGGAAATTAGTCATATTCATAATAAACTTTATTTATATAGAACGAGTCATGCATTAAATGTAACACAAAGATAATCAACACATAAACATACACAGAAGACAAAATTATATTCCAGTTATTGTTTACTCAGTTTCCTAGTTTGGATCATCTTTAAGTAATAATATGGCGGTAAAGCTCGTTGGTGTGTACCTGGTAGCGCCAGTTAGTGTAGGCTCTCAAGTAGGTGGCGCTGTTCTTTTCCTCAATGGTCACCAAATAGTCTCCTAGATGAGAGGGAGGAGAAATAAAGCCACAATGTGAAAGTGCTCTCTCTCTTCCTCTCTCCATTTCACGCTGTAATTTGTACGCACTAATTTGTCTGGAAACCAGTCTTTATGATGAGAGGCAGACAAAAGGAAGAAGAAGGAAGTAGGTCTGTTACCTATTTTGCTGTGCTGCATGCTCCTCACAGTGCCCATGGTGGCAAAGCGACAGATGAGAGGGCAGCCCTCCACCTCCAGGTTGTAGGCCTCCACCTTAGTTCAACACAACACCAAACGACACAACACAAGTCAGTGTCCTGCAGAAACAGGTCACCTCTTAAGAACTGAGCTAAAGTGATGAGTGCTGCGATTCCCACAACCTGCAGACATTCATGTGTATGATTTTATGAGGTTTACACTGATATATGAGGGTTCATATTAGCCTTTTATTTAATGGATATCCATTTAAAGGAGCTATCAGGCTCTACTACTGAAGGTACAGTTGTGCATCTCTGTGTTAGCGGAGGATTTAAGTGTTTCAAATTCATCTAATGCATTTGCTTTTTTGCTCCATAAGTATATAATAATTGTGGAAATGCATCATTTTTATAATACCCAAATGTAAAGATACTGAAAATCTGCAAATAGTCATTTATTTTAGTTTAAAACGACAAACTTTAATTTTGAAAAACCTGTCATTCACATTTTCCTCTTTTGTATCTGGATTGTGTTACGTGTGTGTGTTTTAGGTGTGAAAGCAGTGAAGCGGCTTCTTTATTTTTTTCTTCTTCTTCTTCCTCTTTTTGTTGTTCTTCTTCTTTGCTGAAAGTGTTTGTGCAGCAAAAACTATAAGACTGTGAAACACCAAAATGGGCAGGTGGGTTTCAAATTCCACCCACAACTCAGGCACATAAAACGACACTCATTGACCTCAAGGTGGCGCTGTTATAATAAAGTGTACGTTTTCACAATTACCTTGAAAACGGCGTGGCCTTGAGTCAAAATTCTCTCATCGTTTAATCTCTCAGCTCATCTGTATCTTTGCTCCAACGGTCTTCTGCTCTAAAAACGTCTTTTAAATGGACTTTTTCTCAATTTTCTCAATCTTATTTTCGACATCCCGAAACGTAGCCAGGGTCATCGACGGACTTCACTGATCTTAAGTTGTTAAGGAAATTTCAATATATCAAAACATTTTGAAATTATACATTATTAAACCTTAAGTTCTCTTTTACATAAACTCTCATTAATTGGTTGGTGGTTTAAAACACATGTCATATCCGGTGTTATTTTCAATTTCCAATCTCAAATTCCTAATTACCTGTGACAAATTTCAAATTTGTGTAAAATACTACAAAAAATATATTCAACTCACAGAACTTCATTCAATTCATTTCTTCCAGTCGAAACCTCCTGGGCACATCCTTTGGTATTTTTTATGCTTGTACACACACACACATAAAGCTGATCTGATTTGCTCAGTAGTCGAATGGTAAGATGTTTGTCTTTCAATGCAAAGATTAAGAGTTCAAATCCCTCCTGTGTCGTCCTGCACGTGCTCTGAATCTTTGCATTTTCCAAGATAATTTCTGACGCTTCTCACATAGTAACAGCATTTGTGCGGAAATGACCGGACGTGGGATGCATTCCAGATCTTGAACGAAATGAAAACTCAATACAAATGAAGTCATGTGAAACACAGTCTTCCCTGAAGGTCATGAGCTACGACGAATGTTTCTGAAAATAGATTTATATACCTCAACAGAGCATCGGAATAAAGTGATGACCATGATGAATTATTTTAAAGAAAATCAAGGTTTGCTTCTTGTCAATTAAATAAAAAAACAGTCTGCTTGGATCCTGATCATTGCTGAATACAGTTATATTTCTATGTTTATATTTGAAAATAGTGTTATATTATGGGGGCTTAACTACAAAAGATGATATAACAGGATCATTACTGGAATTATGTGCACATAGATAACTGGAAATAAGTTATCAGACAAACAAGGAAAATATTTAGGTTTTAAAGTAACCTTGCATCCTCCAGTGGCCACCACGAACAAGGCTCCACCTCCGCAGCAGACCAGCCGAGGCTCCTGCTCCACCTGAGCCACAGAGATGAAAGGACATTACTGAAAAATGATCAGCTCTGACTACTGATGACGTAAAGTAACAGACATGCTTTGAAGCGATATATCCACGAGGCTCCACTGACCTGCAGTATCTGCTGCGAGGCAAAAGGGTGACAGTTGTAGACGTGCACCATGTTTGCACCACTCGGAGAGCTGATTTAATTCACCAGAATGTGGAAAGACTTGTTAGATTTTCTCTTCTTTTGATGGTGCTATGATGGCGAGAAATCCATTCACTCCACCACTTCTTCATTTGTGCTTCTTGGAGGGTTCATCCAGCAGGATACCTACTGCCCTGCAAGAAAAAAAAAGTTTTTAAAAGTGTTAAAAAAGCACTTGAATTCATTCCAAACTCCCACCTGAACATGATTGTTGTTTATGTATTGATATCACATCATCATTCGCTCACTTGCAAACTGACAATTTATGTGAACTTTCATTGGTAAAATGACCAATGAATGCCCTTACTTTACCTGTTTGGTCACCAAAGAAAACCAAAAAAACCTACAGTACTTGAACTAACCAAAACATCTTCTCTAAGCACCATAAGCATTTTCTTAAAGGATAGGTTCACCATTTTTCAAGTCTGACTCAAAACAATGTTCATACTGGCTATTAAAACACCCCTTTGATTTAAGTGATGAGGGGCAAAAAATCTACAATGTGTTCACAGTCATTTTGTGTATTTAAAAGTTAACCTTGAAGCTTTTATGAGGCTTCAACAGTCTGAGTTCATCATATCAACTGGATATCCGCCACAATTAGAGTCTTTTCAGCATCAAATTTCCTCTTTGTGTTTCTGTTTCCTGTTCAAGTGCATTATGATTAGTTTAGATTAGATGAGTATTTATTTAAGCTCCTGACTGTTGCTTTTTTTTTTTTTAAAGACAAACTTGAAAAATCGTGAACCTGACCTATAATATCGACATATTGTCACTATCGATGTAAGCAGTCAAAACAATCAAAATACTTCATTTTGTCGAGTTTCTAAAGTATACAAATAAGACCAAAGAGAGCCACACAGGTTAAACTAATGAAAAACTACTAACCACGATGTTAAATGCAAGCTTCCCCTGTATGTCTGGCACTCTATCAGCAGCTCAAACAGTACAATGGTTGTGTGTGTGTGTGTGTCCCACTAATCGATATCACATGCCGCAGTCTTGTGAGCAGCAGCGGGTGTATCAACTCATATTAACATATTTCATCATCCCTTTATTCACACTCTAGTTAAAAGATGAAGTCGGAGCGTATTTAAAGTGAAATATTATTATTTAAAACTACCTGCTTTAGCTGTCAGGTCTTCAGTTGCTTCTCTCTTCCTATTTCGATATTCGCTTCGCTGCCGCAGTTTGTACATTTCACGCCGCAAAGCAGGAAGTTCGAGTCGATCACAACAGCAGTGAGCCCGCCCCTTCTTGATTTTCATTGGCTGGCGTTCCTGTCTCTATTTCGTTAGACGTTTTCATTGGCTATCAAGATGTCATAAAATAAGGGTGGCACCATAGGCATGTATTATGTTTTCTATTTGTGGGTTGATCTGTATGTTATGATCTTGAAACAAAAGCAAAAAAAAAAAAAATGCTGTTACACACATTTGTCTCACTATATTTGTTTGACTATATAAAGTGTGTATGTCTGTATGCATAACTACTTTTTAATGTCTTTTTATTTTACTTACTCTGTAAGTTGTTCTTAAAGTTTGTATTTTTTTTTTGTATTGTGAGAAAGTCTGACGTAATAGGCTCCAGCCATTTCTCATTTCTCATAAAACTGTCAGTGTCCATCCCCAGAGTATTTTTGTGTTTATACAATAAAAGAACAGTTGACCAATGACTCATTCAAAGACTGAAAATAGAGGTTATTACTTGAGAGTATAACAATATAATAATAATAATAATAATAATAATAATAATATTAAGTAGTAATAATACACTCTCTGGTGTTAGCTCTGGGCGTTAAAGCATAAGCTGAAGTAATTTATACATATTTAAGTGTCAAAGTATAACTTTTCAGTTGTATAAATTAATATTTACATAAAGGTTCAGCATTTAGCGGCATCTGCAGAAATAAAGGGCTTATTCTAAGGTAACGAAAAGACAACAATTCTTATTTTCATGGGATTATACATTAATTAAACATACTTATGAACATTATTTTTCATTTCTGCCACGTCCATTCCACTAGATACAATTAAATTCTATAAACTAGAGTGGGCCTTTTGTGTTTTTTGCAAGTTCCTTGGCCACCGTAGGTTCTCCTACATGCTTGGAGGGGGGTTATTCAGTTTGTTGCAACCTCAGATGCCACTAAATCCTGCACACTGGTCTTTTAACCAGTGACTGTGCTAACTGGTAACTTTCAGTTGTGGTTGTCATAGTGTGGTCAGCTGTTGAAAAGCACATAGGTGTCCTTCTAAACTTCAGCCAAGCAATTTGGGGTCCCCAAGTCCAGCCTGATAGACCGTCTCAGTGGATGGGTGGTCATTGGCGCCTGAAGATGAGAGTTCACTGGTGGAGTATTGTTTGTACGCTGCAAGTCACTGCCTCCCACTGACAAGGTCTCAGGTTCTGACTCATGCTCTGGCTATTTACAATTTTCACAATCCAGACAAAACAAAGATAGCACTTGGCCGCCATTGTCTTGCCACCCAGACCTCAAGCACCACTGATCATGGGAAGGAATCTGGCATGAAGAGAGAGCCAATCGAGGACTTCACTTCTCCTCCTTGATGGAGGGGCTTGATGGAGAATGCTCTTCAGATCTACAGCTGTGCTTGGACAGGATTTCAGTTGGACTCTAAGAAGAAGGTTCCCCAAGAGACCAAACATTTACAAAGGTAGGTCAAGAGAACACAAGACCATATCACTGTCCTGGCCTGCTTCAACACAGCAGGGGAGGATGTCCCCCCATTCGTTATCTATGAGGGGGACTATCCAGGGGGTCCCTATAAGGAGGAAGGAGTTCCTGATGTGCTCCATTGGACAGCAACAGTGGGGGACCTAGATGGACGGCTGTTGAAGAAGTGGTTTACGGAGCATTTCCTGAAGCTTGCAGTATACGAGCACCTACTGCTGCTGGTAATGGATAGACACCAGTCACAGGTGGATCCAGAGCTAGTCCAGGCAGCACAGAGGGAGGGGGTCTTCTTCCTGTGTCTGCCACCACACACCTCCCACATCCTGCAGCCTTGGGATGTGAATTTCTTTGGATCCTTGAAGGAAGACTGTCAACTGTCAGCAACTTCTCAGTCTCCAAGAAAGAGTTGTCAAGGGTCCTAAGAGACTCTTACCATAGGTTTACGGATGGAAGGGTGGTGGTGAATAGGTTCAGAGGGTGTGGCATCTGTCCTCTGAACCCAACAACCACCGACTGGTCACAGGTTGTGTCTTCTAGACATCCCCGTTCCCCAGTTGACCTGCCCAAGAGTTCACCCTCTAATCCTTACCTCACCCATCCTCTGGTAGCATCAGGTCACATAACTGTAGACCTGGCTAAACCTCCTGGCCAAAACCAGCCAAAGCTGTAACACTGGCAAGGTCAGGAGGGATGTCCAGGTGCTGATGGTACAGGAGATGTCAGATGTCATCAAACAGGTGAACCACTGTGCAGTAAGAATAGAAACTCAAGTTTATATCTGAAGAGACAAAGCCTCTAGCACTGTGGCAACATCCTGCCAAATGGCTTTCACCCCAGCCTTCAAGGCCTCACCAGCCACCACTTCTCCTTCTTCTGCCACTCAAAGCCCCTCTATGTTTATCCCTAGCATCAGACAATCCCTCATAAGTCTTACTCCTAGGGCCAGGGTCATCATTCAGTGGAAGGTAAAGCTTTCTTAATCATTTTTGATAGAGCAAGTAACTTTCCGTCTTCAGCAGACGCATGTGAAAACAGCCCTCCAGTGTCAAACTCCTCTGTAGGAACAATAAGAACGTTATTTGAGTGAAGGAAACCTTTGATACAATATATGTAAAAGCATTAAACGGCATTTTTAACAGCTATAATAAAAGAGCAAATGTGCTGAGACATGTCTAAGTCATATCTTTTTTGTATGTGCAGCTTCCAACCTTTGGCATGCCTCCACCACCCCTCCCATGTTGTCCAGCTCCTCCTCCTCCTCCACTGCAAAATAGCATTTTACTTTCACATGTTCTTTTTTTCCCCTTTGTGTAGGCCACAGAGCTGAAAAGGGACACAATCCAGACAGGATGATTTTGTGGTGTGGACGGTGCAGACAAGCATATCCTCCGAAGGCCCCAGAGGGATTGGTGCTGTGGTTCCCAGTGTCACAACTGCCACAACTTTCACACCGTTTGTATAAACTCAGAGATGGATGAAGATGTTTGATTTTGTTTTGGTCTAATTTCTATGACATATTATAATAAATTCAATTTCAGTTTGACTGGATTTGCTATACTCATTAACACTACACGTTAACATACAAAACAGTAAGGTTCATAGTCATAATTACTGCTCCACAATTAAATTTCTTTGTGTGACCAAACTGCTAAAATGTTTTGAAATGTTTTGGGGGGGAAAGCGTTAAGGAGCCTTTACATAATCTGCAATGTACTGTACACCATGCTGTATGTTTTGCAGTTCATATCGGCAGCAGAAGGGCACGTTCAAGTCCAATTGACGCAGTTCCTTAAAAATACCACAGGGGGGCAGGGGTGCGCAGAAAAGAAGAAGAGGGACAGACATGACAAAATATATTTTACATTTACACATACTGATGACATATTTTGTGTAGCCAAAACATTGGGCGACTAACCTAACACAACTGAGCTACAGTACTTTGGGTTAAATTGAGACTATAATGGAGACAAATTGTTCTTTGCTTCAGACGATTAGACAAAATTTCTATTACTGTTGTTGTGATTAATGTAACCTCGACGCAGTATTTTAGAGTTGCCATTTAAATTAGAGGTAAGTAATTTCCTTTGTTTGATGTAACATCTGATGTTGGATTAATGAAATGTTAAACACCAGAACAAGTAGCTTAATTGCAGTAACACCAAGTTTGTGCGTGTAAATGTTGCTCAGAACAGTAACACTTACCACCTGCAAACAATTAATAATAATAAGCAGCCTACAGTCTCCATACTTCAATCTCACCTTTAAAATAATTTCAAACACTTTAAAACACACCTAATTAGAATTTTGTACTTGAGCATTATTGCATTTGCATTGTTTGATTTCGTTTAAGGGGCAATTACAAAATGTCACAGCAATGAAGAGGAAAGATCTATATTAAGATGTGACTCAAGAGGAAAAGAAGGTTCACATATATCAGTGATAATACTTAAGATTTTTGACACATAAGATTGACTAATTAGCATTTCCTCTTTGACTTGCACCTGTTTTTGTTCATTTATTGTTTGTCATTCCGTAAAAGTACTTGAATGTGATGCGGACGAAGTTTTAGCTCGGTTCGTGAAGGCAGCATCTCTCTCTCTCTCTCTCTCTCTCTCTCTCTCTCTCTCTCTCTCTCTCTCTCTCTCTCGCGGTGCTGACAGGTACTTCAGGGTTGTGTTAGTGTTTTGCAGACCTCACCAGCTGAGGTGACGACAGCAAAAGTTGATGGCATGCTCGATCTGTGCTTCACCGGGTGAAACTTTGCAGTAACCAGGACGACTTGCCAAAAAAAAAAAAAAAAAAAAAAAGAGTCTCGTGTAATTAATGCTTTGACCGCGGGCTCCTCCATCAACTCTGCAACAAATCCTCAGCAAGTGTGCAGACTGCATGCAGCAGCAGCAGCCCGCTGCACCGCCTGTGTGGCTGCAACTCACAAGGTAGGTTATTTCTTTCTTAAACCATTGACCTTGTATGATGTTTTTTTTGTGTGATCTTTGGAAAGAAACGCTGTAATGCTTCAAGTTGTTTTTTTTAAAGGTTATAGCACTCAGATCATCGCTTTCACATGGCAGGACAATGCATGTTTGTATTACCGATTGTCAGAAAGCAATCAGATGGAGGTCTGTCTTCAGCAACATTTGGTGCCCTTTGGGTTCAAACATGTTTTGTGATGCAAAAAATGCAACATAGAAGTGACTTCTTTATAAATGTTTTTGTACTATTTAGTGAATCTTTTCACCTCAAGTATCACACTCTTTATTATGGAGCTCTCTTTTGCAGTTATGATTCAGTAGATTTGCATGAAAGCATCAATGTGTGTCTCACTCTGTAACCTTCATGGAGTCAAATAAGAAAGAAGTAAAGAAGAGGGGCTTCTTGTTCTCTGGGGGGGGATTCTCGTTCCCTCTCCCCTGCTGCACCTTCTCTGTATCGCCCTCAGTAAAAACAGAGATGCTGCTAAGATGTTCTTTGGTCTACAGTATGTGCAGAGGCTAAGCAGCTGTAGGAATGCCCTTACCTCAGAGCTGAGTCATGCAAATTATACCTCCTTTCTTTCTTTCCCCTCTCTTCTCCTGTCTTTGAGCGGTTATCACCAGGCTATGTACAGTAACTGAATCATCAATCCAGGCTGCGTTGCATAAGTGTTATCTCAGTTATTAAATATTTCTTAATCAAATATTTCTTTAGTCATCATATTTGCTAAGTTGGGTGTTAAATGAAATAACTCATGACAGAGTTCCTGAACAAGACTTTATTATGTGGCTTGAGTGGAAAGATGAATCGAATGTAGCTGAAATTTTTGGAAAAACAATACAATATTTTTAGTTTCCCCGCTTTTTTTTATGATGTGAAGTGAAGATCTGTCGCTTTGTGCATGTGAGGTGATTCCTTTTTATGAGGTAGCTTTGCGAAGCTGAAAGTTTTTGGCTTCCAGCTCCTGAAAAATATTTTGGAGATGCAAGCAGGGATGTGGATAAAAACCCACCAGACCACCTTTGAGGATGAAACAAGTCTTTATATTGATTTACAGCAAATATACTAATAACTGCCAGTCTAATCATTTAAGTAATATGAGAGTTAAAGTGCAGGAGATGGACTTGAACTGGAAAATGTATAATTTTATGGGGTTACATTATACTGCCAAAGTATTTTCCTGTTTCCCTCTGGGCTTGTAAAAGAAATACTAGACACTTGTATTTAAATAGCTAATAAAGCAGGGAAATTAGCCTCTGAGAGAACATTGAATCAGTTTGAGGTCCAGAGAGAGAAACTTTAAATGAAATACAACCTCCTAGAGGCAAAAATCCAAAGCGAACGAAGGCTGCTGCTCTCGTGGTGCTGCAGTGTGATAAAAGCCCCTCCGCCTGCAGCACAGGCACAGTGAAAGTCATCTTGCATTTCACACAAATAAGCTGTTTGTGTGCTGCTGTGTGGCTACTTAGCTGCAAGCCCAGTCATGTTTGATATCCACCTGTGTGTGTGTGTGTGTGAGAGAGAGAGAGAAAGAGAGGAAAAACGGGAGATAACTTGATGAAGTTAGTTATCAATTCTGCAAACCTCCAACAAAAGGCAGTGATTTCAGTCTTAACACAAATGCGCACGAGTTCGGCAAATGCAGGCGTCTTTTGATGCGTCTCTAACTGGGAAGACTTTGTGGAAGGAGGGACACAAAAATAGACAGAAAAATGATGCTTTTTTAAAGTGCTGAAAAGGAGGTAGAGAACCGCAGATGAGCAAAGAGGAGGAGTGACGGCAGAGGCACAGTGAGAGGTAAGCTTGTGAAAGGGGAAAGGGTGGAAAAATGGGAAGTTCATGGGAAGGAGAACAAGAATTAAAGGATCATGTGAGGTAGCATGAGAGGGAAGAAGACAAATTTGGAGAATTAAGGGGGGGGGAGAAAAAAAAAGATGTTTTTCAACTCAAGGAGAAGTGCCTCCTTGTTGTAAAATCAGTAGTTATTTACTAGTCTAACCTGATCCTCACTCTGAAATATTCTCCTCTGTCATATTCCAGCTGCTTCTACTGTAACCTACAGGTAAACACATTCAGACAGCTTCAGACTTGTTCTCAAGGCGAGCGCACAACCACAGAGAGAAAACGATATTCCACCTCTGTCAAATGTTAATATTCACACCTCAGGAATAGTTCAGGAAAGGTCAAGGAGCCTCCTGGAGATCTGAGGCGCTCCCGCCGTCGTTTCTGTGCTCGTATCGTGTTGTTCATTTTCACCCTAACGGAGAGTTACAAAAATGGGTTTGACATGGGAGAGGTGTGATGTTATGCTTTTGTTTCGGACGTGATGCAAACATTTGTGGTTGAAAATCACTGCAGACTGCACGCCAAAGAATTCGGCTTTGCTTGATTCTTTCTGAACTTTTCGACATAACTTCACGTCGCACAGCTGCGAGCCATTTGTGGTGACACCGTTTACACTTCATTAACCAGTGACACGTGCTTTAGAGCTAGACCAGTACATTTAATGGGACGATACATCAGCCGACATTAGCGTGTTGCAGATATATTGCTGTCAGTCTTTTAAAATATATATCCAAAGCCTGATATAATCTTCTTCCTCTGTGCTGTAGACCTCAGTCATTGTCCAAAAAACTATTAAAAACATGTCAGCGAGCCAAACCGCTGCACTGGGTGACATGTTCCTTCGCCACAAACATTTGGTCACATTAGTTTGTTTAGAAACGGCTCCAAAGAATAACAAGAGCGATCACATTTTCAGTCCTCGAGGAGTAACTTCTTGTACGGCAGACGCCACTGTGCATGTGGAGGAACGTGGTTTCTTTTGCAGAGCTTCACCAGCTTGTTGTGCTACATATCACAACTTCTTGACTTTGTACCACACTGTACATTGTAAGTAGGGTCAATTCATTGCTGGTTTGACTCTGCACATGAGATTTGTTTAAAGCAAGAAAAATATAGAAGATTTGGTCAGTTTTCCCGCTAGAGAGCACTGACTACAATACATTGTATGTTTTAAGTTTATTTCAAATAATAGAAAACTGTTGGCTGATGTATCATTAAGCTCCCAAATATCGGTATCGGCCTAAAAAATCAATTATCGGTCCGGAGTATTGATGGTACTGTAATCCAGAGAAAGTGTCTCATCTTCCTTTGCATGGTGTCCTTGATTTGTAGGAGCTGGAATTGGCTTGGTGGTGATGCTGATGTTATTTTTGCGGCTTAATTCAATTGGTCGCATTGTGTCAGTCTAATGTGATTGGCAAAACGCTTGCCCTTGGACTGAAGAAGGCGGCCAATACAGGCATTAGAGGGTGACTGAGTAAAAGGGAAATTGTCCTCTAATGCCGTCTTGGCTGCTCTGGACTTTTTTTAATTTTTGTTGTTTGCTGTAGCCGCTTTGGTATTTGGTGAGTATCTGTCAAATAGCCAGCCAGGCCCTGTTTAGATCATTCAGTAAGTGGGACGCTGGGATACGTTTATTTATATTCTATAATAAAATGGATGCTCTAGAGATATGTGGTCATGGGAAACAGCTGAGGTCAAACCAACAGGAAGAGGAGAAGAGAGGAAGGTTGGATCGGGCTCCACAGGAAGACGAACCCTCCGGGGAGAATGCAGGGGTTCAGCGGTCCGGTTGGCGTACTTGTTCGCTGGATCTCGTGGGAATAGGTTTCCCCTCAGCGCTGACTTCTTTTCTACTCATCAGTGCCGACCTCTTCTCCGCTCTCCCCTGCTGTCAACACTATTAGGAATGTGTACAAGCATGTCCTTTCCATTGTAAACAAAGAGAGAGAGGAAAAAAAAGGAGACCTCCAGAAGTCACACATGATGAAACCTTCCTCTTTGGTCAGTCGGAGACATCCCTGCTGAATTTTTTTGTCTTTAATCCAGAAAAGGAAATCTAATCTCCCCAAAGGAGAAGCATTTTTTTCTTCTTTTTTTTTTTTTTTTCCTCTAGCAAATAGTTTCTAACTCCCTTTTAAACTGCTTCCCTTCCACCGAGTCTTCAAATTGAATGCAAGTGTTCATTTGTGTGTCTGGAAATGTTCTCTGATCTTTTCAAGAGATTTAAACCAGCTATGCGGAGCCCTTTGGAAATGTTACAAGCTTAAACCGCTCACAATATCAACGCTGCGAAATGACACACAGCTGTTCAATAGTCTGTGCCGCTCAGTTGTTACATGTATCATCTGGCTGAAAGATGCGGCGAAAAAGGTCCACGGTATCTGCGTACAGTAGACCAGGCCGGAGCTGTAGGCAGACAGGGCGTGGCCCCCGACGCAGGTTTCATTGGCATCTCTTGCCGCACCAGCTTCTGTATTCGCCCCCAAGACTTGATGGAACATTTTTAATGAGAATCATATGGAGGAAAGTCTTACTGAGACCTTTCCTCCTCCTCCTCTGATAACTCTTTTAAAAATTTGAGTGAAAGTGAAACAGGGCTTGGCTTGGCAAACGAACGGCGGCTAACGAGACACCGGTAATTGCACACAGAGCGCTCCCATTCACCAGGACAGTAAAGTGGAGCTGCAGTGATTTAGTTGATAAATCAGTGAGTCGATCAATAGGGGAATAAATCGGAAACTATTTTGATTGTGAGTAATCGTTAAAAGCAGAATTGCTAAAAAAAAAATGCTGGTTGCAGCTTCTCAAATGTGAAGCTGGTTGAAGCTTCTCTGTGTCATGTCTGATAATAAAATGACAGATTTTGGACTATTGATCAGACATTTGAAGACGTCACCATGTGCTCTAAGGAATTATAATTGGCATTTTTCACTATTTTGGACAATTTAGAGACAAAACAATCCTTCAGTTAATTGAGAAAACAATGAATCACTTTACACCAAGGGAGTAAAAAAGGACTGATGTTTATGTCGGTTCATGTTTTTCCCTAAATGCAGCTGTTTCTGAGAGACTGTTTGTAAGACACTTCCTGCGAATAGAGAAATGTCCACACCTTAACCGGGAATCATCCTTTGGCAAACAATACATATCTAACAGCCCTTTTGGGTTCAGGACTCTATTTCGCTCTAGCAGTTCCAGATAAGCGAGGTGTACCGTACGTGCCAAGTGCAGCTTCAGTACACCTTGTCAGTTTCTATCTATCTGTTTTTGGCTGCTGAGCAATCTGATCTCATCCTAACTAACAAGACTAGGTCAAAACCAAGTATATGACTGGACTGCGTATGAAACGGGTTACAGGAAGTGGTGGCATTCGGCCATAACGTCATCACTCAGTCATTCGGCATTTTGGTCAACCAATGGTGTAATTTCATCACTCAGTCAGTCAGTCAGTCACAGGCATTGGGGTTTTTAGGGCTGGCCCAGCTGTTGTGGTCCAGCCAAAAACTGCAGCATGGGGCTGAAGATGCTGTATAGATAATGTGTTTAAAGGTATTTGAATCAGAACAGCCCATCAAAAAATATGGTCAAAAAGCGACATTAGTTTTTAGGAATTGCTCAGTTTAAATCTTTTTATGTATTTTCATGTCTCCTTGATGTTATTATTTCGTATATTCTGCTTACACAAAAATTAATCAACTTCATCTCGCTTTTTTTTTTACTGATTTTTACTGTAAGTATAGTGCAACTGTCATTAGTTTCAATGCATGTTTCTGGAAAAAAAAGGGGAAAATATAAATGGCACTAGGTGGATATAAGTTGACGGATGGATACAGGGCAGTGAAAAATTAAGACAGGCCATCTAAGTGTGCAGCATCAGCATAATGTGCATCTAGCATACTTTAATGCCAAAGAGTCTTTATGCATGGATCTGTATGCGTGTGCATACTGTCAATGTGTGTATAAACATGTGCTTGGCACACTAACATGAGTAATGCCGCTTTTTACGATGAGGTGACACACACACAAGCAGCTGCAGAACACACACACACACACACACACACACACAGAGTTAATGTGCTGTAAAGTTAGGTTTTTGCATGAACCCTGAAAACATTACAGATTTTGTTTCTGGGAAGTACACTTAAGAAAATTAAGGTGGATATTAGACAATATAGATTAGATTCAGACAGCCATATTGGATGTAAAGCGCTCAATTCTGCTGGATTAGTCAAAAACAAATATTTCTGTTTGGTTATTAGTTTCTCAATCACAGCATATCAGTGTTGTGTTGATAGAAAATGACATGTACCATGATAACAGATTTTATTTATTTATTCATCTCCCACCACTAGTCATTACGCAACTAAATGATATGCCGGAAAATCTTGAGACAGTTTAATAAACAGGCGTTAATCATGAATTGAAAATCCTTGTTGAAATTCTCCCTGTGTGTTTCCGAGTTGCTAGCGTGATGAATCAAATCTAGTTCACTTCATGCAACTTTGAGAGAAGGATACAACGGCAATGATCGATTGTTTTCTGGTGAGCACCTCCAGAATGAGCAGTAACAGTATCTTTCCATTCAAATAACATATGCAGCATAAATGGTAAGATATCATTTCCTGTTTAGCTATTCTAATTTGTTAATTTCCAACAAAATAAATGAAAGTAGGTTAAAGACCATGTTTTAAATATCCCTGACTGTTTGAAGAGTTGGATTTACAGCTCATAATGCTGGAAGTTGGTTTGTTCTGAGGGGAGATGCAGAACAAAGGGATGAAGGTAAAACATGCAACTGGATGACAACTGGTTGTTGTAGTTTTCTTAGTGAAGATACTCAAGATATGTCCACTATTTCATTTCCCAAATTTAACCACATGAGCAAAATTAGATCTTTGACTCCTGATGTTGGATGTTGGTACCTGTGCATTTGTAGTTTATTGTCTAGCTCTACTGTAAAGCATCACCTTTTTGAAGGACTCCTAATGTCAATGTAGGTAATTTCTCAGTTTTATCATTCATCTACTGTAGTCCATGGCTATCTGTTTTACATACTGACATCATGTAAGAGTCAGGGCAGAATAAAAAGGCAATGGAGGCTCCTTCAGATGTCTGGTGTATGTGTGCTGTATGGTATATGTACTTTATATAAGCTTACTGGCGATGGGACACAGAGGTCATTGATTCTTCTGAACGACCTCCATCCCCCCCGTTAGTTTAAACTGGGAATGGTGTTAGACACCAAGAGTCCATATACTGTATGAAAGACTCCTCTTCTCTAATCTACATGATGACATGCTCATAGATTAGATTGATATGATTGAAAGAGGAGGCTGCTGCTGTGTGTGCGTGTGTGTGTTGCAACTGCTAGATGGATCCCGTAGAGTGGTTGGATGCGGTGGGGTCTAATAACCTTTGGTGACAGTCAGTGACATCATGTACATCTCCGTGACATCACTTAACGTGATTGGGTGGGGTTGGAGGGGAATAACCGCACATGCTCAGTCGCTGCCTCTTTGCCTGACAAGGTTTTCGTTGTCCTGTCGCACACAGAGATACTGACGCACACATGCACAATAAATGTAATGACAGTGCATGCATGAGCGCTCCTCCCCACGTATAACATAACACAATAGATATAGTAACACTGACAACACACGTAGAGTACAATAATACCACCTGACAGCACACACAGTAGAAATGTTGTTCCTATTGATCCAAAACTAATTTATTTCCATATAAATCAGATCTTTTCCATTCTTGAGGGCTGCAGAATATGAGACTGTCAGCATTTCAGGAGAATATCATAAATCTATAAAATCTTCTTTGTGCTGTTGCAGCTACTTTTATGTCTCCCAAGCAAAGCTGTAAAGTTTTTGTTGGCGTGAATGAGTTTAAGTTAGATCAGATTTGAAGTATGAGTGGGCGATGTGACAGTATACACCGTGATTCAATATGAATGTGTTTTATTATGGCAGTTAGTGTTTCTGGTTGTATGAGTTATTTTGGTGGATTTTAAAATCAATGAGAAAAACTGGTTTGTAGAAATATTGGATTTGTTTCCTTTGCTGGATTAGCCAGAAATAGACATACTGTTCTTTTCAGGTTATTTTAATCATAACCGTTTTACAACTGAATTTTTTGAAAATGTATTATATCATAATATACAGTGATATAAAATAAGATATGCTGTGATAGTGAATTTTATCCACGTCTATCCCTAATGTGCAGTGGCTTAATATGAGCATATAATGATACTAGTTAAAAATCAATGATTGTTTTTTTTTCTCCTCAGCAACCATAATAACAAAAAGGATGCCTTTGACGAAATTTAGTTTAAAACATACCCAAATTAACTAAAATTATCAACAGAATGCGAAGAAATAACAAAGAAGTCAAAGAAGTATATGTATTGTATTGCAGAGATGAAGTTAGCATGCTAACCAGCTAGTTCCGGCCCTGTCTGGCCTGTACCATCTTGTAATACCACTTTGTACCTCAGGGGCAATAATGAGTCACTGTAGGGTCCAGTATGTCCAACATGAGAGGAAGAAAAAGTAGCGCTGCCCTGTGCCATTGGCATTCGGCCATAACGTCATCACTCAGTCACTCGGCACTTTACAAATGGTAATCTAACTGTTTCTAAGCACTTTCTGGTCACCGAACATGAACATGAACATGAACATGAACATGAACAAGCTGCCTCCATGTAATTTATATACAATAAAAACAATAAAGGACCAATTATGCTTCCTTGAGGGACACCACAGATATGGTTTTTAGGCTCCGAGAGCATACCTCCTATATATATATACCATTTGGACCAGAAAGATATGACTGCATCCATTTTAAGGCCTCCCTATTAAAACCTATTGCCTTTAGTTTATACAGCAATATCTGGTGATATGGCAGGTTGAGCATTGCTGTTCCACTGTCAATATCCTTTTTAATGATGTCAGTAATAAATCATGCTAGTCTCAGTTGAGTAAAACTGTCTAAAACCTGACTGAAAACCATATAAAGTATTAAACTGGTTAACATTTTTAAAAAATCTGTTCAGTAAGGGCTCTTTCCATTTCGCTTTACTTAAAACACTTATGGCCTGTAATTACTTTGTTCAGCCTTATTACATTTTTTTAATATGGCGCAGTAACTCTGATTAAATTCCTGGGAGACTTTTGATTGAGAGATTGAAAGATTTATAACATGTGTGACAGAGGAAGCAATAACCTCTGCAGCATCTCTCAGGAGCTGGGATGGCATCCAAGCCGTTCGTTAATATCCAAGCCCTTGAGCATTTTAGTGATCTGGGTAAAAGAAAACTGCTCTTCCCCAATCCAAAGGGATCAGGGATGGCATGCAATTAATAAAAAAAACAAAAACCGATGCTGTGTGTCAGAAAAATTGCTGTGTTACCATTTGTGAGCTCTGTGACATTTTATGATTTACACCTACCTTCGAGGCATGTGCGTAACCGTATAGTCGATACTTTAGAGTTATGTTGTAACTTATCTCCGTGGTGCAACCGCTGTCTGATCTGTGCAGCTCTTTTGTAATTTACTGCTGGCTCTAATGTCTCCGTAGCATTTCGATATCTTGACAACGCCATAGCATAGATTCACCGTAAACAGTAAGCTATGTTCAGTGGGTGTTAATGGTGGTGGTGAAGGGTGATATGCTGCCTCCTGTTTGTTCACATTGAATCTTTAAGGGCCTCATGGAAATATAATATCCATTTGAATACATCACCCTTGCCTTTAGGAAATTACCACAAATATACTGTATATTCATACCAAGATTTATCTTGACATGGCACTGTCATCGTTTATTATTTTATCGCCTTGTCTTTGTGTGTCTGTGTGTTTTGTTGCCATAGAGACAGCTTAGTGCTTCTTGGTAACATGATTTGCGGCGGTAATCAGCAAGGGGCGTTCAGGTGATATCGGCTCTTATTCCCAGTGCAACAGCCCCAGCGTTCGCTGTTTAATGTTTCGTGGCTCTATCTCGACTCGGCCGGTACAGATACAGACGCTGAGCTTGATTCTCCGCGTCAGTATCAGTCTCCCGTTGAGTCGTAGACATCATCGCCCAGAGGTGTTTAAAGCTTTAAAGAGTCTGTGCAGTGTTGCTGCTGACTGCTCATTAGACTGATAGAGGAAGAAACTTGGCAACAGAACTCGCCTTGGTATGGAAAATAAATCACCCATTTAGCGAATGCACTGTCCAGAAGCACAAATACAGGAACTCAAAGTGAAAGTAACAAATCCATAAATCACAAACCAGCTTGTATTCTTGCTTTATTTATAGGAAATTAACAGTTATTAGTGGTATGAATCTTTTGAAAAATAGTTGGTGTAACACATGTCAAACATTCTGACAAAACGTGATTGATATATCACATATTTAGCGCTTGATTTATTTAACCATGTAAGGGAAACTGTATGCTGCAGCAACCAGGGCAACAGATACATGCACAATAGGTATAAAAAAGAAAAAAAATCTCTGCTAATCACGAACCTAAAAACTATCAAATACTAGAAGCTCACAAAACAAACTTTAGCAAAGGTCATTTAGTTGATGTAGTGTACACAGAATTCTCCCTACCTATTATACATCCACGTCTCCCTCTGGTGCTTTTTGAAATCTTTTTCATGTTTCTAAAGCTGCAGAAGTAACTTTATAGAGTAATTAGTAGAGCTGGAGTTGAAAAGTCATTGCAAAAATGTGAAACAACATAAACCAAAATTATTTATACTCATCGCCAGGAGTAATAACAAACTCTCGCTCATCTTTTAAAAATCATTTCACACAGCTGTAAAGTCTGTTAATGTTAATGAATATCTCTTACACTCTGATAGAAGAGGAGTGCAGTTCATGCTCAACCTTTTAAATGGTGTCAAATTATGTTTTGCACTCACTGAACTGGATATTTTCAGCAACACCTCCCCACATTTTGTCTGTGACTGTATCTCCCAGTTTCTACATCCCGGGCCCCCCCTAATTGGATGAGCATGTATCATTTATAGCTTTGCAAAACCAAACTAATAGTAAACTGTCAGATTCCACAGCCATTACTAATGAGCTTACTGAGCACAGAGGAGATGAGTGACCTCAGTTCGTGCGTATTTCAACATGCAGATTTCAAATTGTTTAGTTTTATCAACATATTGTTAATTTGTTCAGATGGTTATTGTTTACACTAATCGCTTGTTCTGCTATTTCTTTTCCATTGTCAGGCTCCATCTGAAAGAAAGAAAGAGTGCGTCATAGCGTGTCTGCGTACATGTCTGCGTGCGTACGTGTGTCACCATGAAGCACCAGTCTATCTCGCGATGGCTGAGCCAGCTGGGACTGCCGCAATACTGCACGGCGCTGGAGCAGGAGTACGACGGCGTAGAGGTAACGCAGACCCACGTGCATTTCCAAATCAACAAATTCCACCACGATCTAGTGATTCGTTTACATAACTATGTATTTTTTTTTATACACATTTGCTTGTTCCTGAGAAAACCCTTGAAGCAGCGATAAACTAAACACAGCTACAAGTTACAGGAAGAAATCCTCAGATGTTCTGAGGAAATGTGGATGAAGAAAGTAAATAGAAAGTCAGCTGTCTCTTTTCTCTTTAACACACTTTAGCAAGGTACATAAACTATGGATGTTTCTGTTTAGTGCAGTGTGTTAACACTTATAAACTTAGTACTTCATTTGCTCAAACAGACTGACAGCCTCTATGTTGCATTTAGAGCAGCTGAGTCAGATATGGTGGGAAATGTGTTTTTTGTTCACCGCAAATAGTCACTAGGGGCCCATTTCACCAAATTTGTAACATGCGAGCTGCGACTTGCGACATGAGATAATTTTCTTCGCATTCATTTTGACACATTTAACTAATAAAAAGAAATACGGTTCCCATGCATGAGCATGTGAGCTCACAAACCGCTGTCATGAAACAGGAACTAGCTTCACGAATCCATCTTAAAGGAATACTTCAAACATTTTGGGAATTTTTCATGTTCGAACTTTGATTTAACTTCATGGTCAGGCGCATAATACCCCATAATGTCACAATTTACACATTTTTACACTTTTGTTGTTTTATGGAATAAACAAAATATAATGTGTCGATTAGATTAGAATATTAGAGGTGCTGCTTTGTGGATTTTGTTACCTTTGGGCAGAGCCGGGTGAGCCGTTTCCCCTGTTTCCAGTCTTTGTGCTAAGCTAAGCTGTCCAGCTGCTGGTTGTGGCATCATATTAATACAGACAGACTGATCTTGTCATCTAACTCTCTGCAAGAGAGCAAAAAGCATTTTTCTCCCAAAAAGTCAAACTATTCTTTGTGAATTTAGCCCATCAGCTAGAAGTGGGAGTGAATTGGATTATGACAGATTTCTGTCTCGCAACCTCTCAACCTCATGAATAACTATTTGAACAGGACTCTGTGGATCTAAAATAAAGCATAATTCAAAATCTGCATGATCCATATTTCTGAATTATTGGGTTAAATTTGACCAGAACAACACACAGGTGTAAGAATAAAGGTTCTCATAGTACTTCCCAGAGAGATTTAAACATACAGATGTTTATGCCTTATACTGAGCTACCACAATACATTTTTTTTATAAACAATACATACAATTTTAAAAAGACTACTGCACGTTAAGGCTGGGCTGATATGGACAGAATCAAATGTCACAACACTTTTGACCAAATACCTCAACAGGCTACTGGTGCTTTCACAAAATATTCACACAATGAGATTTTTGATGAATAATTCTGAGTAATGTGGACATAATGACCAAGTGGGTAAAGTCAAATAGAACAGCTAGAACAGTCTGGTAAGTCCAGAAAATTACATCATTTTATTGTAATGCACCTTTTAACAGGAAACACTTGCCATATCGCGATATTATGATATCCACAATCTAATCGTATCATGATATTGATAAAATATCGATATATCGCCGAGCCCTGCTGCACAAAGAGAATGGTTTTTAGACTGTCAGAGCCAACTGGAAGATCCGTTTTCATCAATGGTTTATACTGTGAGTGTTTCCCAAAGCAGCCTAATAAAGCAACCCAATAAAACTTAATCATGGTCCCATTAGATTGAATGGACAGTCATGTGGAGGCTGTTCTAAAAGCCATTAACCAAGTTCACTCTGAACCTTATACAGCCACTGGCTAAGACACAAGATTGATTAGCCGATAAGACACAAATTAGTTTATTACCTCCCGCTAATGTTTAGCCCTTAATGCTATGGTGTTATTAGTAAAGGCATAGTGAGCGGAGCTTTTGTAAAAGAAGGTGAGAGTGGCAGAGAGAGACACTGAAAACAAGGAGAGACGAGGAAAAGGAAGTGTCGTTCCAATCGCATTTAACTGTAATGTTTTACATTTAAGCTGCTGTGTGAAATTCAAATGTACAATTTAAATGTGTATTTAATTGAAGGTCTCTGTAAAATACAAACATAGACATTTCTGTCAGCAAAAATCACCATTTGACCTCATGGTATTTGAAAACAGAGATTATATATTGTACCGTCACGGTTTAACATTTCTCCCTTCTTCTCCGGTGACTTTTTGAACTACTGTGTAATTGCGGTAATAGGGAGCACAAGGACTAGAAGTCATGTATTCAACAAATGTGAAAATGTTTTTCCTCCTCAGCCATCCTCCATTCATAATGGGTTCAGCGCAGCGTTGCTAACCTTTCTTTGGATATTATAACAACAATATCCAGCTCAGTGCATCTTAGACATCCAGGCTGGTTGTTAACACAACATTTTGTGTTGTGTTAACTGCGGTAAAACCAACTCAGCCAACATCATCAACTCTGGCAATGGGTAAAGTCACATAAAGTCCAAAAGGCATCACATAACTCTTTTTTTATATATATAATTTTCACAATTGTGTTGTAGATTTTTATTTATTTATTTACACATTAGTGCAAATTAGTTACAAAATCCTTAAATGCACCATCGACAAGTCAAGAAAGCTGTAAAGCAATTGTGTATTTCAATCTGATGTTTAAATGTCTAACCTCCTTTTGCACAGATGGACTTTCCCACCAGCGATCCTTCCCAGAAACCACAGTGTCATTTGGATAAATAGAGGGCATGTATGGGATCTTGGTTAGAGGAAATCCTGCTGCTCTGGTTGGTTACCCAGACTAATTGATTTGGACTCAATTCACACATAAAAGTAACCAAAAGAACGTAATTTATAATTCTGTTATATGTGACTCAGATCTGTGAGCATTTTAAATAAGGATGTAAAAACCAAAACAATTAGCTATAAGGGGCTAAAACGCATCACAAACGCATCATTTGATTCAATTTTAAAGAGAAATATTGATTGATGCAGTTTTTTTTTTTTTTTTTAATCCAGATTACAGTTATTCTTTAGGTGTTTAATGCCCACTGCCGTCCATACGACTCAACTCCTGCCCTTTCATTCACAAGCAACTTCATTTCTGCAATACCATTCACGAGGGCAAAATCAACACCCACAACTGCTATAACAACTCTCCACATGACTGGTATGAGAGTTCATATTGTTGTTCGGCTCTGCATGATCTGGATAAAGATAACATGTCAACTTGCTGTTGGGCTCAAAGGGAGATGAGAAAAGATAGAGGGAGGAGGTGGGGGGAGGGTAGGGGGAGGTAGATTCAGAGATAGATTAGGCTTGTGATATGCCAGCGATGTCTCACAAACACACACACACACATGCAGACACACACAAACACGGGCAGATGTGTCAACATCAGCAGAACTAATGTAGCCTTGTCTTCTTTAACCTACTAACGTGTTATTACTGAGCTGTCTAGGCATGTTGACCACAATGACCGGCTGTGCTTGAGTGTGCATGTGCATGTGCATGTGCGTGTGTGTGTTTGTGTGTGTGTGTGTGTGCCTGTACATCTGCAGTGGTTGCTGTTTTCGAACTTGTTTGCTTTATGTGTGTTTGTCTGTATTTGTTTATTAGTTTTGAAACTCTTGCGCTTCTGTTGCTTTTTTTATGTGTGTATGTGTGTGAGTGTGTGTGTGTGTGTGTGTGTGTGTGTGTGTGTGGAGGTGATTTTGTGTGTTTGTGCGCATGCATGTGTGCAGTTGGCTACATTGGTATGCAGGTATGTGTGTGTGGTTGTGGATCCGGGTATAACTTGTAACTTGCTCCATGAGTTACTGTAAATTGATTGTGCACTGTTTTTTTATGCGTGTGTGAGTGTGTGTGTGTGTGTGTGTGTGTGCATATTTATGAGTTTGCCCATTGTATGTGTGTGTATGTATGTGTGTAGTCTAAATAGAGCAGTGTTTGTGATGAACTAAGAGAATGGTCATATTGTTGAGGAACCAAAACAACAAGGCCTTGGTTTGAGCTGGGAGCGTCCTGTGATGACACAGTGTGTGTGTCATTTACGTGCGTGTGTGTGTGTGTGTGTGTAGTTCCAATCCTTTACAAGGTTGTTTTCTGGTTCAAAGACCTTGCGTGGCTCTCCCTGGATGGGCTGTCTCAGGGGTCGTTTACATTAATACCACAGTGAGGGATGAAGTGAGGCGGGGTGAGTTTTTTGTTCGTGTGTTTAAGACAACGCTGTAATGACAGGAGCACGACGAGGGGAGGAGTTTGGCACACTTTTGGAAGACAGGAGGTCACCAATGCTCTAATTTTTCTTTTGCTCTGCTGGAGCCACCAACCTGTCTAGACAGAGCGAGCGTTTCTTAACGTCCACCAAGCACAAGGTATCTTCTTTGTATGTACAATGTAGCTCAACTCATGGAGCTAAACTCATCTGTTAGTGTTCATGTTCTGGTGGAGAAATAGTTTTTTTTACACCTCAAACATAGTCATAGTAAACAGTTTAACCTCCAGCATCTGAGAAACACATTTACTGTAACAAACCGTCTTTGCAGTGTCGTACATCCATCAATCTGATCTTGAATTGAGTCTTGATTCTTTTCTTTTTCTGCCCTTTTTTTATTTACAGAGCATAAACAGCCTATATTTTCACTTCCTCTCTAGATGAGTGTTAAAGACGCATGCAAAAATCATGAAATGTGGAAAAAAAAAAAGAAAGAAAAGAGGAGGAGAGGAACATGACAGGGAATGTTAAAGATGATGCATCCCGGTCTCCAGTGCGGCGACCCCAGAAATATTCGGACTGTCTTGTCACCGTTAAAGTGTCCGACTCAGTGAGATGAACTCCTACCGTTAACGCTGTTGAGACCCCGTTGAGCTCGGTGTCAGAGTTCAGTTGGTAGTTTTAGCTCACGGGGCTAAATTTCAGCTCACATGGCCATAATGTTAAAGGAAATCTATATTAGAGCTGTAACAATTAGTTGATTAATCGATTAGTCAACCTACAACTACTACAGCTACAACTATTTTGATAATTAAATAATCATTTTAGTCACTTTTTTAAGCAAAAACACAAGAAATTACCTGATTTTCATTGTCATACGTGACATTAGACTGAATATTTGGGGTTTTGGACTGTTGGTCTGACAGAAGACATCGCCTTGGACAGATCAATCGATTCATTGATGAATATAAGTCTTAGTTGCAGCCCTAATCTGTATACAGTAAGTGTGTTGTTTCTAATAATAAGATCCCACAGTTGTGATAGCAAAGAGCCAAGAAGAAAAACTCTAAATGGAGAGCAACGAAGACACTACACCATTTTTTTTTCTGCATTTGTTTGCCAATTCATGAGAAAAATATCCCTTTAGGTTGCAATATATGACTTCTCTTGCCAGCTGTTTGTTTAATCCGTTAGCTCTTTACAATACAACATTTCATCGTGGGCAGGAACAACTTCTGTGAGGACGTGTGCCTGCACGGGCTGTCGACAGTTTTATATTTGGGGATATGAGGTGGGCGGCTCGACCAGTGAGACCAGCAAAACCAAAACAATGAGGAGAATGCGTCTTAAAGCTTTAGAGATCTGCACGCTTGCACACACATCGTTACAAAAATATATGATCATATATTTGAGTTCACCGGATCTTATCCAGAGCAGCATTATTATTATTTAGCATACATGTATGGATGGATTAATAGCAGCTCAGAATAACTTTGTTTATGTTTGTTGTTTGTGTTCTCTAGGATCTGCTCCACCTCTCAGAGTGTGACCTTTTGGAGCTGGGAGTCCACAATAACCTCCACCGCCTGCACCTTCTCACTTCTCTACGCCTCCTCCAGGAGCGAGAGAGGAGGAGAGGTACTCAAACACACACACACACACACACACACACACACACACACACACACACGGTCTATCCCATCAGGTTGTCGGTTCTGGCTCCATGTTTTGAGTCGCCAAGCTTCTACCTTTCTGTCTTTCTACCCCGTGTACCCAGAGAGGAGAGACAGAGAGACGAAGATAAATAGCATTACTGTCATGTAAAGACATGCATATGGGGGGGGGTGGGGGTCTTGTAGTGGTTGGGGGTGGAGGGTGGGTATTCTGTTAGAGGACAATACTGTGTCACACACACACACACTCATACACACACTTCTAAAGCTGTCAGTAAGTGAGGAGACAAGTGCTGAGGCCTGGAGTCCTGCTGGGTTTAATCACTTCTACAAGTGTGTGTGTGTGCGTGTGTGTGTGTGTGTGTGTGTGTGTGGCAGACTGCTTTGTTTGCTTAGGTTCCCATGCATTACTCTGCGAAATCCAACTGTTGTCTGGGTTTCAAGTCCAGATTATACCAAGTGAAGAAATCATTTTAGTCAATCTTCTGAATCTGATATGTAACACCAGATTTAAATCATTGACCTCTGCAACTGTTCATTAATGTACAACATTACATTAAAGGCAGAAATATACTAGAAACTAAATTTTGTGCAGGCAGTTTTTTTTGCATGTGTGACAATTTTCTTTGATGCCCACTCAACTTTTTTTTATGAAGCCAGACTTTATGAAGTTGTGAGAGGAAGCGTGGACTATAAAGACGTAGAGTCTCTTCCTATCTCAGAGTTAACCCCGCCAAGTCGACATCTGGATTTGAGCGTCTTTAAAAAAAAAAAAAAAAAAAAAAAAACAGACATCAAGCTGCAGGAGGTTAAAGACTTTTCACTCACAGCGCTGCGTTTGTCAGGAGATCCGATTCAAACTGTCAGAAGTTTCAGAAATCGGATGAGAAAAAGTAATACTTAGTATGGCTTTTATACAAAGATAATATGTTCGAGAGATAAAAAAGCATACAATATGATATAATATGAAATTATCTACACTAACACAGGTTTGCACAAACTATTAATTGGGTTGTTGATGATCAAAATAAGGATTTCATGCAGTTTTTGGAGCATTATTGTATGAAATTAATTAATTATAGTAAGAAATAAAAAGTCTGTCTTATATCAAATGATGTTGATCGGATACTTCCTCCTTTCTGGTGCACTCTGCTTTACACACTTGGAAACAAGTTTTTACAAAAATCTCCACTTGACATCATCTCTACATTTTTTTTTCTTCCCTTTCATTTATTTTTCCTCTTTCCGCACTTATTCTTTAACTTATGCAATCATTATTTGCGACCTTAAAGTCCCGATGGCCTCTAGAAGAGCCAACTCTTAACATGTTGTGCATGCGTGTCTGGACTTCATCATTTTACAGAGATTGATTTTATTTGATATGTTTTTGATATATGTCAAAACACATTTAGTTAACATGTTACCCAAAGTGTGAAGTTGGCCTTTTGATGGCACTAGATGAAAGGTCAGTGTCACGCTGTCGTCCAAAGTGCTAGACTATGAAGAACAAGAGAGTACTGAAAGAAAAAAAAACCTATAGAAACTCAAAAAAACAAAACAAGAAAAGAGATGTCATGTTGTTTCCGACACCCTCGACAAGTGTTTCACAAGTGACGAGTGAGGGACGAGAACCAAAGATGTAAAAAAAAACAACAAAAAAAAACCACGTGATGAGGATTTCACAGATTACCACTTTTAAAAACGTACATTTGCACATTCCTGAGATCGCTGTGTGACCGCCGGCGGAGCCCTGACCTGCAGGGTTGAGGACTGTTGCTGAGGTGAAACAGCCTCTAGTTGAAATCACTCAGTCACCAACTACTGTGGTATTATCTGTCTGCCTGGCAGCCTGCCACCCCTATCATTACCACAAAGGCCAGATTTGTTCAGCTAATGGTATCCTTCAGACACACACACATATACCACACAAACACACACACATACGCAGCATCTTCCAAAAAATGCCATCTCAACATTTGACCCAGATAAGAGCATTCCAGTGAGAGCACCTTCAGGATCAAAACACTTGCATGCTTGCTCACACTCTGCGTCCAGGCACATTCATTTCATCTTTGGCTACAGTATATGATTACGTGTCTAGAATAGGAATCTGTGTGTGTGTGTGTGTGTGTGTGTGTGTGTGTTTGTGCCAGGTACTTTCCTTGTTGGCAGGGATTAAAATGCAGCAGAGAAGTAGAGATGCTCCAATTAGGGACAATTAGAGGGTGAAATTGAAAGTCGCAGTAAAAAAAAAAAACACACACACACACACGTGCACGCTCATATTTCACATATTTGAGGCGTTTTTAGTTTCGGGTTGTGTTCAGTCGCAGTTGTTGCTATGACGCTGACGCTGCTCTGTGGATGCTTATTATGTTCAGAAGATTAACTGCGAGCATTAGCCGCGCTCTTGTTTGTAATTTCAAGTAGAAAATACGGCTGTAATGCCATGTTATTAACACATTTATTACGATGGATGCTCAACGCTTACAGAGGAAATATTGAAACGCGTCTTATCACACGATGACATCACTTATTACGCATATTAATGGATGATTCTTCTAAAGCGACAAGACCGTACTTTCCATCGGCAGCTTCTAATTTGAGTCATTTTTCGAAGTGATGCACTGTAAAACAATGAATCCCGTGTGGACAAACCTAATCCTAACCCTTGCCACATGTTTTATTTTATTATTATTACTGAAATGCCCAAATGACATTTAAAATATTGAGAAAATGTTGCCAATTAACAAATCTGGCAAGTCAAAAACCCTTTCTTGCAGCACAATATCCAATGGTAGAAACTACAGCATCATCAGGACTTTATACGACCACCTCCTCACGATAGCGTAAATGTAGCACTTCGTCACATTCGTACAAGTGAACATAACCCAGACAGCAATAACATTTGTCAGTGTAATGTAATTTGGAAAGCGGTTTAAGCAGCACATGATATATTAACACAGTTTATCAACCTATCCCTCTAGATCCAGAGAGTGATTTTGGCAACAAATGCAGGCCGCTCCCTCCCAAAATCAACACTTAAGTCATGTAAATAAGATCATTATGAAGAGTATGAAATCATGAGTGTTAGTAGGAAAGGTATGACTGTGCATATGTAAGTGTAAATGTCATATCTGACTGTTTTGATGTAGTTTTTTTTTAAAACATTTAGGTAATCTGCTGGCACCATCAACGTATAACAATGCCCTAGTGGCATATTTACATTCTCTGTTCAGTCAATCATTCATTCATTATACTAACTGTCTCTTCCTGAACCATAAACTATATGAGCTGAGGAAGTAAGTGATGTGAATACCAGAACACACACACACACACACACACAACACATTGCTGCGGCATGCTAAACGTGGCCTCGACACAAGTTTTGCATTGTTCGTGTGTTGCTGTGTGTGTGAGAGAGAGAGAGAGCGAGGGAGCAGGTGTTCATACAGACAGTTTGTTTGCTGGTGGTGGACAGTGATGTTGCCATGGTGACAGAATACTTCCAGTGGTCAGTTGGGATGTTTACTAAAGATAGACCTCTGTTTCACATCGACGATTACACACGTTAATAGCTGGCAACACACTCGGGCTCCATCCTGGCGTTTGTCTTTGTTCGGTGTTTTCGCTCATTTAATTGTCCCCCACACACTTTTTAAAGCCTTTTCAAATGCCAGATCCGAAGCCGTCGGTACCGCTGTTTTTTTTTCTTTTTCTATTTTTATTCCTCTAGTTGGGTTTTCAAACTTCAACAAAGCCCGTCTAGTGGAGGTACTCTCTGCTCATTGACCCTGAGTGATATCACAGCGGCTGCCAGGAATAAGACTTATCACACCATGACCCCTTGAAAGCTCACGATGCCAGTAGGGTCTCATTGGCTTCAGTCGATGCCAGCTGTTAAATTTCTTTTTGTTAATGAACTCCGAGGCAAACACACAGGCTACATTCTTCACAAGCTAAGACTTTCCAAACCTAACTTTTGCTTTTTAGATATTTTTTTTTTGTCAGTGTCCAGGGAACGAAAAAATAACACACGCACATAATTAATTAATGGAACGACATTGTCTGCGATTTATAACTCGGAGGAGGAGGAGGAGACGTCTCAGACATCTTGGAACAAAGCATTCTGCTGCTACAAAGCCAAAATTAGGACAAGTTAGATATCAAATACCATGTTCATTTGTGTATCCTTGAAAAATGACTCTCTAGACAGATGGATCACAATTCATGTCATTGGTAATATCCTTTTTTAAAAGAATATTATTCTTTTGTCAGTGTTGTGTAGCGTCAAGCTGTTGTTGTATATCCAGAGGTTTTAAAGCCCGTGACCTTTTACATATTAGATCATTTGTTACTCGCTACAAAGGAGTACAGGCCGAGCTAAGATAATCTCCCTTGCGAAGGTGATAGACCTTCATCAACATGACCTCCTGTTTAATACGAAGTGTACTATAAACATATTCCTCTCTCAGACTGTGTGTGTCTTGAGAACACCAATGGTGCCATCAACAATCTGCCGTTATCTCTCTCGTATGTCAAAACAGGGAAGATCCAGATCCCAGAATTAGACTGATCCAAGATAGGAACAGCCAAAATTACATAAATACTGGAAGAAAAATTGAAGTTGGTACATTGTGGGAAAACATTTTGTCTAGAACTTTGGCTAACAGCAACGCTGCTTGAAACAAGATTTGTAGTCACTGAGTGTACATGTTACTGGATTTTTCTACTATGCACCCTTGTTTTGGTTGACATTTATGTATGTTTATACGTTTATAATTGATGAGCATGTTGATGCGATCGCAATGGATGCCTAAAAAAATTCCCCCAACGATCAAAAACATTGTAATAATAAAGTAAAAAGTCAAAAAAAACTTGTTGCCAAGCTTCCCAGTAATGTTCTTCCAGGCTATATGTTAGGTCAAATAGCTCTTCCAGCCAAGAAGAAGAAGAAGCTGAACATCATTTATCTGCTTCTCCAAACACATGAGGCACCCAGAGCATGCATAGATTGTATATAAAGATGGACGTAGCGATGTGTGACGTCACCTGTTGGTTCGCACCGGAGCTGATTTGAAGCCGCGGAAGTTGCAGCTCATGGTTGGCTCTATTTTTGCCGTTTGAAGCCAGGACCTTCCAAATAAGGAGTTGCAAGGTGTCGCCTTTCACGCTCTGGATGTTCGCCCCAGACCAAAGCGAACTCTAGCTTAACCATGAACACAGGGCGGCGCACACTCGGGCTAACAGGGCGGGTATCATAATCACATATCATTAAACTTGGCGAAATGGCAAATAACAGTCCATCAAGTACTAGATCCAGGGAGAGCAGTGAACGGTTAATTACAGCTGTCAATCAACACCCACATGGCGGACATCAAAGCTGCTATAAGTTTTCGAATCTTTCCAAAAAAGACCACCAGCACACTTATTAGAGGACCTGAGTTTAGTCATTGAGACCACAATGACTTGTTGGAGCCAGCTTCTAGTGTCCAATAAGTAAATAGCAACATTTCTGTACAGTATCTTACATGATCTTCATAAGAAAATGTTAATAAAAAGTCATTAAATTACAAAAAGAGTTATTTTTTTGTGCTTGATGTTCCACAGAAAGCATGAGGACATGAGTCAGAAAAATTAGCAGATGTCATTCTACCTGAAAAAACATATTTGAACCCATAATTTTCCTCTTTTTTTTATTTTTTTTTATTGTAAAACCCTGAGGCTGCAACCAGAGGAATGAGGAGCGGCCTAACCCTGCGCTGTTTACACGTCACACACTTTTCTGATCAGAAACACACATGGATAACTCAAGTATGCATGTGTACAGGTCCGTAAGGGAACGAGGGAGTGGAGGAGGGAAGAGGAGTGGATGGAATGAGGGGGAGAGGAGAGGAGAGGAGAGGAGAGCAGAGGAGAAACGGGGAGGAAAGGATGAAATCGGGAAGAGAATGTTCCTAACAAGGAGTAATTGGAATACCACGAAACTCGACACAGAAAGAAACAGAGAAAAAAAAATCTTTGCTTATACGAGTCGTGATAAATTAGTGATACTCAAGTCTAATTATATGCAGGTGGCAGCTACAGTAGGTGTGGATGCCAAACCCATCAATTTAATGGTCTCAGACGCACCGATGCCCCGAGATGGATTGCTCGTCGGTCGAGTGACTCAGCGAGGCGTCGCGCCAAAAATGTCACGCTGCCCCGAAGGCCAATGGGCCAAATCAGGGCTCGGCCCGAGGACTCACCCTAACAGGAAGTACAGAGAGGAAATGGCCGAAATGGCGCGGCATGCAACAAACATGTTTTACAATAAACATTTTGGTTTGCAAACGTTACTGACGTTGAAGATAAAGCCCTTGATCCTTTTTTTTCTGTTTCCTGTCCAGTGCAATTAATTCTGTATGATGCATAAAAAAAAAAAAAGTCTAGAAATAGTCAGTGGAGGAAATGCCACTGTGCTGCGGACTGGGGTTTTCTTCTCTGCCTTCTCTGTTATTTTGTATTTAAGGACACTTTTCTGTGTATTAACATTTACGTATCAAATGTCTGTAGCACCTAGAGGAGAAGATATTGATCCCCTAACAAAAAAATATCAGGACCAGGGCTGCAACGAATGATTATCGGTCAATCTGTCTTATTTGATTTATCCATAAAATAAATAAATTCTGTTATTTTTCCCAGAATCAAAGGCGTTGTCTTCATATGTGTTATCGGACTGTCAGTGTGAAACTCCAAATATTTAGTTTTACTGTCATGTATGACAAAGAAAAGCTGACATTTTTTGGGAATTGATGCTTAAAAAGTGACTAAAGCGGTTAATCGATGAATCATTGTAGCTCTGATTGACGACAGGACTGACGAATCTCCTCGGAAACGTCCTCGTAGGTGAAGCTGCGTCAGATGATAAGCCCAACCGGGGACAAATAGGAAACCTTAGTGTGAGAACGTGTCATATCCGTACAGCGCTAAAGTTGGTATAAAGCCACTTAAAACAAACATTTTAAAAGTGTTTTTTGATGAGAGGTTTCGTATGCGTGTGAGGCTTCGTAAGCTCTTTCTTCACAAGGACACACATCAGCCAACACAGGACTGACCTGCACCTCCCCTCCACCACCACCCTTTCAGGGGGGCTCAGGTGATTCAACAGTTGATTACAGATTACCCTCCTGACTCACTGTACACTTTCCTGGAAATACCCCCCTTAAAACACACACACACACACTCACACAAACACACACACAGGCCAAGATTTTTCACACGCCCATGTGAAATAGTTCAAGATTTACTTTTAGAAAAAAAATGGAATTCAACTTCAGTTTAGATTTTTTTTTTTTTTTTACTCCCAAGTAGTCCTCCCACATCTACTGAAGCACAGGAGAAACTTCTAAACTCTAAGCTTTGACATTTAGGCTGTGTTCTCTGCTGTGTGATTTGATTAGCATAACCTAATACCTCAGGCTCTTTTTATTATTTGGATTTAATTGATTATATGCTTAATGGTTTGATAGAGGAATGATGGCTTTTTTTTTTTTTCTTTCAAACTACGTGACTGTGCCTCCTCTAAGGTTTGGTGAGAGCGTATGGGCTGTACTGTATGTGGGTTTAAAAAAAGGTCAAATGTGAGCAAAAACACAACCAAAAGTAAAGCAATCAAGGAGGAAAATTAGTAGTTCTCATTTCCTTTCCTTTGTTGCGCCTTATGACAACATTTTACTCACCAGAGTTGATTGCTGTGATCTGTGGCGAAGGAAGCGGGAGGCGGGAAGTGGGAGCAGTCGGTTGGTAGCAGATTATAAAAATACCAACGGTTGAATTGTAAACCGTTAATTTGGGAACTGAAAGTGAAAGTAAACGCATCCAAAGAGACTGTCAGATCGGCTCATGACGTGCAGAATGGACACACACAGCAAAAAATAAACAGGAGAAAGTTAAATCCAGGAAGTCATGAAAATCTAATTGAGGTTTATAGAGGAAGTTTTGGATTAAAAATAATAATTTTTGATTTCATACTAAAGTTTTTGGCAAAAATGTATGTATAAAGGTTATAAGAAGTCCCTTACCACAGTCGGGGCCTGTTTTGCCCTCATGCTCTTTGGAGGATTTCTTAAACTTCACAAATTTAGTGTGAATAGCTCAAGATCAAAAGATGCACTTTATGTGGCAGCATCTGTGTGTATGTCTGTGTGTGTGTGTGTCCATGCGGGCCCATCTGATCATCTTGGCTTTCATAGCGGCAGGATGGGCTCCTTGTATTGTCTGAAAGGAAGCGCACGCGCACACACATAAATGCGCACATACATGCACGTGTCTGGCTGTTATCAACTCTAGACAATACAGAGGAACAGGAGGACAAAGACAGGAGAGAGTGTTATCCTGAGAGCCAACACACACACACACACACACACACACACACACACACACACACACGCACACTCAACATGACCTCATACCTGATGTAATGACACAAGGAAAGCTCTTCTACTTGTTTCATCTGCTTCACCAGATGAAACTTAATCATTTTTGCCAACATTCCTCCCCATAGGCTACTTGATCGCTGTGTCATAAGTCGATTTTCAACTCCGACACTGAGCTGATTTATGTTTCAGCCGACGGTGAGTCAAGTAGTTAAACATCATCGAGTCTTGAGTGCACCTCAAGTTGCTCAAACATGTCACAACCATGGGTTTTTTTGTTGTTTTTTTTTTTTTTAAATCCCCTCTCTCTCTCTGCAAATGGCAACATTAGGTCACATCTAAATCTTCCCTAAGCACCAGGCCAGTTGGTGGTGTTGGTGTAAGAGGTCCCAAACAAAAAGACTTGGAGCATGAAATATGAGGCTGTGCAGGGAACACAGAGGAGGAGGAGGAGGAGGGGGAGGAGGAGGGGTGAGGTGGTGGTAGAGTAGAGGAGAGGAGAGGAGGGCAGAGGGGAGTTTTGTTCAGTGCCGGAGGGGGGGTGGCACAGGGGGAAGGAGGGGGTGCAGGAGAGACAACTCGGCTAAAAAAGAAAGAAACTCCTCCCAAACACACAGTAGACCAGGAGGAGGGGCTGGATGCTCGCAAATCACTCCCCAGAGAGCAAGAGAGCGAGAGAGAGAGAGAGAAAGAGGGAGGGCAGGGCTTGTGATTGTGCGGCGCTACTTGTTGTTGCCTGTCTGAAGGAGCGTGAGCGTATTAGTCCTCCAGCCGGTCAGCCAGTCAGCCAGCCAGTCAGTCATTCAAGCAAACTCTGAGATGGAATAAGTTTTGTTAGAAGTTTGTAAGACTGAAAGATAGACCCGAGCAAAGAGCGAGAAAGAAGGGAAGTGTTCACACTGACAGGTAGGAGTGAACATGTGTGTGTGTTTTAAGTGAGTGTACATTCAGTAGACGTGTGTAGGAATGTGTGTATGTAGATGTTGATAGTGATGCAGACACTTATCTGTGATGGTCATCTTCTTCTCAAGGTGCATTTTTTTATGTGTGTGTGTTTTGTTTTTTTATTGTCTATGTTTTGGGGATGTCTCATCATCTTAACTACAAGTTAAAAATAGCAAAATGCATTTTCTCTCTCTCTCTCTCTTTCTCTCTCTCTCTCTCTCTCTCTCTCTCTCTCTCTCTCTCTCTCTCTCTCTCTCTCTCGTGCCATGGCTCCTGTTTATTTCACTACACTCTCGTGCTTTCTCTTCTCGGTCTGTGAGCTGTCCATCTCTCCATCCTGTTGGTTGAACTGTTTACAGCTCGCAGTTTAAAAAGGTTTGCTCAGGGACTTTTTTTTTTTTGGGGAGGGGGGGGGGGGCAATAAGTTGCCATCCCAAGGCACTGGGTGTAACTGTGGTTGTTGGGATTGGTGGTATGAGCTGAGGAAGCCCCAGCAGGAAATAATTACATGAAATATGACAAATAAGATCTGCCATTGAGATTTTTCTTGCTTAGCTGTTTTTGAGTAAGTTTGATACTACTTGCTTTTGTGTATTGGAGCTTTTAATGTTTCATAGATGTTTACTTGCTCTGACTATAATCCGGTTTATTCATTAGACATAATTTCAGAGACACTTCTGCCAAAGAAGTTGAAGAAATTTCAGTTTTAAAACCTTCTGCAACAAGTAACATCAGCAGTCTGTAATATACACATTATATAGATGTAAAGCCATTCATATTTATTGTACCATATGACTTTACTGATTTTTAAAATGGAAAGCAAAACAGTTGGCGTCACTTAAGAAGACTTCTTGGCTAGAAACACTTTGACAGGTTGAGTGAACGCTGCTCAGATTGAAGCTCTGACCTTTCAGTTATGAGTACACATCTTTAAACAGCAAGCCACCCATGAGATGATGACAGAGACAGATGTGTGTGTGTGTGTGTGTGTCGAAGGTGTTTTGGTGCAGATAAACACATGCAGCAGGTTGTGTCAGACATTACTCAGTGATGTTGTGTCTAAACGTGGTAGCGGAGTTGAACCGAGCCAATGAGGTTCAGCCTTGAGTTAATGCTGAGATGTGTCTGTGTCGGATTCACAGAGCTCAGCTTTTAAACTCTGTGATGGTCGTGAAACACCGCTGGGAGTGCGCGTGTGTGTGTGTGTGTGTGTGTGGGGTGTTGTGTTACTTGCCTTAGTGGGATGAGGTGGTTGGTATTCCAGCGAGCCATCAGCACTATGTGACCTGTTGGTCTTTGCAAAGACTGACTGGATGACTGACTGACTGACGACAGAAAAAAAAGTACATTTATTCACATTCTTTACTTAATGATCTCAAAAGTATTGTTGATGCTCTTCATGTTTCTTTTTATCTTTCTATCTTTTTCACGTGTTCTGACTATGAGCTGCTGATTTGACTTGAATGAAACTGAGAGTCTCATTTCAATTATACAGGTCATATAAAAAAAAATCTTATGAGAATGGATCAATATATATGTATTTTTATTTTTTATCTTTATACCTTGAATTCACTCCAATGACTGTACATGCTGAATAAATAGGTGTTAGCATGCACACTGCGCTTAAATGGCCACTTCAGGGCTTCACAGCGAACCAAACTGTAAACACGACATTGTTTTATTTCCGTCTTTGCCATTTCATAGGACGAGATGAACCCGATGACCCTGTGATCGCTCTGTAGGCACATATGATCATTAATTGATCGCCTCATATTTGCACACAATGCCTTTTTAAAGGACCGATGTGTAGGATTTCGTGGCACCAAGTGGTGAGGTCGCAGATTGCAGCGAACTGAATGCCCCTACACCCCCTACAGTGGCCATAAAACCCACGAAAAACTCAAAAGTCCCTCTCTAGAGCCGGTGTTTGTCTGTTCTGGGCTACTGTAGAAACATGGCAGCCCCTGTGGAAGAGGACCTGCTCTCTATATAGATATAAAGGGCTCATTCTGAAGTAATGAAAACATGATTATGAACATTATACATCATATTATATGCCACTAAATCACACTTACACACTGGTCCTTTAAGTACAGTGATGAGCTATACAGCAGTATACTGAATAAACTAGCTTGTAAGTACCACAAGGTTAATATAACACTCTGGAAAGAACCATTTCTTATCACTGGCACATTTCCTTCTGATACTTAAAGTGGAAATCTCTCACTTATTTTTATCTGGAATAGTTCTACTTTAATCCACTTATTTGCGTTCTTTCCACTCTCATGTCTGTATGCCAAATATAAAGCTAGAAACAGCAGGCAGCTTAACAAAAAGACTGGAAGAAAAGGGGAAGCAGCCTGGCTCTGTTCAAAAAAATCCACCTACCAGCAACTCTAAAGCTCACTATATGCATGTCATATCTTGTTTGTCTAAATGTACAAAAACTGAAATGTAAAAATGACGATTTCTGGTTTATCAGTGTATGTGCTGGAACTATTTCTTGACTTGGTGGAGTGATCTCCTGAAAACCATCTCTTGTCTTTAGCTTCTAGCATACAGATGTGAGAGCGGTATCGATTTTTCTCATCTAACTCTCAGCAAGAGAGTTAAATGAGCTTAAGTCCTAAAAAGACAACAAGGACTGTTGTTAGACGTAAGGGAATGACTCACTTAACCACAGGTAGACCTGCTCTGTAAATAACATTTAAATAACATGAAACGTTTAGATAGTGTCTTTGACTTTCATATGTCATTACATGCCACATTAACACATTGTTTCATCACTTTAGCAAACAATTCATGATATATTTCTGTTTAATAAGTTTAGAAAGTTTATATGTTCATACACAAACCCTGCATAAATCCTTTTCATGAAGTGACATGCACTACTTTTTCTTTGCAATCGATCACTTTTAAAGCACCTTGTATGTTCTTGCCTCTGGTAAAGTAAAAGATATATAATTATATCTTCCTATTGCTGACTGACTGACTCATGTGACTGGCTCACAGTGACTGTACACAGTCAACACTTATTTTCCACACTGCCCATCTCTACGTCTCATTGTAGACATACGAAATGAGCGCATGCATTCCCAAACACTGAGGGTAGGTGGTGTGTGTGTGTGTGTATGTATGTGAGAGAGAGAGAGAGAGTGAGAGATTCACTATTAAGTATTAAATGGCAGCTACTGCTGGGGGATTTAATAACACCCTCATTTATATATTACACACATACTTAACACACAAATACACACTGGTGGGCCCACGCACTGAAGAGCGCAGTAGGACTCACTCTCTCTCTCTCTCTCTCTCTCTCTCTCTCTCTCTCTCTCTCTCTCTCTCTCTCTCTCTCTCTCTCTCTCTCTCTCTCTCTAACAAAGGCTGGCTCTAAACAGCGGTCATGTGACAGTTGTTCCCATTGTTCACTTCTGGCCAGGGGTGGTTTTGCTAATGCCCTGACGTGTGTGTGTGTGTGCGTGTGTGTGTGTGTATGCACTTACCACGGCAGGAAGACACTTTAAGCCATCTAGAGGAAACCCCTTATTCCCAAGCATGTTGCTGTTTGTGTTCGTCTTCACCATTGTGTTATACTGTATGTGTGTGTGTGTGTGTAATGAGAGACCACTCGCTGTTGCAGCCTGTGACTTTTTTTTTTTAAACTCAATTTCACGGCTAAAATCACATCACTTGTGCAGGGTTTGTTTTAATCTGGATGATCAATTTGAATTGTATGTAAATGAGAAGATTTATAAGATTCCCTACAGTTCAATCTGAATCCCCAAACAGACACAATAGACAATGGTTCTCGTGAATTAGGCTGGACTTGTTGAACCTCCTGAAGGACTTGTGCTGGTCCCCAGATGCCAGTTTTTTTTTTGAAACCGCTAGTTCAGCGGATTAACAACAAAGCTTCACCGACTCCTGATTTATGTGGAGGGTTAGCTAGAGAGACAGACGGAGATAACTGAACATCAAAACATTTTAGTTTGATTTGATTTAACAGGAAAGTTATGTCCTCTAATTTTGAGACAGAATCAAACATGAGAGACGGTCAGTGAGAAGTGAGAAAGAGGAAGAAAGAGAGAGAGAGATATTTGTTTTATTACTAGTAATCCTCCATAATGAGCTGCCTGCTGTCTAAATGTTTATACTGCCATTTCCTCTTCCTGTTAATCTGCACTTGTTTCCCACCCAAGACTTTCTCTCTCTCTCTCTCTCTCTCTCTCTCTCTCTCTCTGTGTCTGTTAGTGTGCGTGCGTGTGTGTGTGTTGGAAGGTCTTTCTAACCCGAGGACTTCACTGGTGTTGGTGACAAAGCAAACCACAGTCCACAAAATATTTCGTCTCCTATGTCATAGTCAAGGAAACCGCTTCTGATTGGCTGGCAGATGTCAATTAAAATGTGTCACTGGTCCTGAAGTCTTATTTTTTCCACTGTAAATTCCTCATTTCGAAGTTTTCTAGACCTTTTAATTCGCTGGCCACAGTTTTTGTCAGTGATTTTAAAAAAAGGTGGAGTTGTGCTCATTGACAGCTCTTTACCTGGTTTATAAAAAACAAGCGAGCCAATCACAGCTTTGCAAGTGGAGTTCTTTTCTTTGTCAAACCCCCTCCAAAAAATGGCAAAAGTAAAACGGCTACAATTGTGGATGAGACCGATGCAGCTATAAGTTGTTGTAATTTACAAAACTAAGAACTCCACAGTCTCCGTATCGCTTTGGCCAATAAGATATACATCAACCGCTCCTAGCAGCTGCTACTGCAGCCACTGTACCAACTGAAAATGACATCAACAGGATACATTAGTCATTGCTCATTGGTTAGGGCAAAATAACGTCCCTGCCAAACTGACTAACAGGCTAATGGGGAAAAAAAATAGACTTTGGAAACCTTACCGTAGTCTCGTGTGATGTCATGATGTCGCGAATCCAGCTGCCTGCAAAGGTAAGACGGTGATACACAGATGGTTCAACCAATCACCTGGCGAGTATTTTTTTTGAGAGTGCCTGACCTTTTCCAAGGACGACTTCTCAAATGAATGAGTGAAACAAACCATCTGGCGCATTAGGTTATCGGATACCCCTAATCCTCCCCTAATCCAACACCTTTTCAGCCTAATCCAGCACCTTTTCAGTGTTGGATTAGTGGAGGCTACGTCCAACGGTTTCTCTAACTTTCTGAAACCGACTAATCTGACATTCACACCCGTTCCACGCAGCGATCGGCGAGGCATACGGCGGTGCGAAAGCTCATCCTTTTAAACAATTATTTGTGTCACTTGTCACGTGAGCAACCTAATGCAACATCGTGAACACCTTTACAGGAGAGAGCGGTCTGAAAACGTGCGCCGTCCCCCCCCCCCTCACATTTGAATTTCCGACAAGATTCAACATGTCATAAAAAAAAGTAGTTCTTTTCTATCGCTGGGTTAAGATGCGGTCACGTTTTCGTTCCTGTTCGACGAACATTTAATGTGTTTCCCAGTCACTTCCATTAAACCACAATCTCCACCTGGCTGCGGCGGATCTGCAGGTCAGAGTTCACCTTTGTTCAGAATTATGCAGGCGGATGTGTCCGTTCGGCCAATGAAAACACTCCCGAACCGTGTTAGAAATTGCAAAGTTTATTATTCTTGTGTGTTTCCTCACCATTTTTTTTTTTATTACATTATCACGCTGCCAGGTTACAAAACTGTTGCATTGTTTTCATCCAGCATTAAGAGATTGTGATCACTCTTTTATTATATCTATTTATTTATTACCCACATCATAAATCTGACATCACTTCCTTTTTCGGGGGGGGGAGGGGGCTGAGCGGGGTGAAAATTTGGTGAATGGGAATGTAATGTGACTGTGTCTATTATTCTAGATAAAAAAAAAGTATGACACATCCACTTCATTTCTGGCTGGGACCATGAACGCTGCTCATAAAGGCTTGATTTTCCTTTGGAGACTCATTGACTTCTCTCTGAGTTGTTCACAGTCTGGTTTTTTTTAATTTTTTATAAATCAAATAGTCCAATATTTTCATCTACAGTTACACATTTTTTGTACAGATCAATGACCCGGGGACAATGACATGCCCATCTTAAATCTTCAAGGTGCTCCAGCTGTAAGACGTCAACATTGACTACGCAGAAAAATGAAACATGACTTTTACTTCTTGAACTCTTGGACGCTCAAAATAACTCTTCCCACTTCTCGGTACACCTTAAACATAGTTCCTGTCAACAGTTTAACTGCCTTTCTAAATCATCCTGGAAGGTAGGCTATTTTAAAAACTGGTTGAAACCACAGAAAGGCTAGTTGTGTTTGAGGCTAGATGACCAGTTAACTCACCGGGGGGAACAAAACCTTAACATGGATCACACAAACAAACTTTAAAAGGGAAGATAACTATTTTTAAAAAAACTCCCCTTTTTGTGCTTGGTATGTTTACACAGTGAAAGTGTGATTATGTCCCGATATAGAAAATTTGGTGAAGGAAATGCCAGTGCTCATTTGTGTGTTTGTGTGTGTGTGTGTGTGAGAGAGAGAGAGAAAGTGAGAGATGTAGGGCGATATGCACCGGGGGCTGAACAGCTGTAGGAAGGAGAGGATGAGGCAGAGAGGAGAGGAGAAAAGAGTCTTTTATTACAAGAGATGGAGGGACAAAAGAAAGAAAGAAGGAAGGGGACAAAGTGAGGAGGCAAAAGAAGAGCTGACATCATGATGGACAGACGGAGAGAGGGAGGGAGGGAGGGAGGGGATGTCTGTGTGGAGGTGGGGACACAAGATTGAAGGAGAAAGGGGAAAAAGATGGATGAGTAGAAAAAGAGACGTGATTGAAATACAACAGAAGAGTGAAATAAGTGATGTGGAAGTAGTAGAGGATAGGGGAGGGATGGTAAAGGGAGAGGTTTAAGGAGAAAGGACATAGATAGAAGGAGAGGAAGTGAGACGTTTCACACCTTCACTCCACTTGGAAATGATCTCTTAAAGGTCTTAGCATGAATAATTTATTTATAAGATTAATTGGCAAAGTATTCATGTGCTTAAGTGCTGCTCATCTGTGTTTTCACTCAGTGAGAGTCGGTCCTTTCTCCTCTGCAGGAGGCGGTGTGTGTCTGGCAGATGGTCAGGGCCACACAAATACACACACACACACACACTCACACAGCTGACCATCCCTCAGGGTCTTATAATAGGTCCTCCTGTAGTCGTTCTGCCCCTCAGAGGAATCCCTACTCTGACCCAGCATGCCTTAGCAGGAGTCTGTGTTGCCTTGAATTGGTTTTACAGTGTGAGTGTGTGTGTGTGTGTGTGTGTGTGTGTATAAACTTTACTTGACTGAAAAGTCTTCTTGAACTGGCCAGCTGTTCCTTTCTCTAAACCTGTATTTGCATTTTTATTGACATTCATCATTGCAAGCTGGTGACTCAGAGACTCCCCTACTAGAGTCGAGTTTATTTCCATTTTGGATTTAGTTCCACACTCCCAACACTTTATAAATCTTAATACTTTTTTTTTTTTTAATTAGAAAAAAAAGACCAAGACACCAAACTTCAGTTTAAGCCAGCGCTGATATTGTTTCACATCAGTTGGAGCTAATTAATCTTCTGAAACTTTCTCACATTTGGCCAAAAATCCTGAACTCACCGTTCTCACATCACAAAAACAAACCGTGTGTTTTGTTGTTAAGCGAGACCGACAGACTTGTGAAGTGTTTTTCTTCTGAAACCGCATCATAGACCATACAATAGCATCTCAGTGAAACGATCTAGCTGATGGAGTTGATAAAAAAAAAAAAAAAAAAACGCTATCACACCCCCTCCAAACCCTGCTCCCTGCACATGCACCCTGCAGCACACCTTGACTTACACATCCTTCATTTTTGAATTTCTGAACCTTGTTTTTCTAACAGAAAATGAGTTATTAATACCACATGGTGTGTTCTTCCCTCCCGCTTCCGGACGTAACAATACAACTAACACCGTGAACTGTTAAACGCTGCAACCTTTTTTTTTTTTTTTTTTTTTTTTTTTTGTGGGAAATTCTCGTTTGATTTCTCACCGGAATTATAATTGAAGGAGATGGATATCAGCTTCCTAGGCTGCGTTCATTACACCGATAGCTTTGTGACATGTTTACGTTAGCGCAAAACAGTGCTGGCAAGGAAAAACAAAAAAAAAAAAAAAATCAGAAGCTTTTACTTCTATGAGAACAAACGAATCAAAAAAAATCTCTTATTAACACATTGTATTGTTTGCTGTGAAGTTCCTACTAAAGGTTACGGTTCACACACACACACACGCTTTCCCCAAATCTGATCAAAATGCTACGATAGGCCGCACAAAGGTAGGAGGAAATACATCACGCTTCAAAACATCAAGTTCAAAAGTTCAGCGAATACGAGAAAGAAGCATTTACTCACTTAACTCTATCAGGATGCTCTTTTTTTTTTTTTAAATTTGATTTCATTTTGATTTAGCGAAACATGTGATTTGATGTTTTCACTTAACTCTTTGCAAGACAGATGATCGTGAAATGTTTGGGAGTATTCCTCTAATCGCTGTGCACTGCCAATGCTTTTTGTTTGTTTGTGTTGTACACTGGTAAATGTTGCGTAACTGAATCTTTTTTGGCTGCACAAGAATTTCCTGCACACAGTTACAGCGTAGTCCGTCGAGCTGAGATCGAAATGAATCACCTCGGGGTCACAATAAGAAACGTGATGAAACAAAATCCACAAGTGTGACAGTAGCGGTACCGTGTCCCTGCATCGCCCTGCAAATTCACAGCGCAGACGACTTTCTCTGATCACAATCAGGCACGGAGGCAACAATGAGAGCACACATCGTTCAGATCAGATCCTCGCTCCTTTTGAGCAGCATAGTTGTCCGGTTCAGATTTGATGTAGATTTAGAGAAGGAGGGAGGATCCGCGGAATCTCCTACCGTCCGCTCTGCCAACGGGCCTGTCGACGGACGATATTTCAGCTCAGTACAGTGTGATTAACTGCCGCATGATGAGTGATTCAGAGCAGATGATAGCGTGCGTCCAGTCATCATCATGCGGCAGAAGGGGAATTTATCAAGAACCTGTTGTGTGTTTTCCATCACTGCCCACCTATCTGTCCACTTCATCTCTGTGTATTTATATCTGTTGTGTCTCTGTCATGGGACAAAATCTACTCCCAGAGTTGTGTGCAAGGGCTCCTTTTTTTCTTAGTAGAAGCTTGTTTTCAGATATAAAGTATTTAAAGCATTCCCCAAATGGTATGACATTCATGGTCCGCCGGATAAAAATACTGCCCGAAGCTGAGGTGGAGGGTCAAACCTCTTTCCTCTTTTCACATTCACTTAATAGGAAGCCGATTTTTCTTATTGTATCTCAGCTGAGCAGCATGGAAGAAACAGCAGGGGTCGAATTCTCCAAAAACAGCAGCTACCGGACCGTCTCAGCTGTGTTGCATTTGAACTGACTGTAAACCGCAACACTTGGAGCGTTGAAGCTTGCTGGGATTTGTTCGTCATGCCTTTTCACATTCAGTTACATACACTAATGCTTTTTTATTATATTTCGGCCATTGTTACAGTAGGGAAGCTCATCATCCTTTTTTTTTGTGTTTATAAAGCTCTCTCGAGGAGTTAAATGTGTACTTGTTGCTTCTTGAAACACATTTTTCTTGATTTTTTGACCATAGAAATAGGGGTTTTGTGGATGGTGTAACAATATAAAACGGCTGTTTAAACTCAGTGTGAATAGATGTAGGATTTGGTTTAACGACGTGTTTTCAAGCCCACACAGTTGCATCTTAACACAGATTGTCATCACAGTTTCAACAGTGTAATTAAGGGTTTTAAATGTTCAATTATTCTTCTTCTTTGTGTGTACATACGGCAGCAAGGCGATGTTAGAATCACACTACTGAGCCAAAAGCTACTGGGATAATGTTATGTAATGACAAGCTTCCCACCAGTTCCCACCAGTTAATGTGTCACTGTGTATTTTTATATTTATGATGATGTGAAAGACTATGTGAGTGTGTGTCAGCCATGAGAGTCTATTAGTGGTGTGTGTGTGTGTGGGGTGGGGGTGGGGGGGTGGGGGGTGGGGGTCACCTGTTGTACTGGCTCTCTTCTCTGTGTGTATCGCGTATCATAATATTTCATCTGCGTCAGCGTGTGTTTGTGTGTTTTCAGATCATACTTCTCACAGTAAGGTGATGCCAGAATATTATAACCTGAACCATCTGTCTTGTGTTACCATGGTTACATAACTGTTACACACCTGAAAGACTTCTACCTTGTCACCTACTTTAATTCCTGCATTTATGACCTCAGTAAAGTAATAAAAAAATCTATATACGCTCAGATAATTGTTTGTGGGAAGTCAACCGCTCAAATGTGCCGGTAAAGCTGACTTTTTTTTTTTTTTTTTATTCCTGTGTGTGTGTGTTTCTCTTCAGAGTTGAGGATGATGGCAGAGGGGCGTTTTGCCAGTTTGCCCAGGTCCCTCCATGCACATCACACCCTGGGAGGAGGCACCTCTCACCCGGGAGTCTCCAGCACCTCCCACGGTGCTCCGAGCAGCTCCAGGAGATTCCAGGCCTCCCTCGCCTCCTCCATGGACCTCCTCAGCTCCAGACCCGGGTGAGTCGGTTGACGAGCAAAAGCGGCTCACAGGAGGAGTGAGGATAAGCTTTGTTCAAATCTATAGAAAAGTTTTTAAATCTAGAGGAAGAAGTTTTAAACAATACCAAATGTCTATGAGTATAATGCAAAAGACATCAAATAGTTCCATTTTATGTAAAAGTGCAGCTATAAATATGATATCTGAATATTTTATCTTGTGTAAGCAAAAACAAATGTCAATAAAGTTTATACGTGAGGTTGAAAGAAGATTTTTCTGCCCTTAGAACTACTTGTGTGGCAAATTTGAGGATAAAATCCCATCTGGAAGAGGATTTGTTTAATAAGCAAAACTATAAACAGTCTTTAGGTTTAGTGGTTTTAACTTTAGTCGCTGTCTCACTCTCCCTCTCTCTTTTTTTCCCCCCCTCTTTCTCCTTCTCTTCCCTCCCCCCAGTCACCCTCCAGGACGTGGCAGCAGCCTATCAGAGCTCCCGGCGTCTTCCTATCAGCCGATCTCCATTCACGGAACTCTGCCTCGACGCAAGAGGGGAGGGTCCAACCTCGCCGCGGGGAATTACACCTGGGACCCCAGAGCCAATCACACGCAGCCAGTGCTTTGCGGGAACACGGCACTGGCCGCCGGACACATCCATCAGCCCATGACCTCACCGCTGGTCCAAAACATCATCGATGACTTCCACGGTTACAGGTAAACACATGTTCAAACGCAGATAAAAAAAAAAAAATGGTGCCAGGTCATGATGCTGCACCTCTCTGTCAGATAACATTTCTACAAGTTATCTGATAATTACTTCTGGGTGCTGGGTGAAAGATTTTATATGTCTTGCTTTATCTTTAACTGTGGCGTTTAAAGGAGCACTCCGCTGAAAAGTGAGAATCAAATATTGGCCCCCTGCAGGCTTGAAAGTGTCACTGCAGTTTGCATTTTTTGCGGAGAAGATCAGCTGTAGACAGTTTGGCTTCACAGCAGTTAATATAGATTCAAATAGTCACAGCAAATGGCAAAAAAATCTAAAAACATTAAGAAATGACGGACTCTATTATGACTAACCACCTTTCAAGCCTCTCTCTTGAGCAACTAATAAATAGTCAAAAGATAGATATTCGCCGGAGAATTCCTTCATGTCAGTCCGAGCATGAGCTTGGCTCTATATCATCAGCGACTCGTCATACTCTGGAGGAAAAACTGCATTTATTCTAGTTTGGTTCCTCCTCAGAGCGATGAGTGAAAAAAGAGGAGAAGTTTGGAGTTGGATGTGAGTCTGTAAAGAGAGCCCTGAGGGGGGTGTAGCAGTTAGCTCAACTTCAGAAGGAACACACACACAAACACACACACTTCATCCTTCATCATGTCCTCCCATCTTTCCATCTCTAGTGTAGAGTTACAACAGACTGTATCTGATGTAGCCAGCTTTGTGTGTGCGTGCGTGTGTGTGTGTGCGCTTGTGTGTGTGTGTGTGTGTGTGTGCACGTAGCCTCCAGCATTTGGGTTACCTTTTGTAGGTCAGGGTGTGGCAGGACAGATCAGAGATTACTGTGAACTCTTTGTCTGCTCTCTCTATCCCTCTGCCTTCTTCGCTGGATACATTTCATACACTGCTGACATACACAGCGGGACAATTTGTCCAGGTCGAATTCAACCCGCGCAGGTGGCTCGTTAACGAACAGCGTCACGCTCTCTTCAGTTTTCATGACTCGAGTATCGGGTGCTTTGTCACTCTACTGCTTCCTTTTTTTTTTAAACCTCACAAGAATAAATGAGAGTCAAAGCATCAGATTCATCAGCAGAAATGGAGACGGCTCTTTCCTTTGGCAGGTTGCTGTTGGTTTTTAGTATCACCATGATGTAGGCAGCACATTAAGCTGTCTGAAGATCAAAGAAGAGTGCTTAGTAATGATGCAATTAACCCGCTAATAGCCTCACAAATACAAAGGAGGCTATCATGTATGAGTGACAGCAGGTATGACAAGATATTTTAGACACAAATCTCAGTGTCCATATTGATTTCATATCTGTTGATTAGCTTATTTGACTTACTGTCAATCAAATCGTTGGTCTTAAGTAAAATGTTTAGCGATTTTTGTAATTTCATAAGGATTGTCCTCACAAAAATGATTGATGATGATCATAAAAACGTTTATTTTTTTCATAGAAATACCCATACAGGTTGTTTACACATTGTTACTTACTGAAGAAAAAAAATCCACATGTTATATTAGCTACACTTCATAATTTGGTTTAAAGCAACCAAAAGCTTCCAAACCCACAAATTTCCTTTCAGCTGACTTGTTTTGATGTTTTGAAAACTCCACATGTAACAGAGTCCGCTATAAAAAAAAAAAGATAAGGGAGTGTATCTCTAAGGTATGCGACCACTGGACAGTTGGTCTTGACTTTCCATTGCTCATGCTGTCAGTTGACCTTAGACCCCTGACCTTATGTTGCACTAGCTCCTGATTGGTCAGTTTGTCTTTCTGTTAACCCCTGTGGGCAGCTCAGCAGACCACCAGGAGAGGAGGAGGAGGAGGAGGGAGACGGCGAAAAGAAAGAGTGGAAAGAAGGAGAACAACGAGAGGGATGAGAAGGGGGGTGGAGAGGAGATCGACTGTTGACATATGCAGCCTTTTTTTGTTAAAACGCTGCTGAATTCTCGTCTGTCTGTTGATGACATGTTGATGAACTTTTCCTCAGATCAAATCAGACCAAGTAGAAAACAGAAACTTGTTCTTATATTAGGGCTGTAAAGAAGTATTTTAAATGTGGAGGAGGTAATCACTGAAAAGATTTGCTGGTCCTGGCACTGGTATACATAATAATAATAATGGTTGCAGTGTACAATACAGAAAAATAGAGCTGTCTCACCAGCATCTACAGTTTTATTTTACTTATTTGGAGCTTCGACTAGCTCCTCTATTTCCTTTGTGCATTGCATCATGTGTCCGTCAGCAGCACGCTTGAAATTCAAATGTTTTTCAGTCCGCATACAAACTTTTTTTGTGCACTCGACATCGTGAAAGCATTAGAGAAATTTCAAAGCCGCTTAGGATTAGAACGTGGTATGGAATTGGGACACAGCGAGCATTTTGTGTATGTGTATAAGTAAACGTGTTCACACTGGAGAAAGTGACAGAGAGTTATGCACAAAGATGGTCACTACGCATGTCAAATTCATCTGCGCTCGAGTCGCTATTGTTGTCCCACAATAGAGAAAACCGCTTCCAACAGCTGTTGGAAGTGATTAGACAGCTGCAGGGACATTATTAGAAAGAAAAACAAAAACAAAGAAAGAAGAAATTCAATCTTTTGGATAAAGATTTTACTGGAACTTTCCAATTTTTTTTTTACATGTGCAGTAGATTTCCAAAGTCACAGTTTGAAGGATGTGCTTCAGTGCACGTCTCGTATCTTGTGTTCGTTTTTATTTCTTGACTACAAACTACCAAAACACAACCTGCTATGAAGATTAGTTAACATCCTGCGCTTTCACTGTACAGGAACTGAGAGCAAACTGTAACGTTACTGTACACTGTAGCTTGTCGATCTTTATTATGGAAAGACACTGACCTCTGTTGGCTGCCTGCTGTCGCTGCATCTAACTCTTTCCTTTGCTCCCGCTGTCTGCCTGTCACTCTCTCACACTCTCACTCACACACAAAATATGGTGCAGATCTCCTTACTGAGGCCAGTTGCGGTCGTGCTGAGTATTGTGTGGTGAAGCGCAAAGAACAACAGTAGCCAGAAAAAGACTGTGGCGAGTTCAGCCTACTCTCGCCCTCCCTCCCTACTCTGTTTTCTCCCTTTCTTTCTCTTTTCTCTCACTAACTTCTATTCTTTCTGTCTTCCTCTCTGCCTCTGTGTCACAGGTCAGTCTTGTGGTCATAAAAAGCAGAAAAAAAAAATCCCGTGTTTGATGCCGTTTCAGCAGTATGGGCAGAAAAAAAAAAAAGGCAAAGTTAGCTGCGGTTAGATTGTGTAGCCTGGAATGTTTGGCCTTCTCGCTCTCACCACACTTTGTTTCAGCTCATTTAGTGCTTACCAAACTGTTGTCAGGGAAGAATAGAGATGTGAAAACACTCATCGAGATGCCAGGTGGACGAGTGGAAGGACAGCGCAGTGGTTGGAAATACATCCTTCTCCTGATCACCTACGGGGCTCCAGTACTGTTTCTTAGCCTGACCTTTGACCTCCCTGAGTGGGGAGAAAAAAAAAAAAAAAAAAGAAAAAAGGGAATTTCCCTCAGTCGTAGCACATTCAGCTCCAGTAAGCTTTATATGGGTGTTGTCTGGTATGTGGTGATTCTTATTGCGCCCACCTCAGATTAGAGAGGTGCCACGGCGGGGATAACGACGGGTAGGAGGTTGGTGTGGGTAGTGTTAGGGGCCAATCAGAGGTCCAGACAACCACCAGAGTCCAGAGGTCAGTATAGTATGCGGTCGGTGACTGGCATTGCTTTTAATGCAAACTGAATGTCTGATGTTAGTTTACATATGTGATGACAGTAATTTCTCATCATCTTTTCTCTTCTTCCTTACAGCAGTAGTTAAAGTATGACCATTATAATCATTAGAAGGCAATTAAATACAAACAAAAGTAAACATCAGTGTCATTTGTTCCTTTTAAACGCTTTATCATGATGTGATTTACAGAAAAAATGATATAAACAGAATATATTTGTCAGAATATTTTAAATATACGGCTTGAAACCGAACAGAATAAGGCAAAAAATGAATTAAAATTCAAAATAAAAACAGCTCTTATAAAGAATGCATACATATTAGCTTAGAAGAAATAAAATAGCCACATATCTCCTTCTTTTAAGAAAAAAAAACAGCAGGTAAAGCAACAAATATCCACCCTAGATCATCAGCATTTTTATCAGAGTCCGTGTTAACATCAACTGCAGCTACTGATGTCTCCTCTGTTGTGAGGATAGCTGTGTATATTTGTGTCAGGATGCGTTGGATTACCTGAAACCGGATCAGCCGTAATACGCCGAGTCTTCTCGCTTTTGCAAAACTGGAAATCTGCAGTAAGATCCTGAGGGTGATGAAGAGGCCCGAGCAACTCCACCTCTCCTCCTACGAATAATGACTATACATTGTCGTGAATGGGGGCTTCTGTTCGGTTACATAACTAAATCCCGCTCATTATTTTTGGGGCCATATTAAAACTGAGAGGACTTAGAGCTAAACATGTTTGGTTTGGTAAGTATCGGACTGCGCTAATATTCCCGTGGGAACACCGGTGCAGGCTTAAGGGATCTAAACTACCAACCTCGCAGATGTAGTCTGGGATTTGAGCTAATTACCTCTTTCGCTGAGCCCTCGGATATAAGCCTCCCTGTAGAGAATCTGAGCAACGTTAATGCACTCAAGTAGCAATATTCAAGGCGAAGATAGAGAGCACCCTGAAATAACGGGAGTAATACATGAGGGGAATACTTGACTTGCTGGTGGAAAATATAGTGCGAGAAAATGTGTAAGACGGTGTGTAAGAAAAGAATATGAAAGTGTATCTAAAGAGAGACGATGGGACAAACTTTCTGATGTGGTTGTAAACGGTTTTTGGAAGAAAGAATCAAGGGGGGGAGAAAAAAATGCCCAAAAAGAGAGTCTGTGTGTGTGTGTGTGTGTGTGTGTGTGTGCTCTAACCTCCATGTGAATTTGTCAGTGGACTCAGAAGGGTAGGCGTGTGGCTGTGATGTGTGTGTGTGATGGTGGGGGAGGAGAAGGAGAGAGTGAGGGAGAGAGGGAGAGAGGGAGAGAGGGAGGCCAAGTCAGGCAGGCAGGCAAGCAGCGAAGTGAACATGTTTACCGCTGACTGAGAGAAAGAAACAGTGAGAGACAGACAGCGAATGGGACACAGAGTTAAAGCGGTTCAGTGTAAGGTTCAGTTTCACATGACTCTTTTTTTTTTTTTCTCTTTCTCTCTCTTGGAGGAATCCAGTTGCAAAGTGGGACCTAGTGAACTTGGGATAGCATTACCAGCTAGACAGTTGGCACTAAAACCTATTTGGACCAGCATATTGCTAAAATGGACACCTAAGAGGCTTTTTGGTGCCACACATCCACTAAACCATATGATCTTCTAAAAGAGCTGAGCAGTGTTTGAGTGCAACACAAAAGCAGCATCAGCACCCACCAGGAAGCCACCTGGACGCAACCAGCTGGGCAGTATTTTGCGGTAGAAACTAGCGAGGAACAAAGAGCAGAACATTTCGAGACGCTTTCTGTGGGAGTGCAAAAAAAAAAACAGCACGAAGGACGCAGAAAGTCTGGTGCCGGTAGCGAGATGTGTTCACTAAACCGGACCTTGTCTCTGTCTGTGTTCCCCAGGGAGCCAGCTGCTGGCCTGGATGCCATGGTGGACTATGTTAAGGTAGGTCCAAACGCTTGTGCCGATGCATCGTTTAAAGTATGAAACCCTACACTTCTACTATTACTGTTACCTCAAGGTTTGGAGGTTTTAAATCTTTGCCTTCACTTTCTTTATTATTTTATTTGTTTTATGGGAGATATATAGGAATATTTTGCTTGTGGGACCGCACACTGAGAGACAGATTTGTCTTATCGCTTGCACACACATTAAATGTTCTGTTCACACAGTTGAACGTATTTATAGGGCACTTACAGTATCAAAGAGACTGGCAAACAAAGATAAAAGACACACAAAACACACACACTCAAGCAAATGGTAATGTACAATGCTCTGGTTCACTTTGCTCATTATCTAGTAGAAAAAAAGTAGCTGTGGTTGTAGCTGTGCTAGAAATGACACTACTGGTTATTTAAAAGCTTAAACAGTCCATCCTGCTGTCAAAAAAAATGCTACTGTAGAATAAACACATCTTCAATCTCTCATTCAAACTCTCAGAAAATTGATAGAATATGTCGGCAAACTGTAATTTGCCTAAAACTGGATATGAAATGACATTTAGCTGTCGCCGCAGGTTGCAATATAAACATCACTCACAGCGGTGGTTGATCCAATTGCCCCCGAGGCACAAGGATCATACACCTTTTAAATCATACAGGCTGCCACTTTGTGCTAAATCATATTCACACACACACACACACACACCTGAGTCCCAGCTGTCCTCCGTCAACGGGAGGTGACGAGTGAAAGCTGCTCGTTCTGTTATCATCTTATATTGTCTAGCTGACATACGATATGCTTTTGCTGTCTATGTTTTCTGCTTCTTTCCGTCCTTCTCTTTGCCTTTTTTTTTGCTCCAAACTAAACTTTACATGGGTTCTTAATTGTCAGAGAAATATATGCAATCTAAGGGCATCAAAACAAACAGAGGGCGTCCTGGTGGCGTTGGGTGGGGTTATGACTCATACCGTATAATCATAATGTTCCCAGTTCAGTTCAATACCAAAAAAAAAAAAAAAAAAAAATCTTTAGATAAAAAAGAAATTCACACCAAGCAACAGGAAAATTAAATTTACATTGCCTCATTTAAATAATAACAGCCAAGTTTCTGTGCAATATTTCATGTTAAGACAATATAACTGAAGTAAGAAACATTAACTTATTGTGTTACTCGACAAAAAGTTTATTCTCTAGTTCCTTAACGTAACCCCTGCATGGCCAGAAGGGAGACAACACAACACAAAACCAGTCCATTGTTCTGCTGCTGGTACTGAACATTTTGACTGAATCCTACTTTTCCCCCTTGTATGGATAAATTATATTAATTATATTATCAATAAATATATTGGCAAGTAAAGCACAGTTTGTTCAAATGCTTTGTACAAGCAAAGTAGTTTTTCTTTAAATGAATTAAGTTCTGCATCTTTTCATGGTGTAAAACGTCTTCACAGACCTCCATAATGACAAATTAGAGTTAAACTGTGTGTATTTATCTTTCTTACATGATCTTATTTTTACCTCTGATTTGTAGAGCACCCCTTCGGTTGATCAATGGCACAACTTCATAATGATTTAACCCAAAGTTTCTCAAAGTCACATCTCAATAAGCACTGATTTTGGTTATTTGCTGATCAGAAAAGCTGCTTTTAAATAGCTGGATTTCAGTGTGAAGTGTTCTTCTGTTCATTTCCCACATTTTCTCTTCACCTGTTTTCTTCTCCATCACCCTCCCCTCCTCCCCCCTCCCCTAACCATCCTCTCCTTCCAGCCATTACTCTTTTCCTCCATCTCTTAGCTCATATGTTTGGATGCTCACACCTCGGTGTGAAAAGCAAACTCAGTCCTTCCCATGAGAGCAGGTCGCACATGTGGGGAGCTAACCACACACACTCAGACCACCATGCACACATACACAAACATTATTTGTCTGTTTTTTTTCTTTGGTCAAATTAGGGTTGTGAGCAAGTGTCAACAGTGTGTGTGTGTGTGTGTGTGTGTGTGTGTGTGTGTGTGTGCTGACCGCATATGGAGCTACTGTATCCAAGGTATTATATAATATAATAGTGTGAAAGTGTAGCTGTCAGCTCCGGTACTCCAGGTGTGTTTGTATTTCCACTGTGGACAAAAAAAAAAACCCCACACACACACACTCATATGCTCGCACGCATACACACACACACCGCTGTAGACAGTACAGGTGTTCTGATGTGTCATTTCCTGTGATAAGGTCAGAAGTACATTACCCGTGTCAGCGCAGCGAGGCTTGTATTGTTCGGTGCAATCAGACCATCGATTATGTTCCTGTACAAGCGTATAGGACGGATGGACGCAGGGCAGGAAGTGTCTGTAGAGAACAATATTATAAAGACATCCCTCACTGGTCTGACTGCGGGTCAATTTCTCTCCTTTTTTCTCATTTCCAAAGCTGTTTGATGTCTAAATTTGGCTCAGTGTCTGATGAGCTTTGTTTCCCCCTTTGCCAAAAAGGAAGTAGAAACATCAGATGAGGTCGCATTAAATGTCTCTCTGAGCTAATAAATGGCGAGTTAAATATAAAAGCCGCACTTTAAATACTGTAATTACGAGAAAGGATAGAGGTTGAGATGAAGATAAGTGAATGTGTTGAAAGCTGCTGGGACATTTATGAACAGTAAAGGGATGCATTCTGCAAGAGAGGAAGCACAGGCAAACAAATGTATCCTTCAAGCACTCGGGAACCAGAGGTCGAAATGTCTGCAAGTGAGTCATTGTAGGTGTCACATCTGCAGTGTCTGTCGCTGACTATACAGGAGTGAAATATTTATAATCAGAGCTCCACCATTGTTACGTTTTCCATAACAAATGTACTAGATATTAAGATATTCAGAACAAAGTTAGTGTGTCACTTGTACTGAAATATATGCTGAACGTGCGGGCATGCAGCGTACAGGCATGAAAACATTCAGTGCAGCAAGGCGAGATAATAGTGGGAAATTCATCCAGATTAATAACAGGCAGTTAAGACTGAAGGGACTTGGCAGGGTCAGCGCAAACTTCCCGAAGGGTGAAATGTTATAAACCGTGAGAGTGTTGCATGCTGAAGAAGTGAATAGCGTGTGTAAAGTTGAAGAGTTGACTTAAATTAATAATAATGTATGGGCAGAAAGATGGAAGGAAATTGCTATAAAAACAAGTTATTTTTGGTGTTTATCATATGAATCAATCAGTGTATGAACTGAAATGAACACAGTGGCTTGTGATTCAGTAGGTGGCAGTATAATTCACCATATCCTTCATGTCCTTTGAGGAATAACTGACTTGATTGGGAAAGAAAGACTTAAAGAAAGAAAGAAAGAAAGAGTCTATTCCCCTGTTTAATCTTCTGTAGTTCAGAAGGAACACAACTCTTCTTTCACTGGGCCATTTTTCTAAAAGACTCCCCTCTTTTTGCTCTTTCTCGCTTTCATTCTCACTCTGTCTTTGAGTTGAAAACATCAAGTTGCTCTACCCTCACGAGGGAGCTTTAAGAAACAGTAATGCTCTCTGTGTGTCATGTGTATGTGTGTGTGTGTACGTGTGTGTGTGTGGTCTCGGGTTGCAGTAGCTTTCAACTCTCCCAGCGGATGATACTGCAGTCGACACATGCAGAAAGCAACAGTAAATCATTCTGGTGTTTAGCTAAGACAGGAAAATATCAAAGTTTTAAAGCATAAAACATCAATTAAAGTGTTCACTCATTTGATTTATCCATGAATTAATTCACTTGTGACAGGAAACACTAAGGGGCGAATTCACAAAAGGATTATGTGGCTTTTTGCGGCCATTAAACCTTCACAAAAAGCCCCAAAAAAAGTAAGAAACGCACCCCTAACTGCACTGCTAAGCAAATAGCGTCATGGTTTTCCTTTTGCCATTTACATTTATTTAATTTGGGTCTAATATGTGTACATTTGGCGTAAAATTGGCCCCCTTTTTTCTATGTAAATGAGCCTCAGTCCGATTCACAAAGACCGGCGCTAATAGCTACATGCAGTTAGAGTGAAATTATTAGCGTCTGCAGAGAGTTGGTGGTCACTGAAGCACATTTTTAAAGGGTGTCACGTCCAGACTTTCCAGTGATCATATCATGTTTTAAATTCCTCGCCTGAAGTTTTGAGGAATGCTTCTGCACCTCATTGGTCAGGACTCGTACTTTGCAGTCTGAAAATTAAATTTCTCTCTTTCTCTCTCTTTGCAATTGTCTTTGCCTAGTGTGTTCTTGGCGCAAAGGAAACGGTCATAGTTTTGCCACGTGGATAATTGCTATCAGATGCAAAACTTTATGGGCGTGTTTTGCGCTGTAATATCGTTAGCAAAATATCTTTTGTGAATCGGACCTTGAGAGAAGTCAGATAGCGGGTTGCAAGTGAGTGTTGCAATCCAGTCTTTGTGATGTGGTGAAGATGAACTCTGGCGCACTCTAGTGGTCCAACGGAAGCACTACAACGTGAGACCGCAGCCGTGTGAAATTCATCCAGGACCTTCTCGCCAGTGTGTCAGTGAGCCAGCATGACAACAACAATCAGGCAAACAGCCAACGCGCCGGCAAACCCTGTCAGTCAGCCATTCAGCTCCGTCAACCGAGCCTGCGAGCGTGTCAGTCTGTCAGTCAATAAGCCGGACAGCCAATCAATCAGTCAGTTTGTCAGCCTATAAGTAGAGCAGGCGGTCGGCCAACGATCCGACAGCTAGCAGCAGGAGATGAACAATAATAATCCCCCTTTTTTAAATCTGGAGTCAACCTTTTAAATCCAGTAGGAATTTATCTCTTAGTGCATCTTAATTTTTAAAGAATTTGTCATCAGATGTTTTATTTATCATACAAATAATTATGGTAGAATTTAGGCAGAATGTCCTTCAGTCCAAATCAGAGCATTCAGACATTCATTCACCTATAATATTGTAAAAACGCACTTTTAAGCACTTATGGGCTGCCACTCAAAGAGTATTCCCCTTCATTGAATAGATTAACTCTTTTATATGTATCAGACAAAAGAGTCAGTGTGGATAAAGATCAATACTGAGATCTGGGTCAAACCCTATAGATCAGGAGTCACAGTTAAAAACCACATCACCCGTGTGTCTGTTGACAAGTTTGGTATAAATTGCCTCCCACACCGCAGTGGAAACTATGGTTTAAAATAAAAAAAACAACACATTTGTGTGTTTTTTTTTTAATCTTTAATCTTTAATCTTAAAGCCTACAAAGATGTTGAAATGCAGTTATCGTCTGTAGCGTCAAGAGCGACTGTGGCGTTCCAGGTTTCTTGTCCTAATTAATCACGCTACATGTTTCCAATATGCCAGCAGAGCATTCGGGTTTGAAAAAGGTTGAAACCAAACTCTCAAACAAAAAAAAGGAGAATCTGCAGTATATAAACCGCTCCATATGATGAATATTTGAACAAAAACTGTTACGACCTTCAAGTTTAAACTGAAGTGGAAAAAAAAAACTAAAATATTTATGTTTGTGCATTTTTTGGTAGACAGAGTTAAACAGTTTTCAGCTGCAGTGTATTGACTGTACACCATCAGCTCAGTACTCCAGCTCACTTTTGAGGCACAAAACATGAAAAAACCTGTTTTCGGTCCACATGAATCATATTTTATCCGTGGACTGACCATGTTTTTTATTGACCTCACCAAGGCTCATGCGGTGCAGGAGTCACGTTGGACCGATCAATATGACTGTCACCAAGATCACAGTCCATTACTGATCAATGACCCATCGCAAACACAAACAACACTCACCAAGGGAGTCAACTGACATTTATTCTCGGCCATTACTACGTTGACGAATGCTGCCCAGCTCGTGCAGAGAGACGCTGATGGCTGATGCTGAGGCTGTGGCGTGATATCGTAAATGATTGACTTTTTGCTGTAACATTTCTCTATTAGATATCATCCCTTCCTAGCAAAGCTCTTAGCCCGTGTCAGGAAAGCAGATGATGTATTTTTAAAACCTCTACTGGTAGAATATTTACTTCAATATGTCATTCTCTAATTTATTTTTGATAGTGTGCCATTAAAACTGCAGGAAAACATGAAGATATAAACAGGATAGTTCTGTTGTGTGAACCAGACAGTCATGATTGATTAACAGCAAAAATACCAACAGTATAATTATGATGTAGAGATTAAAATATGGAGCAAAATGCATTGAGTCTTATCAATGTAGCAATATATATTATTGTAATCTAACACTGTATTGAGAACAAATAGCAGTTTCGAAAGGATGTCACAAAGAAACAAAGACAAAATACAGGCACAAAAGATGGGAAACATAAAGCTGCATAGTTAAATGGCAAATATAAAGAAATGTATATGTATACATATGCAGATATACCATATATAGCAGCAATAAAGGACACAAATTCAAATTAGTTAACTAAATATACAGAATACAACATGGAGGTTTGTCAGTCTGGATGGCAGGAAAAGCACATTTTTAAGTGTGCATGTGTATTTTTTTTATACAGTCTAAAAACAGTCTGACAAACTTTTTACTGTACATCCATTTTTTTTAAATGCAATCGGGCAAAAATACTAAACAATAAACCATTTTAGCGGGATGCAGATCATTTACTTGAAACATCACGGACTGGAGCTTTTCTCACAGTTTCTCGACCACATCTCACTCCATTTCACTCCGTATATTCAATAACTACGTATTGAATAGCAGCGTACCAGTAAAAATTACAATCTTTGTCTCTCTTTTGTGTCATCTAACTCGCTGAATCTGCTGAAAACGGCCTCCTTAGTCCATTTGTCAGAAACAACAAAGAGATAGAAATAGAAAACATAGAACCTCAACATGGGTTCAGAACACCGATTTCCGTCCCTCGTTGTTTTTCCAGAGCATTCCTGGAGCGACGGATGTGTGTATTTTAAGGTGGACGTTTAGCCTAGCTGGTGATTTGGGGCTGCTGTGGTCGGCGGTGGTGTGTGTGTGTGTGTGTGTGTGCGTGCGTGTGTTGCTGCTGTGTGGTGCCCCAGGGAATGTTCTACATGTATTTCCTTCTTAGATCCTCGGAGAATTCACACTGTAATTAGTGGCTCCGTTTCCCGCGGCAGAATATTCCTTTTAGCCGGTCGCTTCAGGGGGGTGTCACCCTCAGCGTGTCTTTGTTGGTGTGCATGTGTGTTATCTCGACTGCACATGATTATGCCTTCATGTAAATGTGCACAAGTTTGTCCCCTTTTTTCTGTTTGTGTTCATGTAAGCCGAGGCTGCCGTGTCGTGTGTTTGTGTGTGCGCAGATGTGCGTGTTCGGCGGTGCCAACTTCCGTGTGTTATGTGTCTCTGTTCCTGTGAATCGGTGGGAAAGCGCTAGTGTGTGTGGGTGTAATTGCTCAGCGGTCATTAAGTAACACAATTGGCCGGCTATTTATCAGCATCGGTCTGCAGAACATACAAACTCACATGTGCACACACACACAAACACACAAACACACGGCTAGTTGACTCTCGTCTAGACACTCATCTAACAGTATTGGTGATTATTTTCAGTACCAAACTCTGACCGAACCTACGGCCACTTAACCATTAAATGTTTTTTTTTTTTTCATGGTTGTTGACGGTGTCTGGTAGCCGTTTCCTTGGAAAAAAAAAAAGAAAAAAAAAAAAGAGTCTCTGCTGGTGAAAGTAGTGATGTATCTTCTGTTTTTAGGTAATTTTGTAATAAACAGAAGAGGAACTGGGTAGTTTACGAGAGCAGCAGGGTGAGCGAGCACGGCTAAACAGGCAGAGAAAAGAGCATTATGTCATTCCGCATCCTTCTTGTTGGCATTGTAATGTTACTGTTGTCCAGGACTTGCTCAGAAAAGTTTGTGAATAATGCCAGGAAAATAATAGGTAATAAGCAAACATCTATAAAAGCTGTGCTCTCTCAAAAAACACATGACTTTACCCACAACACCTCTTATTCAGTGAGCTCAGGCTCCTTCCATGAGGCTGGTGAGGCCTTCCTTTAACACCCATCTCGCTCTATAACACATACGCATGAGTTGCAGCAGCAGGTGCTCAAACACACACACACACTTGTCTACATTAGTTTTACACATGAAACTTTTTCATTGCAGCTCCGAAACTAGTGCTGCATAATATTATGTATTGTTCATTGCACGTTTTGCACTTACGCTAACATAATTTCTGTATATTGAGTTTTCATACTTGTCTACTGCTTATTGTTGTATTGCTTTTTTCTGTCACTGTATTGCTGTTACTTTTAGCGAGTGTCTGCCATTTTTTTTTTTACTGTGTGTGTGTTTTTATTGCGTTTGCTCAATTTTGTGCCCACGCTCCAAAGCAATCCCCCTGATAATAAAAGTCAAATCAAGTCACATCAAAAGAAAGTGAAACATCATCACATCAGTGCTAAACACACTGTTTGATTGACAGATGATATCTAGGAAGTGCAGCGCTGGAAGACGACAGTGATGATGAGCACTCAGAGAAACAGAGTGAGGGAGCCACAGTGCTTGACTGAATGTTACTTTTACACTGTTGCTACAGAGATGTAAATGATCATCCATGTATTTTTTTTTTTTAAGGAGAGCAAAAAAAGAGAGAGAGAAAGAGAGAGACTTTGCCTCTGGGCCACTCCCAATTGCTTCACACATGATTGGCTCAAACCAGACCACATGGTTCTTTCTAGCATCCATATATGGAGCTTAGAGGGTGGAGTAAAGAAGGAGGAAAAAAAAAGGATGGTTAGAGCCAAGTGTGCAGTGGAGGGTCCACTCTGCAGGCGACTGTGGAGGAGAGAGAGACAGATGACAAGAGTGATAGATACAGCAGTTGTGATGATGAGGATGTCGGAGAGACGGATTCTGACTGGTTAGTTAGTTAGTCCACGTGTGTTCTTTTAAGCTTCTGCACTTTGTAAAACTCTGTGATGATGGAGGTTTTTCTCAGAAGAGTTGAATGGGAATCATCAACGGACTTGTCACTTAGTAAAATCCTTCCAGTTAAGGTTCGGGACTGTAGTCAAGGAGATTAGAGGTGGCATTTACCCCAGCAGTTACCCCCCCTCCTGCCTCCCCCTCCACCACCTCCAACCACCACCGTTAAGTCCTGGCAGTTGAGGAAAAAGTTAAGCAGAATGTCGGAGCGATGCAACCTGAAGACCCTGACAGCAGCTCTGTGCTGCTTCTACCACAAGAACTCTGTCATCCACGCAAAGGTGAGAGAGAAATGGCGTGTGTAGGTGTTGACAGCCCGTGTTATGTGTTGTTTTTTTTTTTGTCATTTTAGAAGCATGTTTTCAAGTACACATGTTTTTTTTTTTTTGTGCATGCTTTGCATCCTGCAGCCTTCATGCCGGATGCTGTCATGCCTGTATCTCTGCCGTACCTTATTTCAGTTTGTGTGTTTTGTTTTTTTAATGTGGTTGTTTTAAGTTAAAGAAGTAGTGGAAAAGTGGTTTTAGAGTATTAATGACATCACGATTTTGGTGTTTTTGCTTTTAATGCTGGTTGACCTATCAGTGCCCCCCCACCCTCCCACCCCTCCTCCTCCTCCTCTCTAAATCTGTTGTTGGTAAAAGGAGACCACAGGAAACTGAGCAGTCCACAATGAGACATAAGGAAAAGGTTTTATTGAGAAGACCATATTCCCCCTGTAAGAAAACAATCTAGAAAGTGCTTGGTAACACTTCCAGCCGGAGCAAAATCTAATCACACTGAATAGTCTTCCTCTCCCCCCCCTCCTTACTCTCTCTCTCTCTCTCTCTGTGAGTTGAACACTGGGCTTTTATTACTCGGACCAGACGCTCTCATAAATGACCGACTGTGTGACTGTCTCACTCTGTGTGAGTGCGAGATATATAGCCGGCTTCATCCATAACTAGCGCTGTCAAACAGACAAGGCAGTGTGTGAAGGGGCGAAGCGTGAGACACAGATAGTTGTACATGGAAAGGTACCGGGACAAGGGCGATGGTCCTCATGAGGATGATAAACGACTAACTTATGATAGTTTGTCTTTTTTTTTTTTTTTTTAATGACGTCAGTGAAATGTATGATGGCCATTAAGTTGATTGGATGGAGCGAGCAGCGGTGCAGCAGGCTGAGGGTGACGTGGTTTGTCCCTCTTTAGATCAGCCAGGAGATGGTCAGCGTTGAGATTACATGTACATCTGCTGTTTAAAATACAGTCTGTTCCCCGGGTGAAGGAAAACACACGTTAATGCAAGGTGTAAATGCGTTGTCACGTGCGACGGCTGATCAGATCTCATCCACAGTGATGAAACACGGTCAGCAAAGTCATTGAAAAAGAAAAAACCTCTGGTTCCAGCCTCTCAAATGAATATAATATAATATGAATGACTATTTTCTGGTTTCTTTCGTCTTCGCTGAAACTGAATATCTTTGGGTTTCTGACTCAAGGTGAGGCATTATAGACCAAACGACTGAGAGATGAATCAAGAAAATGATCGACAGGTTAATCGATAATGAAAATAATGGTTAGTCGCAGCCCTAGCTTCCACTGTAAAGGTTGCTAACCCTCTCTGGCATCCACACATCATATTATCAGTCATTAATAAAACAAACTGCAAACAAAATCTAAACGAAAGCAGAAAAAAATGCACTATTTAAGTAACAAGACGATGAGAGGCTGCAGCCGTGTTTAGCACGCCGACCTCCTCGCAGTGTTGACGTCCAGCGTGTTTGGTGTTTATCACGATCTCGGTTTAGTTAGTAAGCATACTTTTGCTGATCAGCGCTAAACACACACTACGGCTTTGGCTGATGTGATGGGAATGTCGGGTATCATCTTGTGGGGATGACACTGAACTCTTATGTCAGTCCATCTGATGGTTGTCAAGACATTTCACACAAAAAAAAAACAAATAACTCGCCACACGACTGGATTTCTGATGATATCATGTTATTCTTTTTTTTTTTCCACATAAACTTCATACACAAACATTTTTTGTTAAGAGCCTCTTCAATTTGGTCAAACATGTTTAGCATTCCTGTTCTGCAACGTCTTGTTACTTACTCGCTGACATGACGTATAAACCAATATGATGTACATGCGATGAGATAATGTCGGCTGATATATGTAGTTTACTGTTGGGTAAACAGTACCACTCATCCTGTTGTTGTGTCACACTCGTCTCTCGCTCTACAGTCGCTCTCGTCAACTTTCTCACCCTAACGCCGCTTCCGTTCCTTTCTCTCTCTCCCTCTCTCTCTCTTTTACATTCACTCTTTCCTCTCTCTCTCTCTCTCTCCTTCTCTGCATCTCTCTATCTTCCTCAATGTCCTCACTTTTGTTCCCAAAGAGCCCGGGGTTTTATTCCATTCTCTTTTCCCCCTCTTTATTCTCTCCACCATCTGTTTTTCTGGGAGGTCGCCATTTAACCGAAGAGGGCAAACTCTCTCTCTCTCTCTCTCTCTCTCTTGTTTTTTGTGTCCGTACGTATCAACGCGACGCTTTTCAAGTCAGGACCGACCCCTCTGACCCATTTTTGCGTCCTTAAACCATAGAATGCAACACAGTTGGGAGTAGATTTAGCGGATTATCTTATATGTTTTATGTCATTATCCAAAGCTTAGCAGCGCAGTAATTGTATACATACAGATTACATGTGTTCCCAGTGGAATAGAGCCTTTTGCACAAATATAAATAAACAGTACAGTTAACAGGGGAAGAAGCAGTTTGTCGTCGTGAAGATCTCGTTGCTATCGTGTTTTAACTTTTCACTAAAAGCTCCAAAGAGCTCAGAGGTTCTTTTTGGAGCAAATCTTCTCTACTATTTATCAGATATTTTCTCTCTTTTAGTCTAAATCTCAAATATATCTATAGCGTTCCCCAGACTTGATCTCACAGGCTCACTTGAGATTTAATTTTGACCCAGTCAGATATACACTACTGTACATGCTACCTCACTAAAAGCATGGGTCTTGTCATGCAGCTATAACAGCCTTCCACTCTTCTGGTTTTTCAGGCTTTCCATAAGAGTTTGGAAACCCGGGCTGCGGGGATTCGCTCCCATCCCAGTCAGCCACGAGAGCATTAGCGTTAACGCTCAGACTGAAATCAGCCGATCAGCCGTATCAATGTTAACGTCGCCTCAGGTACTGACGAGACACGACACCGTCCAAAAAGTCTAGTTGGAGTAACAAATCTGTGAGTTTTGAAGGCTCCTCAGGTGCCAAAACACACTCATGAGACACGGATTTGACAACTCCGGAAAAGTTATTACAGCAACAGTTATTGTATCTTTCATCATGACAATCGCAAACTAGGAAAAGTTTGATTCGGAAAAAACTGGAAACAGTGGCGCCTGCGTGCTTTTATTTTGGCCATCTAATGAATAAACCTGATAACATGGCTCCACAGCTCCCGAGTAGATTAAAAAAGGATCCTCATGGAACTGAGAGGCCAAGTTCCCACCTTTTTTTTAGTTTATTCAGAAGATGATTTTGGTGAAGATGTTTGGAGACATTTCCTGTTTTTCCATATCACTAGAGATATATATATTTGTCCAGTCAGTTCTTGGATGCATCTCCCCGCTGAAGCACGCTGATGTTCGGGTGATTTGCTTCCATATTTGTCGGAGAGAGAACGCGTGTTTCTCAATAAATCTCTGATAAAGATCCTCTCAAACCTGCGTGCTTTCAACCAGGACAGGACACCAGGTCTCGGTGAGCAACATGAAAAACATCTGCTACCCAAACTTAGCCTCAAATAAACAGTAAATAAATATTAGATTTATTATAGACAGACAGACAGACACATGCACCTACTACACGGCGGTGTTTCGGGAGATAGCTGTGAAGATGAAATCCCTCTCTTCATGTGTTGACCAGTCAGATGCCTCCTGGCCCAAACACAGGAAGGAGCATCTATTTAGTGTGTGTGTGTGTGTGTGTGTAAACAGGAAAGGTGGAGACCTTGTGATGATAGAGCCAAGATGTTAAGAGATCCAAAGAATCGAAAGATCTACGGCTATTAGCTTTCATCAATCTCCTCGGCTTTTGAGGCCATCAACGATCAAAGCGGGTGTCTTGTCTCTAATTATTATCAGACAAACGCTGAACCAAAAAAAAAAGATGAAATGAAGTAATACGTTCATCAGATTTCCTCAGTGTTGGAAAAGAAAAATAAACAAAACAAAACAAACATGTTGACTTGATGTGGAGGTAATAAAGTTTTTCCTGAATAATCAGTCATGCAATTTTTTCTCTTCCTCTCTCCTGGATGTGTTTTCCGACGTACCACGCGCCACTCGCTTCGCGGCGGTTTGCGTCCCGTTTCGCGACTTTTTTTTTGTCGTAACCTCATCACCTGGAGTCGTCTTGACAGTCGGAAGGGCCGCAGAGGCCGCAGAGGCCGCAGAGAAGCTCAGAAAGCCAGGGGAGCGAGCGAGAGACAGAGAGAGAGAGAGACAGCGGACAGAGAGCCAGATGAAGAGAAGAGGAAATACCAGAGACACAGCAGACCAAACAGTTGTTATTTTAATGATGATGATGACTATGAGGATGATGATGATGATGATGATTATGATGATGATGGTCCCTTGTGAAAAGCATTTGGTGGTTATCTCCTATGTAAACATTAAGGGGAGGGGGGGATCGATTCCTTTAAGTCGTTTCACTCGGTAGATCTCTTTCTGACAGTATATGACACAAGAAGCATAGATTTATATGTCGTATCATTTAACAGGAATTCCCGATATATATTTATTACAGCAAATGTAGCGTGAAAGTTATTTTGCTTGTCAGGAAATGTAAGAAACAGACGGGATGTTCTGACGCTTTCGACACTGGTCATCGGTCCTCATCATTAATTCTCAAGAATATAAATATGGCTAGTTATATTCATTATTGGAATCAAGTGCAAATTTGGATTTCAAATATGATTTTAAGTGGATTTAGAGTCTAGAAATGAGACTGAATGGTTGTGAAAGTGAACTAAAAATAAGAAAACAAGAAAACAAAGAAATTATCACCAACATGCATACCTTATTACCACCCTAAGAGTGATGTAACGTGCCTTAATACATCCCCCCTGGTACCACATGCATGTAAACTCTTTTTAAAATCCCTGCAATGACATCGCTGATCAGGAGGAGCCAAACTTTAAGAGCATTTACAGTACATGATGTGACACTACCGAGTTTTATTTAGGATTGACTCTTTTTTTTTTTTTTAAAAATTGCAATTCAAGCAGGAAAGGTTTTTTTTTTTTTCTCTCTGTGGGATTCTTGTATTTTTATTTTTATTTTTAAACATTTGTTGGTTTAATGACTCAACGGCATATTTCTTGGTTTTCCGTTAACATGATTGTGTTACAGTGTTACGGCGTGTTTCCATGTTAAACTTCAGCCAGTTTACAGGCTCTTTTTTTTTTTTTTTTTTTTTTTTCCATCCCGCAAATTCACATATTAAAGTGCTGATGTTGGATGTTAAACTGCAGGTCAGAAGTGTTATCAAGCAAGCAGACAGTATCTCAGGTTCAGTGCTTCCCCTCAGCAGCTCATAATACATGGTACAAGGAGGATTTGGGCAAGACAAGGATTATTCTGTTCACGTGTGTGTGTGTGTGTGTGTGGGATGATGTGGAATCAGAGTTGTAATGCTAAAAGGTTATTTGTCTTCCACCTAAGTGAACTCAAAGGACAAGCAGCTTACACAGAGTTGTCCGCTGCTTCTGATTGGCGGCCGGCTAGCTAGCTAAGACTGGATTGTCACGGCGACAAAAAGACCCGGAGTTTTTGAAACCCCCGTGCATCATCTCCGTTGTATACAGACAAACCTTTCAAGAGTTAATATTCCTGTGTGAAATCCAGGAAATCCAAAGAAAATCCAATCACAGTTGAAATCCTTTTGAACAATGCCCTTTGTGTTTGTTTTTTTTTTTTTGGTTGGTCTAAAAACTGCTGCACTTCAATACTGAGATTTTTTTTTTTTTTTAATGGCACGTCAGCTATCTTAAATAGTTGAGCCCACTGACCTGTCCACTGGTCCTGCACTTAATTTAAGCCCATTTTATTCATCTTAACATGAATATAAATATTAATACGCTGGTGTCTGTGGACCGATGTGTGCATTGTTATTAATCTCAGAGCTATACAGATGCCACACAGTGAAATAAAAAAACACTACATTCCTCGGTAGGGTGGACTGATGCACAAGAGTTCTGCGTCCATGTAGGGCTGCGACTACAATAAATGGTTATTTTTAAGTAAGAACATTGCAAAGTCACTCTATAAAAGTACCTAAAATCTGCACAAAATCTGAGGAAAAACTGCGTACTTTCCACCTCTAGTAGATAAGTTGGTCCCACAGTTCGTGTGTAACTGGAGATATCTCATGTCATTCGTCTATGAAGGTGTCTTCGTTTAATCTGGAAGTCATAAATTTGTGTAATCTGTAAGCACAGAGACAAGATGAGAAGGAGAGGAAAGGAAAGAAGGAGGCGGGGAAGACGGTCTGCTTTAAACCAGGTCACTACAGTCCACTGTACTCTTACTTTGCTGTGTTGTGGTCCACACACACACACACACACACACACACACACACACACACGGGCTCGTACAGTATAAATGCAGCTGCTCTCTGACGATGACATCATATTGCAGGGTCTTATTAAAGGCCAGCTTGTAAAAACACTCCCATCAACCATCAACCGTCAACCATCTCCTCTCATTTCTCTCCTTCCGTCTCTTCCCCATTCGCTCCACTTTTTTCCTCTCATCTGTTTCTCCCTCTCTGCGCTCTTCCACTTCTGCGCGTCTCATTCCTGATGTTCATCTATCTCCTCCCTCTGTTTTAAGTCTCTGTTCATCCCTCCTTCCATACATCCTTGTCTTCCCTACAGCCCCCCCCTCCCTCCTCCTCTGTTCATCCGCCCTGTTGGCAGTATGGACTGCAAATGACTGCAAATGTTATTACTGCTCACAGATGTGACTATAATCAATGTTTTGAAAAAGATAAAGAAAATTAATAAACACAATATCACGTCCGTATTTCACCGGAGCTGCGACACAAGTCAAATAAGATAAGATACCGTACCAAACCAGCAGCTCTCATGTTTTCAGTTTATCCAGTTCAGCTTGTGTCAATTTAGATTTGTCGTGTAAAGCTGCCGGTGCAACAGGAAAAGCACGCTGCCCGGGGAAAGCGCGGCAGTGGGTGTCGCATACTGATCAGACAAATAATGAAAAAGCGAAACAAAATGTCAACGGAATAAAGGAGATTTTAAAGTTGATCGTCTGAACAGTACGGCTGCTGTCATGCTAGCTGCTAGCTAGGATGTCAAAATTCAGGTTTGCAGGACCAAACGGGGCGTACGGATCGGTTGATTGACAGGTGAAGAAAACATGTCAAATCCAAAATATGACAAAAAATAATCTATTAACTGACCGTTTATGGTCATTAAACTTGTCAATTACAAAACAGTAATTCACAAAGAGTGTGTTGCTCCTGTTCTTTTTTCTTTAATTGAATTAAATTTATTGGTTTCCCCAATATTGTTAATGGTTGTATAAAATTATATTCAATAGGGGCGAGCGTTGCGCGTTTATGGCGCCCAGAGGGAGGCATGAATCACCGGTTGTAGATTATGTTCTAATCTTCATGATTCAAAGTGGGTCCAGTCAAGAAATACTCAACTATCAGCCAGTAGGATACACGCAAAGACACCGCGTGTTTATGTTTTTTCACTCATTTCCACCAGCGGCGTTTACATTTGATGGGATTAGTTTAGTGTGTATGACTGGTTTATTAATTTTCACCCAGGTTTTATGTCCTCACGCTTTAGAAACGTGTCTCACTACACTTTCAATCACATTTTTTTCCCCCTGTTTGTTTTTTTAAATAACAATAATAATAATAATGATGACAGAATGTAATGAGATCTTGCCGAAACCATACAGCTTTTTGATTATATTGTACATAGAGTCTGATTCCATATAGCGAAATCAATGCAGCAGCAGGACTGAATGACAGCTCAATTCCACTGCCTCTAGTACTTTCCACTGCGGCACCAACACACACACACACACACACAGAAACACACACACACACAGTCATATGACACAAGTCACACTACGCCGGTTCGTGTCTCCGCTTCAAAACCAGAAACAAACAAAAAATCGGTGCGCAAGCATCGTGACGCCGAGCCCGTTGTTGTTTTCTACAGCGAGGAAGCTGTAATAGGATACGTTGATTTCCTGTCATGTATGGAGACGCGGAGGCTGAGGGCACAGGGGGGTCTATTCTAATGACTTTAGAGAAGGAGATGGGGAAGAGAAGAGAAGAAAAAGAGAGAGGTGGACAAGCCTCAGACAGAAAGAGAGAGAGAGAGAGAGGTATAGAGATGAAAGGATGCACAAGGTTTCAGTTTCATGGGGATGCTTATAGATATATTTCCAATTTCATGCACATGGCTCAATAATTCCCTTTTAGTGTGTGTGTGTGTGTGTGTGAGAGCTCATATCAGGACTCTTGTAGCTCGCTGCAAGCTCCACCATCTGCCACCATCTCACTTTCATCCAAACAGGTTTTGGATCAAAGTCTTCTTCAGAGAGCACCTCCATGTCGATCCTTTAATATTCACCGTCTTCATGCAGTTTTTTTTTTTTTAAAGGTCTTTTTTAAACCAAGTTGAAACACTTTCAGTTGTAACTGCAGCATTGCAGTATCACATCGTTGTAAAACATGCACCCCTCAGTGACTGCAGCAGGACCGTCATCCAGTTTTCATTGAACTGTTTGGAGCAACAACGTATTAACGCTGCTGTGCAAACATATAAAACCACACGTAAGACAGCATTTCTTCTTCATCACAGTGTAATCAGGCGATGCGGTTGGAAGAGAGACGTCAGTATTAGCATGAGCGGCGTGTTTCTATATTAACATGTAGTCGACTTAATTCCTAACATGCAAATAAACGATAAAAACAGCTTTTGTTAAACTGCATTAAACACTTTTTCATTTTTTTTCACTATTATGTTCACAAACGTCGCCTAACGTAACATCCCACAGAAACTTGGGTGTCATTTTCTGTCGCTATCTTTTCAATTCTTCACCTCTTTTTTTTTTTAACTTTCAGTTTAGTTTTCCAATGAATCTGCACCTCTACTCCTCTCTGCACCTTTTTAAAACTACTAACATTAGTTTCACTATGCCTGCAGTGCCTAAGCTGGAACGACTTGTGTAGCGCGACAGTTGATGCTGTTCCTCAGCACACAAAAGGGACACTGACTGCTTTTTTTCTTGGCAGAGAACCAACATAAGTACAGATCAAAACAAACCCCCCGAAGGAGCTTTGTTTTGGAGGTTCACAAGTATTGACCGCACAGTTTCCTGCAGCACGGGAATAGTATGTGAATTCTGGAGAAAAAAAAAAAGGGTAGAAATAGTCTTTACAGTCAAAGGTAGCATGAACGATCAGGAAATCCAAACAGTGCTGATAGTGTGTGTGTGTGTAAGTAGTGGGAATATATCTCCACAGACAAGGACAACTGTCTGTTAGAGGTCAGTAACTACTGATAAAGAAAACAAAATATGGCTGGATTGTAGAGGATACATTTTTCACTATGTCAAGTGGATATTTAAAGAACATAAACATAAAAGTATGATATCTTTTTACTGATCTGTGTGTATTAATTCAGCCCATTAGCTGTGGGTGTGTGTGTGTGTCTGTGTGTGACATGTGTGTGTTTATGTACGTCAGGTGAGGGTGTGTACGGAGGCAGGTCCGGGCAGTTCGTTGGGTCATGATGATGACATCACACACTGGGTGGAAAGCCAAAGGAGGGAGGGTTAAAGAGAGGAAAATCACTGAGGAGACAGGCAGAGAGAGAGAGAGAGAGAGAGAGAGAGAGAGAGAGGCAGTGAGTGTGTGAGAGAAAGTCTTGTGAGAAAGTTTGAGAGAAGACTTGTGTGTGTGTGTGTGTGTGTGTGTGTTTGGAAAAGGGAGCTGTTGAATTATAGAGACAAAAAAACAACAATGTGTGTGTGAGTTTCTATGTGTTGGCTATGAAGTGTGTGTTTCAGGAAGAGAGAAAGAGGGAGCTATGCAGAGACCCAGCAGCTGTCATGTAAGTGTGTGTGTATGTGTGTGTGTGTGTGTCACGGTGCAGGTGGTTGTGCTGACTCGGCAGCCTGTCAGGTTATTACCGGATCTTTCTGTCCTTCACCGTTTGATCTTCCGAACTTTCACTGATTAAATCATTTCGTCACTTTTAGATCCGTCTGTTCTCACATCGCAACTGTGGATTTGTAATATTTTATGTTTCCGGTGACCTTCTGTCAACATTGTTTTATAACAGAGCGGGAAGGTGGAGGGTTTGTGTGCTGTCGTACGTCAGATTACTGCTTTTAAAGCTAGACTTAAGACCCATCTTTATACCCAGCTTCCTTTTTTCTGTATATAAAGTCTCCTGGTGTCACGTGAAAGATGCTTCAAATCAAATGTATTATTGTACAGATTGTATCTTCTTTAAAAAGGCTTCATGTTTCGGCTACAACTCTTCTATTCGGCAAATCTTTTACATCATGCGTTTTTACAAGGTTGTGCTGTGATTTCATAACCGGACGCTACAGATGGTTTGTTACACAGAACCATCTGAGAAGTCGTCCTTGGGAAAAAAATACTTGGCGGGTGATTGGAGGAACCATCTGTCTATCAGCGTCTCTCGCTGTCTTACCTTGTGAGGCAGCTGGATGCACAAGAATCCTCATAGGATGCTGATTGCATTGAGTTAGAGTAGTAATAAAAAAAACACATTATTGACATTGTTAAATCTCATGTGTGTGTATCCTGAGCGTTGGTGCATTGCGACTGAGCTCCAAATTAACTATTGTTGCAGCTACAACCTGTGGGTCGGGACCCTCCGAGGGCCCACAAGGTAAATCCGACGGGTCAGGATAGAAAAGTGCATATTTCTGCTAAATCTCCACATGTTACCTATTCAGACCTATAAAAACTATTCAAATAAATCAAGGAAATAAATAATCTGGTCAGTGACAGATGCGACCGCCGAGGAGTCGTTTAACACAAACACATCAACTGGCCTCATTTCTTCTATCTTCTTCTCTTCTTCTTTATTTTACCTTTTTAACTTTCCTTCTGTGTCTCATATTTCAGTTTTTTTTTTTTTACTTCTCTGATCTCGAAGGAACAGTATTTTTTCATCACCGCGTCTGCGCTTTTGAGCTTTGGATTCACGCTTGTTTGTTTTAGCGAGAGACTTGATAGTAAAGTTTAACTGCTCTGATGTTCGCAAACGGCTTCAAAAAATCCACCGTCCACATAGGAAACCTATAACGTTAGCTGCCATCGACGCTACGGATGGATGACTGAAAACACTGAGGTCTTGTTTTCCGTGTGTGTTTTCCCACAGACGTCCGTCACAGGAGTTGAATTCTCCTTGTTTTTTTTTTTTATTTGCAGTTCTCCAGAGATCAGTTCATCCTGGACTGTCCTTCAGAGAAGCTCCGCAGAGAGCTGGAAGAAGAACTGAAGATGAACTGCGAGGAGCCGAGAAGCCACGCATGGTACCACGGAGCGATTCCCAGACAGGTAAAACACATGTATGCACACACACACACACACACACACGCATAGACATATAAATCTGAGTCATGAGTCCCCTCCCTTTTAAAAAGCCTGGTTAAAAACTTGTTGAACCAGATCACCTATTATTAGACTGTGCCACAGTGCACACACAGTACTCACAGTGAAGATTATAGCTTAAATAGTGGCCTCAGCAGCAGAGAGCTCGGGTTGTAACATTGGGTCAGTGTATAAAAAGACTCTTTCTTTATGGTGTGTGTGTGTATGTATATGTGTGTGTGTGTGTGTGTGTGTGTGTGTGTGTGTGTGTAAGAGAGAGATTGTTAGCTCCCTCTGAAAGCCCGCTCTGAGATGTAATCGTTTTTAATAAGCTGCTTCCTTTGGTTAAACTAAACTGCCATTATATACTAAACAAACACTTGCTTAATTAAAGTCTGTAATTGTGTGTGTGTGTGTGTGTGTGTGTGTGTGTGTGTGTGTGTGTGTGTGTGAGTGAGAGAGAGAGAGAGAGAGCTACAGTAAATGGAAATAAAAATAAGATTTCCAGCCTTTTTGTTACTCGTCAAAATAAAACGTAGCTCTAATTTCTGAATGAAACATTGAAGCTTTTTAACGACGTCCCCACAGCTCTGCTTTTAATTGCGTATTGATTCAGTGAAGTGTAATCAATTATTGATCATCTGTTCCTGTTTAATAAGAGCCGGAAGTTAATGAAGACTGAGTTTTTGTAGAAGCTTTTATGTTTGCACGTACTGTAGAGCTGCAACTAAAGATTATTTTCATTATCAACTTAATCTGCCTGTAATTTTCTCGATTCATTGATTTAAAAAAAAAAAAAAAAAAAGTGTTATGACATATTCAAATTGCTTGTTTCACCTAACCAACAGTCCAAAACCTAAATGTATTGAGTTTAAAATCATATATGACAAGAAAGTTCTTCATATTAATCTTAAATCAAGGTCCACTTACTATCTTTTTCTGGAGCTTTCAACTGCATTCAGGTCATGTGGTTTGGTTTTTGTGTTTGTTTGTAAAATGATATATATCTTCAATCTGTACTACACGAGTTGAAGAATTAGTTAAAGAACTGGTTTTCCATGTAAAAGTTAAAGTCTAAATCAAAGCTGGACAAAATAATAGGTTGAGGTTTTAAATATCTTCATATCTTACGTAAACACTGCGGAGCGGCAGGCACTGAGCTCATAAAGGAGGTAACAGTGTAACAGCGTACCATTATGAGATTTAATTAAATGTTTGTACTGTCAACAAGTGCTGTGTGCCTCTTTGTGTGTGTGTGTGTGTGTTTCCCACATGTAACCCTCTGTATTGTTCCAGGTTGCAGAAAACCTGGTGCAGCGGGATGGAGATTTCTTGATCCGTGATTCGCTGTCCAGTCCAGGAAGTTATGTTCTGACTTCCCAATGGCGAAATGCTGCTCAGCATTTTAAAATCAACAAGAAGGTACGACAATGTATGGTTTGTAGTAATAAAGAACTAACACTTGAATGTTCACATTCACAAATCATACCACTACCTCGCAAAAAATCGTCAATCGTGCTAAATAATGAAATAATAAATAAAATCTCGTATAAAAAGTTCAAATCCTATAAACAGCATATCGTATAAACAACCCACTGTGGCGCCTTAGAGACGACCTAAAACACAGGAAGAATGGCGCCATGACATGCCTCATTTGCTAATATTGTTTTACTAATATCATGAATTTAAAGCTACGGTAACCGCTAGACGTCCCAAAGAATCGAGGGGAACCTGTCAATGGATGTTACAAATTTAAGTCCACTGTTTCCTGATTTTTCAGTTACTGTTTGGTCCATCAGCTCCTGAAAATACTGAATCTTTCTTTGCATGAGCTTGTTGACTGAGAGCAGCCGTCCTCAGTTTCATATGAAACAGCCTCAGTCAACGTAAAGCTCAGTGGGATCAGTGGGATCAACACAACCTGTTCAGTATCAATATGTTTAAAAAAAAAGCTCTTAATGGAGTTATAATCTGAAGATTTGTTGATGGTTGTTCTTTATTTACACTAATAACTAATTTAATTATTGCAACTACGCCTACAGTAAAATACAAACTGGTAAATGACTCATTCTGTCCCGTCTCTCCTTTAGGTGGTGATGTTGAACGAAGCTTACTCCAGAGTGGAGTACCGACTGGAAAGAGAAGGTTTTGACAGCGTCCCTGCTCTAATAAGATACTACGTCGGCAACAGAAAACCCGTCTCACAGGTGAGTTCAGTCGAGATTTTATAGGTATGCTGTCCGTATGGAGGAAAAAAATCTGCAGATGTGTTTTTATTACAGCTGACTTCTCAGTGGTCAGTAATATATAGATTGTTAGTCTTGTTTTTTTGTTTGTTTTTTGCAACTTTACTCGCAACATTTGTAAATTACCTAACAAATGTAGTTGCAGAAATGAGACAGAAAACAAAAAAAAAGGTTAAAAAAGAGGCAGAAATGATGAAAATCCACTTTTATTTTTGTTTATTTGTTTGTTCTTCCCTGATTGAAACACATTGGAGAACTTTGAGTTTGTGTTTAAAATAATTATTACTCATTAAAAAGATCATATAATTGTGCCTCAACTCATAAAATGTACAGATCTTGAATTTTCTACTACTGTACTTTCACCATGCCAGAGAAAACCTGCTTCAGTTTACCGCTCGTTTTCTTTCAGGTGGTAGGAGCCATTATCTTCCAGCCGATTAACCGCGGGCTGCCGCTGCGCTGCTTGGAAGAGAAGTACGGACTGTCCGCGAACCACAGAGAGACGGGTCTGATGGAGCAGGAGAAGCGCAGCCAGAAACGCCTCAGCCTCAACATCACCAACGGACACACGCACGACGGCGCGCACACCGTGCACGACGGCACGCACTGCCAGGACAACGGCCTGAGCCGAGGCAACCAGCTCAGGTTTGTACGGGACAAAACGCTCCGATTATCACCAAAACCGCTAATGTTTGTCCGGAATCAGCTGAGTAATACGTGTTTGTTGTTTGTAGACAATCGCATACTGATGGATTTGACAATTGACGTGTCAAAGACCATCGTACTTTTCAGCTTCGAGCGCCACAAGCTCATTACTGAAAGCTGGAGGCGGGCTGCACACCAAACACAATGTTGTCTACTATATTTTAAAAAATGGAGACCCACTTCAACTCACTCACTCCTCCCTTTGTTTCTCTCACACACTCCCTGAAAGACTTAAATCAAGCCCTTAAATCCCCTTCGTGCTTTTAAGCTTTTAACTTGCAGCCTCAAGCTGTTTACATCCATCACCCGGGCAACGGGCTGTATATATGACATGTTCCATATGTAGCGTAAATCCTCTATAAATAAAGACACAGTGCATGACTCTGGTATATGATAAGGGCCAGAAGTGTGTAATTTTACGCTGCTTAGGAGCACATGGAGCATAATGTATGGGGTCCATATCTGTCTGAGTTAAGAGACGGAGCGGGAGCACGGAAAAGATAAATACATGGTCTGGAGTATAACAGAAATAAGACAAGTGAAAGGAGAGAGAGAAGGCTTTGGAACAAAAAAAAAAAGGAAACAGACATTGTTTTCTTTCTATATTTGTAATGTACATTTTGTTCTAAATGTGGCAAACAGTCGCCTATTTACACATCCCACTAGATCCAAAGCAACACTAGTTTTAATTTGCAGTTGAGTCTGTGATCAGCTGGCAAATCTAAGTCAAATATTCACCTTCCTTTCAGCTCTGTTTCGCTCTCTGTCAACTCTGGAGGGAAATATCTGGCTCTTTAGCCGCTAGACTTTCCACCATATTCACCAACTAGTCACTAACTTTCTTTGTGTGCTGTTTGGTGCTGAGCAGGTAGTGTAGAGAGAGAGAGAGAGACAGATGCCCACTGTGGCTGAAAATGACAGCTCAGTTTTTGGGCCTGGAAAAGTAAAATAATGAGCTGAAAGACGCTATAAAGGTTCTGTAGTCATGTCATCCACTGTTAATGTTATAATACTGATTATAGCAGATTTAAAAATGAGTATGTTTATCCATATTTGTGTTTTATTTATGTGAGTTTTTGACATCCTCCACAGGTTGAAGGATCGCTGTGGCAGCCAACCAGCAAGTCTCAATCAGCCCCAGGAGAGGCGACGCCCGCTCAAAGCGCACCAATCGGAAAGCTTCCTACCGCTTGGTAAGTAAGATTCATAAGACTTTAGGATGCTTCAGATAAAGCACTTGTTCTTGTAGGGGAGCTGCGTGCAACGTGGGAAAGCTGGCAGGTTTTGTTTTTCATTCTTCGCACGATTGTTTCCGTCACTTTTTGTGAGTGCAGCACCAAGATAACCTTGACCGCAGACTGCTCTCCAAAGTCACTGTTTTTCCTTCTAGCTCTGTTCTTCAAAATTTGGCACAAATATCAACTTGGACTCAAGGATGATAAGATTTTTTTTGTGGTCAAAGGTCAAGGTCACTGTGACCTCACATCCCGTCCCATTCTCGTGAACACCATATCTCGGTAACGCCTGGAGGAGATTTCATTATATTCGGCACGAACGTCCACTTTGGATTCAAGGATGAACTGATTAGATTTTGGTGGTCAAAGGTCAAGGTCACTGTGACCTGACCAAGCACATTTTTTGGCCATGAAGCAAAGAATTCATACACTAATTATGACAAAGTTTCACACAGATGTCTTCCTTCTCAGGTACTGACCTTGAAACTTTATTAAAGTATTATACGAGTCTGGAGTTTTTTTCCATCCCTTCATTTATTCTTATTTTGTCGTTGTTTTCTTTATTCTATACTCTATCCCTGTAATAACTTCAGCTCTCCTCTCTGTCTCCTCTCCACCCTCCAGGGTCCAAATCGCAGCCGCAGCAGCCTCATGACCCTCTCCTCCAGAGCCCTAGCCCCAAGTCTCCGGTGTTTCGGACGGGCAGCGAGCCGGTACTGAGCCCGTCTTTCCCACGGAGATGTATAGAGCCTTTGGCAGGTCAGAAAATGCATTTTTTACACACATCTGTTTAAGAACATAAGGAATCACTCGAGGTGCTCTTAAAACGTGTCAATCACTGAGCCACTTAGCCATGTAAAGGAGGTATAAGCCCTCTTTTTAAACTATTCTTTTAACTATTTAAACTTTCGAGAACGACTACGCAGATACAAACATCACAAAACTTAGCCAACCACCTGAAATTCTGAGGCGATGCTGTGTTCACGCGTCTTGCACAAATCCTTCGATAACGACCTCAAAAAGCGAATAAGAAAGAAAGTTCCATGTGCTCTGATGAAAGTGACAGATAAAGAAGAAGCGAGATGTGCGAGGGGCAGCGAGAGAGGATCCTGGATTCCTTGGGAACCTCCTCCTTTTTTTAAAGGACAATATTGGGCTGAGGGTTTATAATTAGGAGTCTAATTAGCTAAACCGTTAAGGCTAGGGCTCCGAGGCTGCCTTATAAAACCGGTGGAGGGCCTCCTCCAGTGACGTCCTGCTGGTAGGCCATCCTCTACTACTTTCAAACCACCTATTGCAGCCTCACATTTCTTTGTGACCCACACTGTCTGGACATACTTGACTATATAGGCCAATCAGAAGTGGTGATAATATAAGCCAAGCTGGATTTTGGTTCGCTAAGCAAGGCCAGGGTGGTGGTGCGTCTGTAGATTTTAGGGACTATGTTCATTACCTAGGTCAGAGGTAGAGGATCGGTGCCTTATCCACGCTGGTAGGAGTTATCGGTTAGTGGACAGAAACCACTTCACTTCCATTGTCCGCATGTGAAAAGGAAATTGAACCCAGTGGCTTGCTTTGATTAAAGTTTATTATCAGAAAGTAAATAAATGACAGATTGTGGATTCTAAGAGAGAAGAAATGTCTTAAATACAGCAAAGCTTTTAATATCATAAGGATGATTCAAAAAATGTTTATTGAAACAAATTTCCTGCTAAAAACATTTTAAAATTGAATCAGTTTGGCTCTCAAAATTCAAAAAAACTTATAAATGATAATGTTATATGATGTGATGATGTTATAGATGTATTGATTGCGTGTCTCCAGGTCAGGCCATCCGGGGTTCGGACAGCCAGCTGTGTCCTAAACCGCCACCCAAACCCAGCAAGGTGCCGCTGGCTCGACTGCCTCGCTCCCCCGGCCTTCAGCCCCTGCTCCCCCCCTCCGGTTCCTCCGTCAACCCGACAGCGGACCCTTCCTCCACCTCCTCCTCCAGCCTCGCCGCACCTCCTCTGGACCCCACATCTATGGAAACGCTCGGTAGTACTTGGAGGAGCGGAGGTAATTACTCTAACGCTGGTTTTTATTTGTCATGAAAAACGCTTCCACATATTGTTTATCGGGAAATATCGACTCGGATATTTTCATTCATGCACACAGCCACTTTCATCATCATCATCAAATCAACAAATTATTAAGCTGTTGGTTTTAATATATGAACTACTGTAAAATGATCAGTTTTGATTAGTTTATTATTTGTCACATGAAGCACTTAATAAGTGAAACCAGATGCAAACAAACTTTGTGTAGCCTCCTTTTAATCAAATGAATTCATCAACGACATTGCACAGAATCAAGCTCATGTTCACAGTTCACGTTTAAATATTCACAGCATATTAATAAATAAACGCCACAACACATTACAATCTAAGAAAAGCAAAGGAGTTGAGGGTCTGTGCTTCAGTGGGGGGAAAAAACTATTTCTGAAATGTTTTATTCTTGGTGAACAGTGACTCACAGACCCTCCAAGAGGAGAATTACAATGTGCCAAAATGTCTCAATCAAGCTGTAATTGATACTAATCCCAAAGAAACGTTATAAAAATGATTTGACTGAAGAATATTTCACCATCTGTCCTTCAGCCTTCAATCCTTTGCCTTTATTTTCAGTTTAAGAAATCATGAAATCAACTGAAGTGTCTCTAATAAACAACATCTGTGCTCATATCCTGATTAAATTATTATGATCATGATTATTTTTTTTACATTAGTGTGAATTTGTGACATCTGTTCCAGCAACTATGGATGAAAAAACACACATAATGTATGCTCTCCCTCCTTAAATAAACCAATAAATAAGAAGTGAAGTAAAATATGCATCTTTACATGCTGTGATTTTTGAAGTAAAAGGATGTGATTGTTATTTCACAGCCACCACGGTTCCTCCGGTTCCTCCAGTGAAGCCTCTGAAGTTCCAGCATCAGCTCCTCTCCGCAGACCCGCACACTTCTGCAGTTTCACCCGCTGAACTTTCTTATTATCCCGATTCAGAAGCGATAACGGGACGGACTGAACACCTGCAGCCCAGCCCTGCGGACCTGAGGTCCCGCAGCCCGCTGGAGTGGGAGGAACAAAACTCACCGAACCCCATCACAGACGGCGCCCTGGAACTCCAGGCGCAGACACTCTGCGGCTACGTGGAGAGACTGAGGAGAGAAGGGGAGGGAGGGAGAGAGGAGGAGGTGGAGGCGGGAGGGCGGAGAGGACTGGACAGAAGCTCCTACCATCACGCCATCGCAGCCTTAGAAAACACCAGCGAGGAAGAAGAGGAGGACGCGGGGAGGGAGGAGGAGCGGCGGCGGCGGCAGCAGCAGAAGCAGAAGCAGCAGCAGCAGGAGCGGAGCAAGAGGAGCAGTTTCCAGCGGCCGGTGGTGGAGACGGAGTCGGTGTTCCAGCCGGCGGAGTTCGGCTCTCGGCTTCTGCCGCCGGAGAACAAACCGCTGGAGATGGTGGTGCTGAAGAGAGCGAAGGAGCTGCTGCTCAGCCACAACCACCACAGCATCGCCAGACACCTGCTGATGGCCGACTGCCAGGTACACAAGAGTCAGACTTCTGGAATGAAGGAAAGAAAAAAAAAGGCTTTTGGCAAATATATATTTTATATTATAAGAAATACATCCATTAATAATGAAGTTATACATTTCAGTAATTATTAATAAATGCTTGTGAGTTTCTCAATTTGCAACAAACCATCAAATCTGCAGCTGTAAACGTTAATTTAAGTTGTCGACTGGAGAGTCTTTCCAATCAACTAAAGTGGAAGTTAAATTATTAATAACTTATAAAAGACCTGTAAATTATTGATCATTAATAAAAGCATTAACTCAGCCGTATAAAATCTAAATTCAACAACAGACACACTCACACGCGCGCCTCTAATCTGGAGGTAAACATGTTTACTGCTGCTGTTAGACACACATCCTCTGTGTGTCTGTGTTACAAAATTAGATTTCTGTTCAGAAGCTGATGTTACTGCTGCCGTAAAGTGATCCTCATGACGCAGGAAAGAAAACAACCCCGAACCAAACAAACCATTGCAGCTAATCATCACACACACACACACTAGGATAAGAGAGGAAAATAAAAAACACTAAATGTAATTGACCGCTGCTTTAACGTCCACTTGTAAAAACTGTTTTCCCTCCAGGTTGCGAGGATACTCGGAGTGTCTCCGGAGCTGAAAGGTCAGATGGGTGTCGCCTCCGGGCTGGAGCTGGTGACCTTGCCACACGGTCGACAGCTGAGGCTGGACCTGATGGAAAGGTATATATAAACACACACACACATATATATATATAGACACACGCATACAAAAGCACAGATGTTAGTACACAGATACATGAAAGGATGAAACATAACTTCTTATTTCTTACTTTTTAGTTGTGTGTGATTGTGCAGCATGAGGTCATCAATGATTTCCAGGAAGTGTAAGCCCTCTAAAATGTAAACACATGAAGCTCAAAGGAATAGTTTGACATTTTGTGAAATTCGCTTATTAGCTATCTTGCCAAGAGAAGATTGATACACTAACCCTAACCCCTCTCTGTATGCTAAATATGAAGCTAACACCAGTAGCTGATTATCTTAGCTTAGCTTAAAGACTGAAAGCAGAGGTAAACAGCTAGCCTGCTCCTGTCCCAATGTAAAAAAAAAATCAAATAGTTACAGCACATAAGCATAAAAACACAACTGTTATGTTCACATTTGTTTGTGTAAAAATTACACAGGTGACATATTTTGTGTTAATAAATGAGCTTTAGAGGTGCTGGTAGGCAGATTTTTTAAAACTTTTGACGGACCCAGGCTACCTGTTTCCCCCTGTTCCTAGTCTTTATGCTAAGCTAAGCTAAGCTAAGCTAACAGTCTCCTTGCTGTATCTTCATATCTACCTTACAGATACGAGAGTGGTATCAGTCTTCTCATCTCTCTCTCATAAGCGTGTTTCCCAAAATGTCGACCTTTTCCTTTAAGTTTAACCCAGTGGCTCCCAACATGGGGTCCAGGAACCTCGAAATAGCCCCAAAATTAACCTGAGCAGCCACAAGATAACTAAATAGATAAGGAAGTAAAAAAAATATCTCTGTTAACACAAAATTGGATTTATTTTTGCTGACTGACGTGAAATACCGGATACTTTCAGCAACACCACATCTTTTAAAAATCCTTCGTATGAAACAATCCAAGAAGGGAAAAATCAGTTTGGTTAAACCAGAGGTTTTTCAAACTGTGAGGCACGCCTCTCGAGGGGGACGTGGGAGAGATGTGCTGGCGTTCTAAAAACAAGTTGTTTGGCCGCCGGTCAGGTCAGCAGATGGAGCTGCGACACACAGCACATGGAGGCAATTAAGGAAGTTAAAAACCCCTTTAGTGCCAAACTCCTTCTCAGGGTCATAACTCTGTCAAATCTGAACACACAGACATGATTCAGTGTGACTTACACTTTCAGAGGATATTATCACTCATGTCAATCATAATAAGTGTCCCTAAATCAGTTTAGAAATAAAAAAAAATACCCATTATCACACTAGAAGTTGCTTGAATCTTAACATTTGTAAGTTTTCTTCAGTATCAAAGTAATCCAGTGATAGATCCATGGGTATATTGTAAACAGGAAGTAATGTGGCATCATTTTAAAGCCAGAAATGGGCTAACACTGGTCCACACTGAAGCCAGGACCTGTGATGAGTAGACATTCATTTATTTTAAGGGGGTCACAAGCCAATACTGGTTTTAAGCGAAGCCTGCACCAAACTGCAAACTGAGATGACGTCAGTAGTGATTCATACCTGCCGGCTGATTGTCCTGTCCTGTCTGTCCTGTCTGCTAAACACAGAAGCTGTCCTGTACTGGAAATAAAAATTCCCCCTGCAGACAGAGATTTCTGTTCTGTGAAGCCAGCAGACGGCTCCTGAGAGATAAGATTAGAAACAGAGTGAAGGCGAAAAACAGACACGAGCGTTACGGCGCCATCAGGTGGTGTTGATAATCCACCTCTCTCTCTCTCTCTCCGTCTCCTTAGGCACCACACCATGGCGATAGGCGTCGCCGTGGATATCCTGGGTTGCACGGGCAGCGTGGAGGAGCGGGCGTCCACGTTAAACCGCATCATCCTCGTCGCGTTGGAGCTGAAGGACGCGGTGGGCGACCTGTTCGCTTTCACCGCCCTGATGAAAGCTCTGGACCTGCCGCAGGTAACACGCACACACACACACACACACACACACACACATAAACCAAACAAAACACACAAGACAGAGGTAACAAACATGATGTCACAGAGTAGAGAAAACAAATATTTGAGATAATTAGTGATAGAAACTCAAAATGTGTTCATGTAATTGTTATTATATGAACTTTAATACATATTACACATGATCAATGATTGATTTGGAAGAATAACATCGTCTCATCCTCTCAAATAGCTCTGTTTGGTTGAAAACATAAAACCTACCAGCAGATATTAAAGAAACTCGCCCACCGCTCGAGCATTTTTTTGACATTCATCACCCATATTCAGCCCGTTTGATGAAAAGCGATCGAATGTAACGTTGTTCGTTTGTTCTCTGCCGTTCAGATCAGCCGTTTGGAGGAAACGTGGACAGCTCTGCGAAGGAACTACACACAGACCGCCATCAGCTACGAGAAAACCCTCAAACCTTTCTACAAGAATCTCTACGAGGGGACAGGTACGCCAAAAAACACACACACACACACACGCTAATCTGTCCGATCCGGAGGTGAACGACGTCCTCTGTGTGTGTTCTGATGTTACTGCTGCTGTAAAATGATCCCTCATGACACATTACATTTTACAGTGCAGCTGGTATTAACATGATCTGTATCTGGGTAACAGCATCCAATCCAAAAGCCTTTCCATTTAGTTATGAATAAGCCTACTCCTTATCTGGAAGCACTAAGTGGACATTACGTCATTCATTCTTAAATTCATTGGATTTCTTCAGAAGGCGATCATACTAAATGTGGTTTATCTGATCACAACGTGTTCTGCAAGCATTTGCATTTTATTTTGTATTAACGTTATCCGGATAAGATATTCAGATCCAGATCCAACGTAAATGAGATAGAAAATCATATCACATGTTGAAGTTACGTCACTTCAACATCTCGACCCCAAGACCAGCAGCTTGATCGTCAGGAAGTCTGAAATAAAACTTCACATCAATAAAAAAAGGCTGTGAAAAAGAAACAAATCAGGCAAAAAACATGCAAAAATCAGGTTGAAATTGAATCTGCTCTTCATTTTTCTGAAGTCAAACATGAGATTTATATGAATTTGTGTGTATTTTGGTCAGCAATAAAAAAAACAAGGAGCTTGTGGAGCACCTGACCTGTCTCGCCGCTCGTTATTTGGCAGTTAGAGATTCACATTATGGACAGGAGGACCAACATCCTGTCAATCTACAGTCTGGTCACGATCTTTGATATAAACTAGAGGGTGCAGATCTAAGACTAAGCTAATTCCATATTTTCTTTTAATAACTGGATGAAAGAAAACATCAGGCATGAAATCACTGAGTCATTTTCTCCTTCTGAAGTTTAGCCAGCAGGTCCCTTAAATGAAGCGTTCATGTAAAAGCAGACTGAGAGCATAGACGACATTTATTTACATTAACATTTGACTTGATTCTCAGTATGAAATAAATAAAAAAATAAAAAATATTCACCTTCCCCTTCCTCCTCCTGCAGCTTCCTCCCCTTCGGTGGTCTGCGTCCCCCTCCTGGTTCCTCTCCTCACTTTGATGGAGCGTCCGTCAATCACACCCGAGGGGGCGGAGCTCTGGGAGACCAGCGACCAGGGCTGTGACATCATGCTGCGCCACCTCGAGGCCGCACGCGACGTCGCGCACAACGCGGCGAGCTACACGGTGAACGCGCAGAAGATCTTACAAGGTAAAAAAAAAAAATAAGTTACTATATATTTTTTTTTTGTAAAGTAAATAGAAACAATCTTTTTTTTTCTTTTTCCAATATGACTGAAATCATTTTTATGTGCGTTCAGGCTTCCAGTGTGACGAAGAGCTGCTGGAGGTGTTTAAGACGGACTTTCAGCTGCGGCTGCTGTGGGGGAGCCGCGGAGCTTCGGTCAACCAATCGGACCGCTACAGCAAGTTCAACCTCATCCTCACGGCGTTGTCACGGAAACTGGAGCCCCCGCTCAAAACGCAAACCTTGATTTGACTTCCAGCGAACGACAGGCATACGGACACATTCGGTGAAACAAGAGACTCGAGTTTGACGAGACCGACGGCGTTCGGTCTTCCAGTTAAACAGATTAAAGTGACGTCTGGTGGATCAGACACCACGTATGAGAAAGGGAAGATGAGATGATAAACTCTCTCTGCAGCAGCTAAATAGAAAAGCTGCGAGTCAGAGAGTGATCTGTCGTCTGAGGTAGCGGACACGACTCCATATCGGACTTCAAATAAAGACCCTGCTGCAGCCGAGGTCTCTGCTCAGAAGCGTTTCATCTTATTGTTCTGGACAAAGTGCAGTTTGGTGCCAGATTTAGCTTTTCCAATCAATAAGATAACAATCAAACACATCAATTTAAAGAGAATTCCTCCCCCCTCACCTCCTCCCAGGACTCATAGCGTCACTGTCCAGTTATTTTAAACCTACAAAATATCACATTTTCAGAAAGTAAGAACACAGTTCAACACAACATGAGACAGCTGCACTGTAAAAAAGAAAAAAAAAGCATCTTCCTCTAGTTTAGAGAATAAGAAATCACCACCATACATGTAGGAGAGGTGCTAACCTCTGTTACCGCAGTAAATAATAATGTACAACAGAGAGGTTTGATCAGAATTCGATTATTTAAAGTGCATTTTTGAGATCATCCGCTCAGCTTTGAAACACTTTTATGAGCGTGAGATCCTGATGAACTCATGAAGGAGCGTGTCATCCTTAAAATAAAAGGCGGACATATTGACTGGACAGTGACAGATGATGCTTAGCCATCATTTCCACGGAGCAGAATTAACTTAGACTCCCAAGTTTCCGTTGCTGAGACGAGGAGACGCAGCAAATCAAATGGAAACTCAAAAATAACTGTTAAACATGCAGCTCGGATTCAACTCAACTAGCATTAAAATGTGTGTGAGAACAAAAACAGACGAGAGAGACTTTTTAAGGGAAACCCGCAGAGGAAGATGCGCTTGTTCTGTTTTTTTTAAAAAAATAATTGTATCATTGACATTCCAGTTAATGTTGTGAAAAGTAGATCAAGTGTCAGGTGTCTCTTTACAGGCGTCAGTAACTCTGATTCCTGAGTGGAAGTCAAAGTCAACAAAGTCAGAGAAGGAAAAATCATTTTCTAGATAGAAATAATACTTATTTAACAGAAGTGGTGAATAATTGAGGTGTCGACCTCTTCTTCTGGTCAGGAAACATTTAAATCTCTTTGACCTTTGATACAAAACCAAGTGATCAGATTGTTGCAGGTTTAACAAGTGAAAAACATTGGTTAATACACGTGTATATATCATTATAATAATAATACCGAGGTTCCCTGAGACGTTTTCTGGGTGAGATCTGGGTTTTTTTCCCCCCTAAAATCTGCAGAGAATAAAGATTATTCAGATTCATAGCAGCTGTATCTGTGTAAATGTAGATAAAAAAGGTGTTTGTACAGGAAATACAACAGTTTGAATCCACGATTTAAAAAAAAAACAAAAAAAAAAAACACACAAATATGTTAACATGTCAAAGACTAAAGCTGTACATATGTGACGTATTAGCATGTTAATAATCGACTGTATATATTTTCTGTAGAAGACTGACTGTAAAAAAAAAAAAAGATGTTGATGAATTTTAATATGTTTATATTATGAACTACTGTGGTAAGATTTAATAAATATGGTGTATGATCTGTGGAGGTCAAACCGGCTTTTGTGACAGAGTTTTAAAAAAAATGCACTTATGATTTCACGTCTTGGTTGAAAACTTCCTTTTGGCTTTGTGTTTAACTGCTTCTGACATCAGTATCAGCGACTTCTGATGTTTAACGACTAAGAAGATAAAAGATAATTTACTTCTCCTTCATGTTGGCAGCTGAATTTCAGTCGTATAACTGTTCATTCCACATAAACTATTACACTCAGTGTCACTCACAGGTCTTTATTCAGCTGTTAAAGTCTTTTTGCTTTTCTTCTTCACTCGCTGATGAAACGGCACGGACACAAATCTGCTTTTCATTGCTGTTTATTTGAACAATATCTTGGAAGATAGAGAGAGAGGAACAAAAAAAAAGAAAAAAAAAAAAGAAAAGCATTTTGTTCACAAAGTGTCTGACAACATTCAAAGTAAAAAGATGTGCACAATATGGAAAGAGAAGTACTGCCATCGGTTATTACAACATATACAACATGGTAAAAACACACAGATCTACATGGGTTCGACATGTTAATAATAACCTGTAGAAACATCTTGTACCTGCTGCTGTGATGAGATGTTGATGCTGAGAGAGGAACAAAACCAAAAAAAAAAACCTGGAGTTAAACAGCCGGACAGTTTCTGTACAAAGTCTCCACAGGATGATCACGGGTTGTTTTTTTATTTTGTTTGTTTTTGTTTTTAAAAAAAAGAAGAAGAAGAAGAGGAATGTAGAGAAGAACATGTCTGGTTTTTGCTGAGTGGTAAACAGCACCATGCTCACAGTAGCTTGGCAGGTTTCAGTAAAGCACTGTTTTACAAGAACGTACTGCAAACTTTTTTTTTTAATCATATCTAGCGTTTCAAAGCTCATCTGCTAATATGTGGTTTTGCGTAATATTCAAAACGACAGCACAGTGGCTATTATAGTATGAAGCTCACAGTTTTTTTATTTTTATTTTACAGGCATATTAATTAGTAGGAAGCTTTTACTCTTTTTTTTTTTAATGGGATGTTTGGTAAAAATGCGCTCACTTCAAAGCTGCTATTGACAATCATGATTAAAGGGGCAGTACACTCTAAACATGCCTATGAACTGAACGAAATTTAAGGGAAAAAAAAAAAACATTTGAAATGCACCGTCTATTTAGTTCAACAGTCTATGAGTTAGTAAAAAAAAAAAAAAAAAGCCATCTCCTAGACAACGAGGTGACTACTTCTATACATTACTGCCCTTTACCCTCATGTTACATCCATCAGAGGATTATCACCTCAATCACAATCTGAATAAGTCCTACCTGCCTTTATCTTGTGTGAGTGCACTTTTTTTTTTTTTTACAATACATAAACAATAAAATCGGTTTATTTATGTCATTTATTGAGCAAAAACTGCCAAACATTCAGCAGCTCCAGTTTCTAAAATGTGAGAATTGGCTGCTTTTCTTTGTTTTATGTGATGTAAATTGAATAATCTTTGGGTTTTTGGACTGTTTGTTGAACAAACGTAGCGATTGGAAGACATCTTCTTGGACTTTTGATAGGCGTTTTTCCACTATTTTTGACTATTTAATAGACTAAACAATTTATAAAACATTTATATTAATAATAATAATAATAATAATTAGTCGCAGTATGACAGCATGACAACTGAAACAAACAAACAATAAAAAGAACATGTAACACTTTATTGCACGTATCTGATATCGTGGTTTTCAGCTCAAATTAGGGAATCACAAGCAGATCATCTGTAGTTTTGTTCTTATTTGGGAAAACCATCATATCAGATACGTATACAGATCAATAATTAAAAAAAAAAAAAGCACTAATAGATCTGTGTACATGTTTACAAGGCATCATCATACTGTTAAAAGTAAAAAAGCGCCAAAACTGCAGAGACTGATAAGTTTGTTTCATTTGTGCCATTTTGCATCCCAAAAATCAGTGGATAGAGGGAGTTCTTTAAGGAGGCACTCGACTAGTTTAACACATCAAAAAAAATCACACAATTAAGCACGTTACTCAATCTGTGAATAAAAAAATAGCCCTGATGATATGTTGGATATGATGGATATGTTGGTTTAGGCTTGGGAAATGTAGGCTCCAGTGGGTTTTTTTTGGAGCTTGCACCATATTTACGCACTAAAAGTGAAGCTATCTACGCTTGATTTTTAACCGTTCTTGTTTCTTGCAACTTTTATTGAAGTGCGATATTTTTAAAAAATCGCTGGAATACCCCTTTAAAAAAACGTCCCAATGCAAATCAGTCACAGACAGGAGAGGAAACGTGGTGGTGGTAGTAGTAGTAGCGTGGCTGGAGAGGGAGGGGGGGGGGAAAGTTCAAGTAACAACATCTACAGCATCATTCTGTACATTTCACAGCTTCATCGAAGAAACACAGATTACAACTAAAAAGGCGGCACACCTGCTGCTTAGATTAAGTTGACAAGAGAGGATTTTTGTTAGTGGCATATTTGTCTTAAATAGCATCCGAAAAAGGAAGTTGAACTTTACGTTAGGTGTGTGATTTTTGTTAGTGTATTGAATGAATACAGTGACTGGTTTAAAAAAACAAAAAAACAAAACATTGATCGAGATGAATGAATAAATCCAAAGAATTTAGAAAATCATGCAAAAAAAGTTGCTCGTCAAGAGTTACAAAAGGAGTATAAAAACCAGTAAGAAGAGAAAATTACCAGAGCCTTTTATGTTTTCTCGCTGCTACACAGTGGTCATTCATAAAGTCCACACCTCTCTCTCTCTCTCTCTCTCTCTCTCAGACCTTCATCCATTCATTCAATCACTCACTCTTTCTTTTTTTTTTTTAAGTCAGATTCAAATGCTGTAGTACTTCAGGGCAAAGTGCATCGGTTCAATTCAGACCTTACTGTCTCTCATGAAGAGTGTCAATCAAACAAACCTAAAAACAATCACCATGGAAACACATTCAGCATGACATTAAAAAGATGTTAATATATACAAATCATTCAATGGTAAAAAAAACAAAAAACAAAACTAACGTCACGCATATAACGCAGGCACGTGTGCACACTTTCACATTGTTCATGTGTATGGAGAGCCAATGGGGTCAAAAAAAAAAAACATGTTTGTGTGTTTTCGACCTGTTTGGTCTTCCATATAATGTGCATACACGCCATCGATACATGCATGCGTGTGTCGTCACATTCACAAATACTATTGATTAAATGGGGAGGAAAAAAGAAAAACTTAGAGATGTGGTTGAGAGTCCTCCCCCGAAGGAGGTGGGGCTTAACACAGGTGGCTGATGGGAGATGTAGTCAGGTGGAAGAGCAGACACATCCAAACATGTGTGTGTGGATTAATAATCCCTCCACAGTAACACAACATTAAGTTTTAAGGCAGAGTCTGACTGCAAAGACATCGAAGCTCCTCTTTTTTTTTATTTTTTTTTTTTGTTAGTTTCTTTTTTTTCTTCTTTTGTTTGGTGTTATTAAAAGTGTCCCAGTCCTGCTGGAGCTGAGCTGTGGTTTGGTGAGGAAATGCTGCCATCTGCTGGTCAACTGGTGGAATTGCAACCCGGGAGGAGAAGAAGAAGATGATGATGAAGAAGAAGAAGAAGAAGAGGGGGGACAGGTGGGGGGAAAAAGGAGAAGAAGAAAGAGAGGAGTAGAGAGGTCCTGTATTCATCTGATCGTCCTGCCTAACGAGTAGCTCTGATTTGACCCAGCTGTTGTTTGGGAGATCGTATAAATAAATAAAAATCATGCCGGAAACTCATTAGATCATGACGACTTTGCATTCAACATACAACACGGTTCAGACAGCCAGAGATGCGCGCACACACACACACGCTATGATAAAGTTGCAGATGAAACACCTGATTATGTTTTTGGGGGCATGACGTTTATGACACGTTAAGGACAAGCAACTGTATGTAAGGGACACACACACACACACACACATGAAGGCAGGCATGAGGAGCAGAGTGGCTCAGGCAGGCAGGCAGGCAGACATCACCAACAGAGCACAGATGATGATGATGAAGATCATGATAACAAGGATGAGTTAAAACAGTGCAGCACTGATATTGTTAGTGGCAGCAAATAAGAAAAACTGACCCTGAAAGATGATTAAAAACCCTGATATATATTCTGAGATGTTGTCTCTCTCTGGGGAGCTGGATCGAAGGTTTAGAGGCAAAGATTTAATGCTGATAGCGTGATTGATGGAATATGGTGAAGGGGAAAAAATGCAAATTAAGATAAACGAAAACAGATTTCAGATGCAAGCTGACATGCTGGTTTATTTTTTTTTTTTAGCCTGAAGGCTCATTTTTAACCTTCGAAACTCATCACAAGGTCCACTTACTTGTTGTTTCCAAAGCCTTCAGCTACATCTCATGGCCTTCCTCGGCGGATGAAGTTGCTCGAGACATCCCGGTATTCAAGTAAGTGGAATTTGTGATGAGAATTTTTCGTCAGCATGCTGTTTTGTGGTTTGTTTAACCCATTTATCAGAGTGAGACGCCTACAATCAAAACACTCTGACCAGCGCCTACAGAGAGTAAATCACACCACGTCAGAGGGGAAAGGTCGCTGCTGCACTGCTCTCCGACTTCAAACTTTCAAGTTACACATGAAATTTTTTCAATTCAGAGAGAGATCAGCAGGTCTGTTCCCCTCGGTGTGATTGGATTTACTGTTAAAGACGTGTAGCCGTCACAGAAGTCCCACCTTATAAAGACCCTTACAGACCAGGAAGCGACAAACGGATGCATTTGCTAATTTTGGATAAACACCTGGCAGTAGTTTTGTCTTCCAGCAGTGGCAGAAAGAAAAAAAACATGTGGTTCCTAACTCCATGAATGAGCACAGATTCTAATCTTCTCCTCAAGCTTCTCAAACATGTACTGCTTGAAACTTGATGCAGAGAAGATGACTGTGTATTTTCCAGTGAGACCTGCCGTGGTCAGGTTTAGATGAAGCTGCCGCCATTGTTGCTTTCCGGTCTGAAAAGGCCTTTACAGACTAACTAGTCCACTACTCTTTAGATAAACTGTTTTTTTGGGACTTCTCCAGTGGCTACCACTTTAAGATATTAAATGATAAGAGTGCCTGTTTTTGGCTTTAAGGTCATCTACTCTTCAACCTACAGTATGATCCTCTCTCTTCTTCTAGCTCTTTCTTGATTATGGATTTTGTGAGCATGCAGACATGCAAACCTGCCTCTCAGACCTTTTCCTTTTCCTTTCCTCCCCTCTCTGTCTCCTTCTCTCTCTCTCTTTCTTTCTTGGTCACCCCCACCACCAATAATCAGCAATCAGCGTGAGCCCTCCACCAGCCAATCAAATCGCCCGGCCACCCTGCAGCCCTCAGGAACCTGCAGTCACATAGAGAAGAGAGCGAGGTTACTACAACGCATACACACCGAGAAAGACACACACACACACACAAGTGATGGATGTTGAATAAGAGTCAACACAGTTAATTTACCGTCTTTTTTTTTGTACAAAATTATAAAAACTGTGAGAGTAGACGTCAGGTTTTCCGTCAGGGCAGATGTGGAAAGTAGAAGAAAACAATCCAAAACATTTGAGGTATTCTGCAGCTTCTGCCTGTTAATGCTGTTAGCAGTCAGAGCTGCCAGGGTGAGCCTTTTTCTTTTTCACATTTGTTTTTTTCTGAGAAAGAAACTAATAAACAAAAACAAAATAAAAAAGCCACGCCACATGCAAACCTTTCATGGCAATCCACCCAACAGTGATCAAGATACTCCCCTCTGGTGTTGGACTCAATGACAGGTCGACATCACTACACGTAAATATGAGACAACAGGTTCATTTAGAGGCTTTTGAAGCTTTTCTTATATCCTCTAAATGCAGCACTGACTCAACATGTTGTGAATGAAGTGTTGAGTTTTGACTGTGCAGCAGGAAAACAGCAGCAGGTTGCATGAACTTCTGCTCACTTTCTTTGTTTTGGTGCATTTGGCAGCTTCCACTCAACAACACATTGTGATTATGTAAGAACTGATAACGTAATGCCAGCAAATAAACGGCAGCAGCGTCCGCCAGTCAGCTGCATACGGTGACCCAGATGGGTCATGGGAATATTTGGCTGCTGTGATGTTTGTACTACGAGGTGTTGGCTGCAATAATGAATGCCGTGAGACGCTCAGGTGGCACAGCTGCTGCGCAACACCTGCGGTGCAGATTTCTATTACAATGGATGCCAGTAAAAGCTGTAATGTTAGAGCTGATTTTTAATAAGCGAAGTCAACCAAGAACAGTCAGCATACCAGAGCAAAACAAATATATAAACATACATGATGCTGTCTGAGAGAATAAAGTGAAGAATCCAACTTTTGCAAACTATGTTTTCAACTTCTCAGTGTTATTTCAGAATAAAGGTTTCCAAAAAGAAGTAAATAACTTAGACTTAAAGGTTAAGGCTGTTTTGTTCCTTGAAAAGATTAAAAACCAACAATGAATTAATCCTAAAACAAGTGTTGTTGTTGATCTTTCTTATTCCCCCGGTGCCACAGAGCTCCTTTTTACTCCTGCAAGTATTTTCATCCATCAGCTGATTACTTCCTTAATGAATCAATTACTGTATAAAAAGTTAGAAAATTGTGAAAAAATAGTATTGACAATTTCTCAGAGGCCACAGTGAGGTCTTCAGTTTGCTTGTTTTGTTTGTCTAACAGAAAAATGGTGAATCTTCATACTTGAGAATCTGAAATTGAATATTTGGCATTTTTGCTTGAAAAAAAGGAAACAATAAAAGATTATGAATAGTTGCAGACTGATTTTCTGTTGAGCTAAATGATGGATGCAGCTAAACAACTCCTGTTTGAGTAATAATTGTTAAAAATAAAGGCTTTCTAAAAAAAAAAAATGAAACTACAGATTTATTTATAAACTCCATTGATTGTGAGTGGTTTACAGTTGTGTAAATGTCTTCTGTGGCTCTAAAGAGGAAAATAACTCTGGAGATGAGGAGTTAGAAAGATGCAGGTGCGGGTTGTGGGTTGCATTATGGGTAATGTATGATCTAGACCCATAATAGAGACTTAAAAGTTTTAAGTTTTTCTTTTTTTTAAAAGCCCCTAAACGTCACAGAGGTGCAATACTGAGTCACTGTTATACACGCAGCTGAAAATACACAAAACTACAGCGTCTGACATGGATTTACACCTTCAGTAGGAACCAATGAAAAATCAGAAAGTATTGGGGAATAGATTAACACATTGTTGGTTTTTGTCTTTTGGTCTAAACAGGAAACCGACAGGATGAAACAAAACTTAAACAAGTTAACTTTAAAAAACTTCTGTAACAATGTCTGATGTGAAAACGCTCTTCTTTCTACACTGAGAGATTTTTATACCGATCCTTTTTAAAACAGAAAAGCTGCATCTAGATAAAACTCTGGTGTGATGGCACAGATAACACAGAAGAAACAAAGATGTGCACGTACACACACACACACACACGACACGCACACAGCAATCACACAGAAATAAAAACAAATGAAATCAAAAGACGTCTTATACTTCAAAAATGATGTCGACACATGAATCCAGTGATCTTAAAAATCAGGGAGTTTAAACAGCTCCCGTTTAAAAAAAAAAAAAAGAAGAAGAAGAAGAAGAAAGAAAAAGAAACATCACAAATAATTAAAAGGAAAGAGTAAAAACAAAAAGAAATTGTTTCTAATATATTACATAAACAATCTTAAACACTTTGTTCGATAAGAAGTGGTGTAGCCTTGACATGGGGCTCATAACAGCATCTTACACACACACACACACACACACACACATAGAAATGCTTCATATACAATATACAAATCACTCAAAACACTATCAAATAGGTTTTTTTTCCCCCTATTCGTCTTTGTGCTCATTCACTCACCTCTGAAACATCAGTCCCACATATATGAGAGGAAGGTGAGGATGATGAAGGGTTATAGGGTTTAGAGGAATAAACAGACAGCAGGACAAAGAGAGAGAGAGAGAGAGAGAGAGAGAGAGAGAGAGATGGGATGGAAACCAGGAGAAGGAAACAGATGAACGTCCATGCAGGTTTTTCTTTTTTTCTTGTTATCTTGAGGAACAGAAAGCAGGAGGAGTGATGGAGAGACGGACACAGAGGGATGGTGGAGAGGTTAGAAGACAAGTGTGGCTTCAGATGTAGGTGACAGCACCTTTGCTGTTTTTCTCCATGGTGATTTCTACGTAGGAGGTGGGGACGTAGCCCTCCTCCCCGCTCTGCTTCCTCGCCCTCGTCCAGCCGTCGCCTTTGTCCTCCTCGATGATGTACAGCACCTGGAAAAACACGACAGGAGAGAGTTGTTTTAATGACTCCTTTGTGGATGATACAAACAGCCTTAAGCAAGGAAATGAAGTCTGTTAAAAACACTGAATGTCAGTTTAAGTCAACTTCGTATCAGCATCAAAACTGCTTATTCAGGACTGAGGTATCAATCAACAACAGCAAAGAAAAACTAAATTTAAAAAAACCCTTTGTGTAGAATTTTTTGTGACTAAACAGCGAGTTTCTTTGGGCTGCTGTGAAAGTTTTAAAACAAACTAAACAACCGGACCGAGATCGCTTGAAAAGGTGTGTCTCAGTCCGATTTCTAACCCAAAAGTTAGACTACAATTAAAGCCCTATCCGTCTATGCAAAATCCAGTATATGTATGCAGTAATTATCATCTGGTAACTATGGTAATGCTGGAAATATCTGAAGTTAGAAATGTTCAAAACCTACACACAGAAGCTTTAAATATTTAGATGTTGACGCGTCTTTTCCAGCAAATACACAAAATGATAAATACGATCAAATGCAGATAAAAATGAGAAATCACCTCGTCTTCTGCCATCACCAGCGTCCCCTCGTTCTGACCTAAGAGTCAAACAAAACACACAGATTTAACACACAGAAAGTTTTTTTCATAATAGACTGGAGATATTTGGTTAATGGTGAGTGAACTGTATTTATTTATTTAGCACTTTTACACAAACCACTTTTCAGTGTCTTGCTCAAGGACACTTTGACATGTGGGCAGGAGGAGCCGGGGATCGCACTGACAACCCTGCGATAGAAATAGACGACCCGCTCTGCCTGCTGAGCCTCAGCCACCCAATGGTAGATTGTTTATTTTACGCTAGTGCACATAATTATAATATATTTACAACATAGTGGATTATCTCTCATGGATAATGTAAAAACACTCTAATGCAAGATGCTGGTCAGAAATGAGACTTTTCAGGTGATGTAACCCTCCTTTAAGTCCACATGTCAACAGCAGATCACATTTATTTCATTTATAAACTTATAACTCAGCTATCTGGGAATAACTCTTGTTTAATTCCCTTCCAGACTGTGTTTGCTGGAAGATTCATGACAGGACACATTTTTTGTGCTGCAGTCCTTACCATCGAAAGAGTACAGAGCTTTGCAGTGTCCGATGACGGGCAGCGGGTCGTCGTCGTCGAACTCGTCGTCGAACTCGTGCGGGTCGGGGTTGGGGTGCCCGGGCTGCGGAGGACTGGTGCGGTGATGAGGCGTGTGATGCTCCTGACTGGTGTCGTCTGTATAACTGCCCTCAGGACTGATGGGAAGCAGGAAGCAGGAAGCAGGAGTGAGTTTTGTGGTTAAAGGTCTAAAATGCGGCACCGCTTCTCAATAATTTCCTAATGATGCACCAGTAACTATGTAAATTGGAAGGGACATTGGAAGGCTTAGGGACTGCGGGGAAAACAGGAATTTCCTTTAAAAAAAAAAAAAAGCTCCATTCAAAAGCAAATAATGATTCTTTTATTATTGGAAACTTTATTTTCATATATTTTAAATGCACATTTGCCAGCTTGACCTGCTGAGCACTGATGAAAAGACTTCCTGTGTAACACCTGCAACTCATTTAAATCAATCAACTGAAAGCATACCAACTGAATACTGTCAGTTCCCCTATTATTATTATTATTATTATTATTATTATTATTAATAACAAATTATACGATACGACGCAAGGAAATTATTTGGAGATTATGGACGCATAAAAGTAAAGTTTAACTTTTGTTTTGGACAAAAAAAAACAACACATTTGATAAATAAGTCTTCTGTTTATGGATCACATCCTGGTAACGGCTGATTATTCTGTGATAAGATCAATACAGTCCCTTTATTAGTTAATACCTAATATTTGAATATTTGGAATGAACAGCTCTCCATGTGTTGGTGCGTCATGTACGTGTGTAACAGAGTTAAACCGTTACCTCTCTCTGCCTTGAGGAGTGTGATGGTGGTTGTCGGCGCTGTGTCTTCTGTCTCCTCTGGAGCTCTGCTTTCCCTCCACCTCGGATAACCAAGTCTGAGAACAGATAGAGGAGAGAGGATTTGGATTGACGGCATCATGATACAGTGCGGACTGAATATCATTTTGGGCGGTTGACCAAGAGGTGGTGCTATCGGCAACAGAACGGAGCCAGACGCTGAGAGTTTCACTGAGTTCATCGGGTTCATCCCCCACCTCTATCTCCAACTTCAACATCCACACTTTCCTCCCTTTCTTTTACCTCGTTTTTATGTATTTCGGAGCGTAGCTTCTCCATGTTACATATGGTCTCGGATATTTTGGGCTGCAGGCTGCTGGGGTCTCCCATCTGAGGATTCTTCTCGTACACGTCCTTCATCTTGTTCAGAGCGTCTCTGACGGGAAAGATACACAAACATGCACACATGGAGGTGATGGGACACAATAATAACAATATTAATAAGCAGTTCATACAAATGCAAACATCTACACTATGCTACCACTTATCTGCAGTGCTTTTTCTGACAGTTTTCACCAATAACAAGGTTTTTCATGATTCTTTTGTTTCTAGCAGCCCTGCAGCTGCATCGCTGTGTCAGACTGCGCACACGCTTGCTGTAGATCTCTGCTCAAGGTTACTGCGGTGACTAGAGCCTGATTTTTAAGGCCGTGTCTAAACAGCAGATATCATAAGTTTGATTTTCTGGGTTTTTCTGGATATGGGATATGACTGGAAAGCGCTGTTGTACCTCTGATCCATCTCTTTCTGGAGCTCCTTGCTGAGTTCATCGATCCTCTGCTGCAGCCTCTTCCTCCTCTGCTCGGGGGGCAGGTGGCTGAAATCTTCCAGAGACGGGGCCTGGTGGAAAGAAAGAAACAGCATTGGTGCTTCTGCTACCTCTAAATGAACCCCCTTCCCTTCATAGCTTAAAACAAACACACCAACTCAAGTGTTAGTTATACCAGAGAAGAATCAGAGGAAAATATAACAGGTGGAATAAAGATCACGGTGCATGTTTGTCAGAGGTTTGGACGGAGCTGTTCTAACGGTAACTAACACTTGTTTCTAGTGTTTTTATTCAACAGCAGCTGTGCTTCGGTCTCCATCAGATAGCACGCTCATCATCCAATGACATTTCAAAATAAGCGACTGAAACGGTTGTTTAACTGCTGCACTTAGAGGAGGGGAACAGTGAGTCATACACCAGGCAGATAATTCCTCTGCTGTTAACGCTTCTTCCTCAATCACATAAAAAAAAACCCAAATAAACCTGAAAATGTCTGATGTGCCAAACATTCCAATAAATGTAAGAAACAAATCAATAACAGGTGCTGATCCTGAATATTTGGAAACATATTCAGATATGTGTTCTACAGTTTTTGTTCTCCAAATGTTCAGATACTTTGTTTTTTCCTCCAATAATAATCAGGAAATGGAGTTCAAGGCTGCTTCAGATTTGTTTGGAAAAACTGTTGCTTTAATTTGAAAAGGGAAAAACTATATTAAAAACATTCTAACTTGGAAAAGATCGATCGTTAACTATCACTATTTTGTTTATATACTCTGTATATCGGGCTCTATGGGGAATCCTACATAGTGAGGATACATGCACACTCTCCTATAAAGGCTCAGTCTACTTATTACTACTCTACACACATACTTACCAGCTTCACCGACCACTGAGCCGTAACGCATTAACAATTCCAGTAAAAAAAAAAAGAAACAAACAAACAAACAAAGACGGGATGCTGTTAGTTAGTTGTCAGTCAGTCAAAAAAAAACAGAATCAGCCCGACAGTCCACCGACGAGCCGAGTCGGTCAACGAGACAATTCAACCAAAAGATTAAAACCAAAAAAGATTAAAACCAAAAAAAAAAAATCAAGCACAAATCATCACACACACCAGAAGACTAGTATTTATTCTGCAGTAGTTCATGTTTACTAAATAACGGCTGCATTTGTGTTTTTAATGAACATGAACTAGTGAATATTTACACTGCCATCCTGGTGTGAGATAGTTCACCACCAGTAACCCTGTTAAGTTTTTGTTTTTTCAAGCTGGTCTCCTTTTTGTTTGCAATCATACACGAGCATGAAGACGTGTTTGTGATACATAATAACGCTCCTGCTATTCTGCTCATTAAGTTGACGGCAGTGCAACACAAACGAGTGTAATAATCCGCCTGTTCAGAAGCAAACGTGGATGTAAACAATGCAGGATTTAAAAAGCACTGCAGCGACTAATAATTACTCTCATTACTGATTAAACGGATAATTATTTTTCTTGATTAATCAGATAATTATTTTGTCTTGTTATAATTTCTCACAGCCTCAGCAGGTGGATTTAAATGAACAAATCCAAATGATATTCAGTTTACTGTCAAATCTGACAAAGAAAAGCAGCAAATCCTCACATTATAGAAGATGAATCCAGCCAGTTTGGGGTTTTTTTTGCTTGAAAAATGACTAAAACAATAAGTGATTAAAATAGGCAGCAATTCATTTTCTGTTGACTGACTTCCAGATTAACTGACGGTGAGAAAAAATGACTCTCCAAAAGGCATTTTTAACTTTAACAATTTATCAAATTCCCTGACTTTCTTTGTCTGGATTACATTACTCTCAAGAGTCAACCAGCAAAGTTCTTCCACCTGTTCCTCTGACGGCAGCTTGACAGATTAAACCAGACTGAGAAGCGGACGATCATAGATGATCCTGACAGAAGCTGACGGGAGCTTAAGTCCATCAGAGCTTCAGCAAGTTTGTGTTAAACTGTCTGAAAGCAGGAGACGTTCTGCATACAGACATTGTTAGAAGAGTCACTCTAACACACACATAAAAACTCACACCACTGCAAACTCAGAGGAGACCAACATCAGAGAAACACACATTTTTAGTCCCCGACTCAACACTGCAACCACACACACACACACACACACACACACACACACACACACACACAATGAATCAATCACCAAGGGTCCTCCATTCTTGTGATTGAAGAAGTCTGTCTCATGAATGAAAGAAGAGAAAGAATCACATAAAAACAAAAGAAACCAAGAACAAAAGTAAAAAAAAACAAAAAAAACAACAGGAAATAAAAGTGTGCAGGGTGTTTGCAAGTTTCATGGAGTCAAATTTAAATTTTGAAATCAATGATTGAAAATAATTGTATTTTTAAGGCTTCGATTTTGCAGAAACTCAAGATCTTCACACTTCTCCATGACCTGCAGACACCCTGAGCAGATTAAAAAAAAAAAAACAGAAATCACCAAAAGAAAGAAGAAGAACCTTTTCTCAATCAAACTCAAACGCTACTTCCTGTCTCACCCCTCTCCTCAGGCCCCTCAAGTTCTGGGGGATTCTGGGTACTGTAGTCTTTATCTCAGACAGATAGTGGCTCACTAGGTCAGTGCTGAACCGGGATGGAGGGGACAGGAGGGAGGTGGAGCGGGGGCGGGAAGAGGAATAGGAGGAGGAGGAGGAGGATGAGGAAGGTGGTGGAGGAGGAGGAGAGGAGGAAGGGGACTGGTTGGGAGCAGGAAGAAGAGGAGGGAAGAAGCAAAGAGGTCAGGGTGACATATTCTTTGGCTTTGTGTTGTATCATGCAAAGTGTTTCTTGTTTTGATGGTTTTTAATTTGAGCTCTGGGGGAGAGAACCGCTCATGTTCACATATATCTATAAAAAAAAAAGAAAAAAAAAGAAACTCCCTTTGTGATCAAAAGGATATTATAAACAGGTGCTCGACCGAGTCATGAGCATGACTCTTTCATGACTTTCCGTAACTCGGTCTGAGAACTTTGATGATCTAAAAAAGAGACTTATTGAGGCTTAGTGGTGATCCCAAAGGCCCAGGAGCAGTGGACACACTGTCACCACATAACACTACTTGAGGTTTGTCCTCACAGGCTAAGTTTAACTGTTGAATATTATACTGATTTTTTTTTTTTGTTTTGTCCTCTTGACTGGATTAATTTGTTTTTGTTTGAACTCAAAGACGGTGTTAGCAAACATAGATAACAATACAGGTGACACAGATGACGGATTGATTATTGAATGATGTAATTATCCTGCAGGTGTGATGTTGGGATTATGTATAAAAATCCATTATTCCTGTTATGTCGGACTTTCATTCAGCATAATGAAGCAAGCTTCCTCCTTCAGTTAGTGGGACGCACTGGCTCCAAAAACACTTTCCCTTTCATACGCTTTTATTATAAATGGAACAACTGTAAAGTTGGGAATTTAAGTTTTCTGAGCGTCACAATCACCTCGACGTGACTCTTTGCGTAAGAAGAATTGGTTCAATAAAAGTCTTAAAGAGTCCTATCAGTAGATTATGTCATGCAGTTTGTGTGTGTGTGTATGTGTAGCCAAGACAAAGTCAGTGGTCTGAGTCCAACAAAGGCTCTCGACTCCAGCACACACACACACACACACACACTCAAAAATGCCTGAAAAGAAGCCTGTAAAACGGTTTTTCGGTGTACGCGCTCAGCGTGAAACCTTCGCAGGAATGAAAGAGGCGCCATCTTGAAAATGCCAGTTCAAGGTTACTACCCTCAGATAAACACTTCAGATGTGTTCTGTTATAATCCTGTAAATGTGTAGAGACTTCTACAGGGGGGAATGTATTTTCTCATTCAGCTTCTTAGCATGAGGTCTGGGATCAAATGTGAACTGTGTTTTCTGCCAGAGTTGGAAGAGTTTTTGGTTCTTTCCCCATCACAGTTTTCTGTATTTTTTTTTTTTTTTTTGTGCTTTTCTAACTGGTTTGAAGCGAGGAGACGGAAAAAAAAGTGATGTCATGTACTTCTATGTGGCAATCAGGATTAAGCAACATCTGAACCACAATCTGACGGCCGTTTATGGATTGTTTGGTCATTGGTGATCAAATCTGATCAAAACGGTCTCGATGGAGCAGATTAACTACGTTTCTGAGCGTTCAGATCTTAATTAATATCTTCAGATGTGTTTTTAACTTTGAATGTTGCCTGTATAGTTATGAACGTTTGATGTTACACAGAAATAATTAAGATTCTAAGTTCTCAGCAGCTTTCAAAACCCAACTTGTGTGGGACACGCCTATGAAACCTAAAGGTGCCGTAATCCATACACACACACACCCACACCCTATCCATCACACAGGTTCCCGATACTGTGAGGCAGCCGGTGACGCGAACATAAACCAACAGCGGATCGTTAATAATTAAACAACACGGTCTTTATGGAGAGGGGCAAGGTCCGAGGAAGTGCGTCGAGAAGATTCCAGACCAACGCCGGAAAGGTGACGAAAACCTGCGACTGGAGACGAGCTGAAAGTCAAACTCAGGCGCAGAGGAACTAATAAAAAACCTGATAGAAGTAATATTTATTCGCGGAGAGAACGAAAAAGGCTAAAAAAAAAAAAGCAGGGACGAGAGAATCAAAGGAACTGAGTGAGTTCAGGATATGACAGCTGCAGGGCGGCAACTCCGTACTCGACAGAATGAATCTGTATCTACAGTTTGAGAGGGTGTGAATAAATGCTTGTGTCAGTTCTTGTTCTACATTTATGTGTGTCACCTACTTCTGCCCTCCTGAGGATTTTTATTCAGTTATAAAGCATTTTTGGACCTATATGATGTACAGATGCATAACATCTGCACTTGTGAAAAGATGCACATATAGAATTAAATGAGTGATAAATAACAAGCATCCTGTGAATATTTATCTGTCCAGCAGAGCTCGACTTTTATAAAGCATGACTGTAATAAAATATCATAATGAGTAAATGTATTATTTTCCCCCCAGTTCGTTCTCACATCCTCTTTTGTTTTAAATAGGTTTCTAAAAACAGGAAGACTACATCACTGCTGCCAGTTATTATGTTTGATTCATTCCTTGGAATAATATGATTCATATTGATGACCATCTTTGGTGTTATTAATGTTGTTGGATGATGATGATGATGAAGTGTTGGGCCTCTTCACTGGTTCTTCTGCTTCATTAAACAAACAGAAAGCTCAACACTCGATTGGAATCAACAACAAGCATTAAAAGGCTTCTCGTGTACCTTCGGTTTCTTCCCGAACAGCCACAGCTTGTTCTTGGTTTTGCTCATCTGGTGTTTGGGGTCGGATCGCGACCCCGGGGGTCCGTCTCTGTCTCTCTCTCCTTTAGGCGTGCTGCTGATGGTCCCGTCTGAACCCGTTCTGCTCAGGTTCTGACTGAAGTCCTCGAAGGGGAAGTCGCCTGGAGGTTCAAAGCCGGACTTGAATGACTCCACGACGATGGATGAATCCTGGGAGAGGAAGGGTAAAAATAGAGGGATGAGTAAGACAAAAAAGAAAGAAGATACAGAGCAAGTAAAGTGAGCCTTCTTATCTTCTTTTTCTGCATCCGCTCATTAACAGTGAAATGGTTTCTCTCCCCTTCCTGTCTTTCTGTGTATGCTCCCTTTCTTCCTTCAATACTTTTTTCTGTTTCTGTTGGTTTTTACCTTTTATTGCTCCAGAGATGTTTTATTGTCAAGCACTTCGTAATCTACAAAATCAAGTTACGATCATAATCACATACCCTTCGCTCATCGACAGCTTTGGCAGCCGAAACCATTCCTTCTAAGCATTTGGAGACGATGGGAATGACTCTCCGCTCCGCCTCGGCAAAGCTCCGGTACGTCTCTCCGAGCTTCACCGTCCGACGTTCGTCCATGTCCTGCAGGTTCTGAAACACACACACACACAGAGGAAGTTGATACTTTTCCCTGCTGCTGCACTGAAACCCAGTCGATATATTAGTCATGGTTTACACGAGACAAGCTGCTGAGTTAAACATTTAATGGAGCACTTTCACAGGACACTTCACCTTTTCTAAACATGATATCGGTTTTTTGTGAGGAACGCCAACCAGCAGTTCTTTAGTGATGAGCTTAAATTAAAGATTAAAAGAGGTGAAACGCTTAAAAGTTTAAGATATCAGAGAATATCTGCATCAAAGGTTGAAAAACAAACAGTTTGAGTTGTTTTTTTGGTTTTTTTTTTAGCCTTCAACAGTAGAATTTGAAGCCTATTAAACATGTAGTGCTGCTGTGAATTATTCATGTCGTGTGAGAATAAGAGTGGTCTCACTTGCTTTATTCAATATTTATTCAAGGTTGTTCACCAAATCAAATTTAATTTTATTAAAAAATATCCAGCTCAGGTCTCCCTTGTGAAGAAGATAATCGATCTCTAAAGACTTCCTGGTTAAATGAAGGTGAGATTAAATAAATACTGTAAATTACATAAATGTATGACTGTAATTAAAAACTCCGAGCATGGATGTGTGTGTGTGTGTGTGTCGCACAGTTGTTGTACCTTGAAGATGTGTGGTATGGCGTTGTTGAAATGTTTCCACTGCTCGGCGTTGAAGTTCTGTAGCTGGGCGGCGTACTCGTTCTTGCTCTCATCCGCCATGTGAGTCCGCAGGTAGAACTGGGCTTTGGCCTGAAGGGTGCACACACACACACACACACACAGTGAATCCACACTGACTTACAGTAAAGTCTCATCAACCACATGTATTGTACTGTATGACGTAACCAAACAACGACATCTGAGGGCATGAATGAATTATTACAGAGCTGCAAAGAAAATTCATCTGCAACTATTTTTGATAATCGATTTTTTCTGATATTTTTTTCAAGCAAAAATGCCGAACAAGTTGCTGTTTTTCTTTGTCCTATATGACAGTAAACTGAATATCTTAAAATTTTGGACTGTTAGTTGGACAAAACAGGCAAATTGAACACATCAACATGGGCTCTGAATGATATTTTTAAGATTTCATTGACTAAAAAATTCATCAAGAAAGAATCATTAGTTCCAGCCTTGATTGATAAAACTTATTGTAACAGATATAATAAAAAAATTATAAATAAATATATAATAAAGCCAAAGTTAAAACTTCCTCTATCACTATAAGGGTGAATATTTCTAACACAGCTCCTGTTATTTCACTCTGTTATGTGTTCAGTTAGAAACTGCTCGGCTGGACAGTTCCTCGTCCAAAAACAAGGCTTACTTGGGCTATGATTCCACCTCCACTGAAAACTGTTTATTTTCTTTCAAGCTTTCACTTAATCCACCGAGTATAATTATACAGTATAACTGTAATTGTGGTGGGGGAAAAAAAAAATTGAGCTACACTATAATTTCATAGGTATCAATTATACACTACTAACGTTAACTAAAAAGGTATGAGGTAGTGAGACGAAGTTTGACTTTAGCTAACGATTTCATGTCAAAAGATGAAAGAAATCAAAGAATAAAAGCATTTAATTGCGTCTTTATTGACTCGCATGTTGGAAAAAAACAGTATTTTCACCGATGATACAAAAAGGAGAAGCTGAAGATGATTTATCACACCGGTTTATGAACGGACGACTGATTTACAGCGGTTGCGTTGCACGTCGGAGCTTCCTTACCTTCTCCACCTCTGATTTGGTGGCGTTGATGTCGTTGTCTAACTTGTCGTAGGTGATCTGGGATTTCTCGGCTTCCTTGCACTCTCTCTCGAACTTCCTTTTACTCTGAAGACCGAAAGAAAGAAAGAAAAAAAAAGACATAATGTTAAATACATCAAGAAACAGACAACGTACGGTTTCTTCTCTTGTTCGGTTTCAAAGGAGTTTTGAGAAAACAAAAAACCGCAAGAAAAACTGTGAATGAGAGGTAAAAGAGCCAAAGAAGGAGAGAGAGAGAGAGAGAGAGAGAGAGAGAGGGAGATGAATCAGACAAAGATAGTTTACTTCCTGCCAGCCCATCTGGGTTACATTAGTAGTGAAGGAAACACAGTGAATAGCTGAGACATTACAGTCCAGTCACTAGGTAGTCACTATTAAAGTCATGCAGACCACACACTGAAACGCTCTGCATCAAACGTGCTGCAGTGAAAAAAAGAAGAAGAAAAAAAAAAAAAAAATGTGGCCAATCATGAATTATTTATAAATTTAACAAGCAGCAATTAGCATTTTAGGTCTTATGTTGATTGTTTGTGTGTTTAATTATTCATCTTGTAATGAGCTGATTGTTGTAAAATAACTGAGCAAATGCAATTAAAATGACCTCAGAAGTGAACAAATGGAATCTCTCTCTGGAGCCGTTCAGGAGCCAAAAAGGAGGTTGTCAGGGGCCAAATGTGGCACATGGGCCTTTGCTTTTGGGGAGGGGCTGATCTGCACTAAAGGCCTATGTGTGTGTGTGTGTGTGTCTTGGTCTTTGGGTGCTCAGTGACTGGGATGTTTGCCAGAAAGAAGAAGAAGAAGAAGAAAAGGACACTGCTGTGTTTTCACACTCAGGAGCAAAAAATCCTCCTATTCCCTATGAATTAATCACAGGAGCCTGTAACATTAATTTCTGAAATAAAAAAGGTAAAATAAAAGGTATAAAATGACTGGAAATCCCTTGTGTTGTGTTCCATTGTGTTTTATGTAAAGCACAATGAATTATTATTATTGTTAAATGATGTGCCTTGTGCCTAAACACACCCTCCTCCCTCACTTACGTTGTCCATCTGCTTCCAGCAATGATCCAAATACTGCTGGGCCTTCCTGCCCTCCTGTAGATGCTGCTCATTTACACACACACACACACACACACACACACGAGAGACATTTACACAGAAACACAGGAAAACACATGGAAATATATGAGAACACATTCATATGCACATACATAAAATAATAGGACTGAAACTTGTGTCACGGTTACGTACAACAAACTGGAAAGAAAAGAGCTGAAACCACCGATTTACCAAAATAAAGTGAAAACCAGTTACTTATTATTAAAAAAAACTAGTTACCTATTATATTTCTGGCTAGAATGACATGTGGTTAAGAGACAAAATGTTTTATGTCACGTTTAATTTAAAAATACTGTTGCTGATTTTTCTGCCTTTCAATCAGATCACATTTTTCTTTTAAAACAACAGATGGAGTTCGCTCAGTTTTCATGCAGATGGACGTGTTGACACGGACTCATGAAGGGGAAAAGCTAGTAACTAGACCTCGGATTAGGGTTTGCCTTGTCCAATTCATTATTCCAAGGTCAAAAATAAAATTTGCTGCTTAAAATTTTAAGCCAACGCTGACGACAAGTCCCTGAAAGCACATGTGTGTGTGCTTCCTCTATAACTGTACGAGCCTGGCAGGACACCAGGCACAACGAGAACCCCCGCCAGGCCAAAAGAAATAGTTTTTTAAGGCCAAAAATATCCAATCATTCAGAAATCAATAGTGTTTGGGGGGGCCTTCTGTGCAGCGCTGGTCAGAAACATGAGTAGCGGAGCTTTTAAGGGATAGTGCGGTGTGTAATGTGCGTAGCGAGTGAGCGTGTGAGCCAGCGGCAGAGAAGTGACGGTGAATGCGAGCAGAGGAAAATGTTGTCAATCTGTAAGTAAATGTTCAGCACAGGCTACAGTGTGTCAGTTAATACATGCTGCAGCTTCTCAAGACAAAGACAAGTCTCGTCTTTTGTTTCCCCAACTGTTGGAAAAATGAGCGGGGTTAGCTCCAAAGTTAGCAACAACGGGTTAGCCTAGCTTAACAACGCTAAACAGAGAAACAGAGAAATGTGCGGCTGCTGAGTTTTACTTGGGGCATCCCACTCGGACACCGCAGCCACCCTAAAAGTACTCAAACCTAGGGAGGTTCATCACCATGACAACTGAGCTAACCCCATCTGCTGATGAAGACCATGTGATACGGCTGAAATGTACGATTTAAAACATCAAGAATGAACTTAAATGTTTAAAAATGTTTGTTAGGGTTCAAACCGTACCTCACACCACCATATGATATTTGTGACAGAATCAATACTGCCATGAGGAAGATAATAAAACAGAATACATTATTGTATTGATGATGCTTAATCATAAAAAAATTCTCTGTTTTATTATGTAAAGTGCTTGTAGTGTTTAAACACCATAATACAAACAAAAAGTCATCACCATAATAATGTTAATACATCCATAGAACAAACATAAACAAACAAGACCATAACTGGGAACAGCTTGTCCACTGTGCCTCCTCACATCATGCATCACTGAGTCAGATTTAATATTTCATCTGACAGGATTGCTTTAAAGTCCTAAAACAGGAAGAGGGCGCTGTTCTTCCAAAGCGTGTGGATGTCAATTTTTTTTTTTTTTTTAAAGCATTTACAGCACCAGCAGATGGTGGAAGGAGTAAAAAAGGCAGATGGTTAACATCACGTTCAACATATTTATCCTCTTGACTGAAGCCAAACACAAAACAAATGCATATGAGGCGACAGAGAGAAAAAAAAAAAAAAGGGAAAACAGGAACATCCTCTTTGTGACAGGAAGCAACAAGGGTTTTTTTTTTTTTTTTTTTGATAAATGTGGTCTTAATTTTCAGTAGATGGCGGTCAGGTTACAAGGACGCACTTCAAACATTACCTAAAATAAACCTCATGTGTCGCCGTCGTTCTGTAATATGCGGAGAACGAGCTCGTTAGTGCACTCACATGTTTCCTCTCAGTTTTGAGGTCTTGGCTGTACCTCATCAGCTCTCCATAAACCTTATGAGCCATCTCCTCCGCCACCACCTCCCTCTGACCGGCATAGTCGTTGAGTTCGTTCAGTATGGAGTAGAACGACAGACATGACGTGAACCTGCAACGACAGACACACACGTGTGATTAAAACCGCGCTGAGCACCGCTTCTTCTTCTTCTTCTCTCCGGTCTGCCGCCAGACACATCTGGGTTCACGTAGAGTCGATTAAGAGCGAAACAAGAGCTGAAATAACACATTAATATTTAAACTAGAATATTAGAATAAATTATGTATAGTATAAAATGATATATTTGCATAATTTGTAGCTTTTGCAGTGGCTGCATTAATTGCTTAAATGATTCCTTTTGTGCGTATTTCTAAAACTTTGCCAGCAAAATGTTTCCCTGGCAAGAGAGATGAGGGAAATAGAAGAATGAATCAATTAATAAATTGCAAAAAAAAAAGGATGTTTTTCATTATAGCTTCTCTTCTCTTGCTATGCACATAGAGACAGAAACAGAAAAGGTGTTTCAAAAGGTTTGCAGGTAACTTTTTTCAAATAAAAAGTGGAGCACTAGCTCACACTTTCCTCCGACGGTGAGTTTCAAACTAAACTTCCAGATAAAAACATGAGTGAATAGTTTGGGACAGTTACGTGCGCTGGAGGACAGAGTGTGAAAAATAGAGACCTCTTTTTTTCTTTCTATTTATTGAAATGAGAACCAAATCGAGAAGCCGACAGTTCCGCAAAATGTTAATGTTTAATGTTGTTTTATCATTTAGAAAGAAAAAAAAAAAAGTGTTCTCAGCAATCTCTTTACATATAGGGACACTTTATATTTCGACCAAAAACCAAAAAAGGTGTGGAAGAGTGTCAACAGTCTCACAGCACGTCTTTAACTGAAGATAATGATGTTAAAGTGGATCTAACAAAGTGAGCTTGTTGCACCTTCATCATTTCCCTCTTTATATCATCTCCTTGTTTAAATGTTTTCATTAGTAGTTGGTTTATGAGTGCGTATGAAATGTGCTATTCTTCAGAGCTGCCTAAAAACACTGATATCACATGACCAATTAGACCACAACAGTTTGGTAAATTTGCAAACAGAAAGAATGTGTGAGGAACCACATCAAACTGTCTGGATCCTAACAAAATGAACAGTCAAATGTTATTTTCAGCACCACAAGGGGAAAAAACACAGTGTCTGAGTGTGCGAGGACTTTTTTTTTTTTTTTTTTTTTCCGCTATTACAGTCAGCAGAGTTCTGAGAAGTAAATTAAAATAGAAGAACGAGGTAAAATACAAACAAACTGAGTCTGCTCACCTTGGTTCCTCATCTTTAGCGCGTTTCGGACAGTATTTCTTTACCAAGTTCCTGATAGAAAAGAGAGACAAAAGCAGACAATGAGGTTACAGATACTGTCTGATGTTTTAAGCAGAGCAGACGGATGGGTAAACAGACCAGGCAGTCTCTCTCTCTCACACACACACATAGGAAAACCCACACAGAAAAAAAAAAGAGGATCTCAGGACATTATTAAAGATTAATCAAAGATTTAAACATCAAAGTATCTGCCTGTCCGTTCCCTCAGGCTCTAACAGTGAGTTAAAGGGGACCTATTATGCTTATTTTCAGTCATACATATATATATATAATGTTATAACGTTAGATGTTCATATTAAAACACGCCTGCATTATTACTAACTGATCCACTGAACAAAGAGCTCTGAATATCTCCAAATCTTGTTGTGTAAAAGCTGTTTTTTATTGAACTGAATAGCGCCGCTAATTCAGCGATGAACGTGTTTCATTCCCTATAAATTCTTCACTTTGCACGACTGATGCGGCAGACTTTGGGAAAGCTGGCCGGTCAGAACAGCGGCCGATCGGGAGCCTTAAAGAGACAGGAGCTGAACTCTGAGGGGTCAGTAGAGGATAAATAAAGGGTTTTTTTGAACTGTGAATCATGTAAAGCTACTCTAATAAAAAAAAAATATATAGAGGTGGAAATGAGCATAATAGGTCCCCTTTAAGAACAGAGGGATGTGAGTGTATGAGTGAAAGTGTGTGTTTGAGAAGAAGAAAGAGAAGAAGAGCCCTTTCTGCCTGATTTATTGTCTGAACAACATACACTGTAAAAACGTGCACACACACACACGCACAGATGTAGCTTTGATCATTCTTCAGACCTGAAGCAGCAGTGTGTGTGTGTGTGTGTGTGTGTGTGTGTGTGTGTGTGTGTGTGAGCGTTTCATACTCTGGAGGGATTTCTGCTCTTTGAAAAATCACACCCAAGCAACCACTGTGGGATTCTGCTGTTTTTCAAATGAGGATTACTGGGTTTGTGCCTCCAACAAACACTGCAGCTTTGTATATAAAACAATTAATAAAGCTTGGTTTTAATTCAATATTTTAACATTTTGCAGGTGTGTTGCTTCTATTTAGTGCTGATGATGAACTTGCTGCAGATGAAGACGGGTGGAAATCAAACATCTCAGCAGATATGATATAAAATGCTATCAAACAATATACAAAAAGGTATAGAAATCATTATATATGCTGAATTAAATGACTGAAATTTGGGTAAAAAGGCTCAATCTATACATACTTGTTAAGTATTTTCCTGTCTATGTAAGAGAGAAACAAGGACACAGAAATATAAATGTGAAATCTACGGTGTTTATGTATTAAGATATCTGTCCGTGTGCACGTGTCGGGTGTTCGTGTGCGTCAGTACCGTAGCTGCTTGGCGTAGTTTTGCTCTACTTCCAGCCTCTCCTTGACGAACTTTGCGTAGCGCTCGAGAAAGTCGATCCCCCACTGGGTGTGTTTGTCCAGATTATCAAACTGGTCCTGAGGACAGAAAAGAAAGGGAAGAAGAAAAGATAAGTGCGGGGAAAAGACGAGTGAAACATTTGAGGATTAAATAAGAAGTCAATTTTCATCTTTCCGACAAGTGGGATCAAAATTGGAGGGTTAGATGACTCAGCGGTCTGTCTGCCTCAATATAAGTCTGCTCTTATTCACGCAAATAAAATACACATGTCCTCCTGCCTGTGACTCAGCGGTAAGAGTGTTTCCTGTCTGCTGTGTATACATACACACACACACACACACACACACACACGTCTCATACATCATACCGGATTTAAACCCACCCACACACACACACACACATATATATATTTATATATATAACTGATACTTTAATCCAGAACAAATGAAAATAAATCCGGCTGCAGATTCAGATTCCCGTTCATGCATCAGACGGAAAATGAGCTTCCCCAATAAAGTTCATGATCCTCACAAATCACGTCTAAATGCCAAAAGATAAAGAAAAAGCCATGGAAAAACTGAAAATAAATGAGTTTCTCTCTCTCTCTCATCCTTCCTTCATGACTTCATGTTTATTGGCAGTTTGAGGAGCGGTAGAAAACATCGGCTGAATGACGGAGGAGATAAACAGACCGGTCTGAGCGATCTTATTTATAGTCGTTTTTTTTATTTCTACTAATACTATCATTCTACTCCGGCCAAAAGCGTCACGACACACTGTAACACATGATCCTTTCACAATATAGTGATTCAGTTTGTCAATGAGACATCTCTACTCTGTCAGATTGGGTGTGTGTGTGTGTGTGTGTGTAAGATAGACAACAATGGCTCTGCTCAACTGGAAAAACACAATCATTTACAGCCCCCTGAACACACACACGCACACACACACACACACAGATTACAGCAGGTGATTTGTTGTCAGATGTCTATTTGTACTTGACAACAACAATCTCCACCAGACCTAGATGTAGTTTAGGTTTGTGGATGTCTCCTTCGTTCATGGTTGGTGCAGGTGTCTGCGTTTGATTGACAGCAGCTTTGCAGGCTGTTGTGTAGCAGGATGCTATCAGGCTCGGTGCGACCGCTTTATGCAGACGTGGTTTAAAAATGAAGCGATTTGCAGAAAAATGACATAAAATATAAATGAGTGTTCAGAGCAGTCGGTGTTTTTTGCTCAAAGGGATTACTGCTACATGCATTTATCTCATTATATTGAAACTTTGGCTACGTTTAATATGAACATCCGACACTGTAATGTTATATATGTGACTGAAAATAAGGAAAAGCGTAATAGGTCACCTTTAAATCAACACCTTTGCTGTTTTGACAACAAGGCGATCACGAGACAATCTCAAATTGGAGATGAGCCAGTAACCTATTGTTTGTCCACAGTAGACACCGATACGCATTACTGTAGGTGTGCTGCCATAGCGACCACTGTGGAGGCCTCTCTACCTTTTCTGTGTGTGTGTGTGTGTGTGTGTCAACTAAAACCAAGACCTGGACTGACTGGAGCAAACACGGGCCACCGAGAGAAACACAAGCTGACAGCTGACCCGCTTGTTTGTTCAGCTATCGTTTTCTTTCGAACACAAAGACGGCGCGGAGGCTCGGACTGCAGCCACCTCCTCGTGTTTAGAGAGAAAAACTACTTCTTAACGGGTTAAGAACAAATTCTGGTTTTTTAGCATAGCAAAGCCTGATCCTTGATCCTTAAACTGAAAGGCCGGTCCGGCAGGCCTGTTGGCGAGCATTTACCCCGCTGAAGTGTCCTCAAGCAAGAGTCCCTACTGACTAAAAAGGTCGTCTATCAATAGAAATACAAAAAAGGAGAATTAGATTTTCTTCCTGTTGAACGGATGTTAAATGTCACTGTTGGAAAATATCCCACAGTTATAAATATAAAACAGTTTAGTGCAAGAATTTCCTCTGAAAAAAACACCCCTTGTATGCCTTCGCTTATAATTAGTACCCTTTTCATAATTAATTGACTTGTCATATTTGCCTTGTGTTTATGTTTTATGCAACCCGCTATCCATTGAGCTCCCTCTGTAAGTGGTTCATTGAAGCCTGCAACTCTAGGGTCATGTTTCAACTGTGATCTGGGAGAGAAAAATCTGAGTGATTCAAAAAAAAAAAAAAAAAAGAGCAAACAAGAAGGCGCCTGCTATCAAAAAGCAGTAAAGAAAGAAGCCAACAGTCCCGAGAATATGCTGACTAAATCAAACCACTGAGACAAACAAAAAGGCCCCCAGCATGTTGAAACAAAAACAGTGGCAGGGTTGAAACATGGATTGGCACAGTAAACAGCACCCACTTGTTTCTAGGAGGCTTTATGCCAGTTTTCACCGAGCAAGAGAGAGAGAGAGAGAGAAGCTGAGAAAGATCTCCGTGGCACGGGCGAGTACGGAGTGTCGAAGCTGCCAAACTGCTTCCAAAATATTGCTCAAAAAAAAGATGCAACAAACAAAGACGACAAAGATGAGCAGCTGCTCTGGAGGATGTCACACAGTGAAACATGTCTGGACGGCTGTTCTGTCATCTTTATCTACATCCTGCACGTCTGGGTTGCATCTAAATGCCAACTAGTCTCTCTCCTACCAGCCTGGCCTGCATATACACACACACACACACGCCTGTCCACCTCTTTTTTTTTTTTTTTTAAGCCAGCGTGTCTGCCTGTGGTTGCGTCAGCCTCTGTGTGACGATGTCTATGAATAAGTAATAGAGTATGAGCTCATCCTGTAGTTTGTGGCAAGCTGAGCGCAGCCTGGCTCGCTGGGGGAATGACAACATTTTTGGGCTCCTGGTTCTCCCTCTCTCTCTCTCGCTCTCTCCGTCTCTCTCTCTCCGTTCGTAGGGAAAAGGAGTAGGAGGAGGATGTGAATGATGCCGATGATGATGGTTAAAGCGAAGCTGACTGGAACTGTCTGCACTCTGTGAGCCACGATGCTGCAGCAGCTACGCATGATTACGTGCAATAATCACATCTATTTATGTGCAATATTTCATGCAGATGATACACTTTACTGTTTTATATATTATTTACATACTTACTTTAGGACTTGTATTGTGTGGTTGTGTGAGACTATGATTTATTGTGTTTTTAATGCACCGACCAGGAGCAGCATGGTAATTTTGTCGTTGTATCTACAACACAATGGCAATAAAAGGCTTTCTTTTCTTCTTCTTTCTGTGATTAATTGTTTTACTTCCTGTTTGTCATGTAGTTTTTGGAACTTGTCAATAATACGGTATGTGTTGCCAGCAATTCTGCAGCTTTTGCTTTTGTGATTCATTTAAAAAAGTTTGCGATTTTCAATAAACAAAGAATCTATTTTAACTGGTTTAAAAAGACAAAGCTTTTAAAATGACACTGATACAAGGTTTTAAACACTTCCTTTGTCCACTGCAGCATCCGCAAAGACAAATCAATAACCAATACAGATCAAGTTCAGGGCGACCAGCTGTTCATTGAAGAGAGCACACACCCGAAAATGAGCTTGAAAAGGGGGGAAATGCATAACCCTGAGAAACTGGACAGTGCTGGAAATCACGACACTGTAACCCTGCGTCACATTTAACCTCAGAACAGCTGATCTCTCTTATAGCAACTGAAAGGTGAAGCGACAATCATGTTTAACGGCAGCAGTAAAAAACAACATCCTGTCACATAGGCGTCGCATAATCGCAGGAAGGGATGTCAACAATAAGAGCACGCCCTCCTCCACAATGTATTTTTTTGATAATGTCGACGTAAATAAAGAACAGTGACCCGAGATACACAAACGGGTTCAGCTGAGGCAGAAACTCTCTCTATTAATAATGTCGCACGTGGTCATGGGAGGATTTCCCGCCGTCCACTCGATGGACACATCTGACTATTGCACTAAAGGATGTAATATCTGTTTCTATTGCAAATTATTTAATAAAAATTGGAAGCATATTTGTTTTTTAATGTGCTAAAATATTATACATAAACTATTTCCTTGTAGTACTTTAGTTAAATTCAAAATAAATCTAAATCTTAGTCGTTGAATGACCGCATTTTATTGACCTTTCAGAATAAATCGAGCGAGCTGATATTAACTATTAGATACATTTGTATCAGTGTATATTTACACACCTGCCAACCCTGGAGGAATTTTACTTTGGCGACCTGGATGCATCGGATGCAAATCACTGCTGTTTGTAAAAGGAGTTGTTGTACATAATTTGCATCCATACACACAGAAGTATATGATTTGCATACATGCAGCAGTCAGAGAAGTGAGTGAAGCACTGGCATGAAAACTCTTGGCGCCATTAATAGACTGTTTACAAAAATATCTGCGGATGCTTGTTACTGTAAATATAGTTTACAAAAGGAACACACTTTCACTGAAGCTTCACACTAACCTGCCACCGCTGCTGCATTTATATATAGTTTCTATTGTTTACACCGCCACAATAATCATAAGCTTTAAGCCAGGTTGACTTTTGAAAAGCTTATTTTGAAAAGATGATGACAACGTAGGTGGAAAACCCTGCTGAGCCAGCCACCACTGGGATTTTGATGTACCTCAATTCGTACAGTTACGGTACAGGTGCTTGGAGTGGCCAAAAAGGACAAGAAAGACTCACATTACAGCATTTCTCAGGTTATATTACACGTCATGATTCAGTGACGTCACCAAATAAGTCCTTATTTGGTAAAGCTGTTTCCATAATAGGAAATCAAAGGGAAAGTCAGCTCAAATGAACATTATAACGTTCATAATTTTCTCTTATTTAAACAAACAAACAAAAAAATCCTTAAGAGGTTTGCTGAAATTTTAAATGGAGATATTCTGCCTTTACCAAACAAGAAACTGAGCTGATACAACACAAGCGGGGATCTAGTCAAAACTGTTTGTTTATTAAATATAAAAAAAACCAACATGTTTAAATCTCTTAAATTTCAGCTTTGGCCTTAAAAGTCCAGTCAAGCTCTTATTTTGGCGATTACAACAACACTGTATAATATTTATGATGCCACATGCCTAATTAAACTCCACATGCCTCTGTGGTCGATGGACAATAAAAATTGTTTCCTCCCCTGATTCAAAAAAAAAAACCACCCCAAAAATGGGTCACAGGTTGCTGCTTGTGCTGCGTTCCCCGCTGACAAAGCCACTGCTCTGCTTTAATGAGCTGCGATCTCCGGGTGAGAGAATAAATTAGTCGTTTAGCTCCCAGACGAGTGGAGTTTAAGACACCCAGAGCGGCGGAGATTCCACAAAATACTTTCTTCTTCTTCTTGGTACACACTCTGATGAGCCAATCAGATGGCTAGACGACCCCTCCCCGGCCAATCGGAGACGCGGTCGGTCGGTCTGTGTGCATTCCGCGGGAGAAGGCAAGGTTAATTAGCATAGAAACTGCTGGTAGGACAATAGACTAATTACACACTATGGCATTCCAGTGCAGAGTGTACACACACACACACACACACACACGCACACACACACACACACACACACACAGATGCAGACATGGCAGGGACTGGGTGGGAAATGTCAACTTGTCTGAAACACTGGCATCACTCTGAAGACCCCCAGGCTCTGTCTGCAAACTGTGTGTGTGTGTGTGTGTGTGTGTGTGTGTGTGTGTGTGTGTGTGTGTGTGTTTACTGTGTCTATCTGTGCTCATCTTCCTCCAGAAAAACAACCAGCAAAAGAAGGTCTCTTCCAAGAATGCGAGGGGAGGGAGAAGACGGTCTTTGTGTATGCGTGTGTATGTGTGTGTGTGTGTGTGTGTGTGTGTGTTTATTGGGGGGTTTTTTTGTTTTTTTTTTTAGAGGGAGTTGCGAGGGAAGAGGGAAGAGAAGATTGGCATTTCGAGAAAGATTTTGAGAGGGGAGGTAAGAAAAACAACATGGGAAAAGTAGGAGGAGGAATGAACAGGCCTGTGTGTGTGTGTGTGTGTGTGTGCGTGTGTGTGAGATGAAGTCTGCATGTAACTCTGAAAAAAAGTCCTTCATTAAATAACATACTAAAAAAAAAAAAAGTTTAAATATTATCATGAGAGCTATTTAAATACATCATAAATAACGTGACCTAGTGATTTCTAGGGTAATTTAAGGATTATGCTAATCCACTATAATGTGAGGGGAGTTTTTCCCCTCGCTGCCGTCGCCAAGCGTTCGCTCATGAGGGGAACGAAAGACGAGATCTGCTCTATGTGAAAAGTGCTGTTGTGATTCGGCGCTTTATAAATAAAACAGAAGTGTGTTTAGATCTGTAATAAATAGTCAAATACGGACAGAAAATGAATCCGTAACTATTTGGATAAAACTGGTTTCACCTTCTCAAATGTGAGGAGTTTGATGTTTATGTTTATAGTAAACATGTTATATTTGTTGTTTGGACTGAGCTGTAAAATCTTGAGCTGTAGAAGAAAATGATAATAGATATTTTTATTATTTTCTTACATTGTAGTAGATAATTAATACTATAGCAGAGGTCTTCAAAGAGCCTCCCCAGGGGGGCTCCAAACAGGATCAGGGGAGGTTCAGTGAATGGAAATGAAAAAATATTACATTAGTTATCAAAAGGAGAATATAGAAGAGCTTAAATATGTTATATTGTTAAAGAAATAGTTCAGAGATACTGTAGTTTGGGGGAATTTTACTCTTCTTTCGCCGAGTCAGAAAATAATAAATGCCTTAGGACAGACTTTTTATGTATTCAGTGTGGTCTGAAGTCATGTCAGACAGTAAAACAGCGATATTAGGCTATCTTGGCTCAACTGTTGAGTGTCTATGGGATCAGATAACATAATAATGATCCCATAGGCATCCAGGAATTGAGCGAAACTAAGTAAACGAAGTGGGAGTGAGGGGACGACTTTTTCCACGCTTTGTCAGAGAGGAGGCCCGCAGCCTCAGACTTTAAAAACCCCTGTACTGTAGTAATAATAATAATTAAGACACAGTGAAAAGTGATCCGACAACAGACGGTTGGAGCGCTTGCAGGTGACTTTGTCTGTTCAGGTCATGTGATATCAAACTATTGAGCTGGTTACATTGGTTTTTTCATAGCTGAACATAGAAGAAAATATTATTATTCTGCGTTCAGGTAATTTAAAATCACCTGACCTGCATCTCTTTCAAGAGTGAAGAGGATGAAAAACACACACACACATTTTATACCTGTGTACACACATTGCTTCGCTTTCTCTTTGCTGAGAGAGCATCTGGATTTGAAAAGACTTTTGGGGGGGAAAAAAGGTTGTGTTGTGTTGAAAAGTCTCCAATTGCCATCTATGGGCAAAACAGACAGGAACACTGGCACGCTATCGACTTCAAAAACCCCTTCTTCACTCGCTGCTGCACGTAAGAGAAGCAACCTGCTTTCTGAACTTAGTTTACTAAACTCTCCGCCGCTGCTGTTCTTGGCCTGTAACGTCGCTGGATTCTCATCACAGATTCCACTTTCCATCGCTTCATTAGCTTTCTTTTCTGTGTGTTGGAAGTTTGATACGCGGTCCAAATTGCATAAGCACCTGTAGCTCTTCACCCTTCCTTCACCCACTTCCAGATAGTTTCCTGGTATAAAACCAACAAAAGATCAGTTTAAATGCATCTTACAGATTTAGACCTAATTCTAACCTGAAATTTAACTTGAACTGAAGCTTTGTTTTTTTTGCTGAAAGGCTTTTAAAAGTGAAAAGTAGCTGCAGAAAGTGTCAAGCTTGCATTAGTTTTTCTGGGTTTTTTTAACCAACTAAAAAGCACATTTAAAAGCCACGATACCACAAAACTGACAATAAGCAAAAAAGTGCTGCTGAACAATCTGCTGAAATGAGAAAGCAGAAGTGACGTCAGCGTCGGCGCTCGTGCTCTCGCTCACATTCAGACGGATAATAGGGTTTTGACCACTGTTCCTCTTATCGGTGCACTTTTCTGTTTTCTGTGTCTCTTTAACATGTCGAGTAGGTTTGATTGACTCAGCGCCGTGTTGTACCTGCGGTCTGGGAACAGACGACTGAACGTCTTTGGAGCTCTTTGAACGTCCCAGGCTAAGAAATGCTGATTTGTCTGTTTTTATAAACTGTTAAATGTTGCTAATTGCCGCGCCACCTGAAATGACCCGTGTTTGGAGCGGTGCTGGTAATTGAATCGCTTCAATATTGTTTCCAATGAGCTGTTTGCACTGTTAACTACACCCTGTGAACATACACACACACACACACAACCTCTATTACTCTATTTGTTTTTCGTTCTGCCTGTATCTATAATCAGATTTTTTTTTTCTTTCCCCTGGGGAAACAGAAACTACTGCAAGTCTGTGGCGCTGCACAAACACACAAACACACAAACCTGATTAAACAAACCAACTGGGAGGAAATATGTGATTCATGATCATAGCTATTAAAATGAGTCATAATTTCAGGGGATTTAAGTCAGTCAGAGTACGAGTCTCATGGATTACAGTCAGAGAATGAGTCACTGAGTCACCTCATGACTTCATGTTTGACTCCTTTCACACTGACCGGTCCATTCAAACCCACACACACACACACACACACACACACACACACACACACATTTCAGCTGTGGATGAATCAGTTAGTATCAGGCCTTTTATTTTTTATTACTGATTCATTGATTTTGTCTATAAAAAAAAACATCAAAAACTGTTAAAAATGGCCGTAACAATTTCTTAGAGCCCAACGATGATCTCATCAAAAACTCAAAAGATATTCAATTTACTATCATGTAAGATAAGGAAAAGCAGAAAATTCAAATATTTGAGAGCCTCAAAGTGTCAAATATTTGCCATTTTTGCTACAAAAAAAAAAAAGACTTAAATGATATCTGCTTATTATATAAATATATAAATAGTTTCTGTTGGTGGAATAATCAATTACAGCTCTGTTAAGTACCGCAAAGTGTTTCAGCCGTTGACAAATCAGGCAATAAATTAGTTTACATCAGTCCGAGCGGTTCTTCCTCTTATATAATAGCTGCGTATTGTTTACTGTTGAACTGGAGATGCACTGATTTACACTTTTCTATCGAGCAGTGCACTTCCTCTTCTTCACATCAGAGTCACTTGTAGCACAAAGTCAAAAGCTAAAAAACAGTATCAGCATTAAAAATAAATAAATAAATCTTGAATTACAGTAATCTCTCTTGACAGACTCGCCGCTGGAATGTGTGCTTTCAGTTTCTTAAATGGCTGCACCAGTCAAGCTTTCAGTGTAAATCCTCCGTCCAGGAGGCGATTTAACAGGAACCTGTGTTCATTGTTTTGTGCCAAACACAGCCCGAAGGGGAGAGTGGGGGGGGGGAGACATCAAAAGAGACCAAAGCTTTCTCCTCCCCCCCCCCCCCCCCCCCCCCCCCCCCCCCCCCCCGAAACCCACAAGGAACGCAGAAGGCAAAAACATTGCAACTGCTAATAAATACCTTCAACACGACGGTGCATCGGTTTCACTGTTGAAACTGGCTGGAAAATAGAAAGTCGGAACAGATGTTGGCTGAAAATTGTTGATGGTCAACTCCATGTTTTCCCTTTTTTTGTAACCAGACAGAGAAACAGACAGCACACATGCTAGCAAGAGAAACGACAGTCCAGCTTTTAGTCATTATTATTATTATTGGGTTGTTGTTGTTTTTTTTTTTTTAGAAATAGTCATTAACACCATCCTGGTCTGGAGTTTAAATGATAAGTCAATGAAATCAATTAACTGATGGGTAGAAAATTACAATCGGCAACTATCTTAACTAGGGCTGTATTTCTCTGTTTAGCGTCTTCAGGCTAGGCTAATCCATCGTTGCTAACTTTGGAGCTAACTCCCTTCACTTTTCAGGCACTTGGAGAAACAACAGACGTGACTTTTTAGCATTTAAACGACACACTGTAGTCTGTGCTGTACATTTACTGCCAGACTGACGACTTACCGCTAACCTTTTCCTTTGCTCCGCCCGTATCCACCGTCACTTTCTCTGTGTCCAACTCGCTACATAAACATACTACGAAATGACGTATAACAGAGTTGCTCGTTTCCCAGGCAACAACACAGCGGTTGACTCACACGCTGCACAGACTCCCACGCTAAATATTTCTGAGTGAGTGGATATTTGGCATTTATTCCAGCATTAAAAATATTTTTTGGCCTGGCGGGAGTTCTTGTTGATATAATCGTAGGAGAAACACTAATTCAGTAGAAGTTCAGTACATTTAGTAAACACTCGGTAACGTTGTGTACAGTTAGACCTCCGGGAGTTTGGGCGAGTCCAAAGTTGTGAAAACAGCGGGGGTGTTTTGAATACATCCCCGTTTTCAAAAGGTAGTTTGTTGGTCTGTTCCCCCGCTGCAGGAAAATAATGGATTAATCCCAGAAAGCTGCTGATGTAGCACGTTTCTCCTTATGAAAGTAACACGGAGATTAGTCGACCAATGAGAATTTAGTCGGATGAGAGAGTATCGACCAATTAATCGACTAGTCGACCAGCAGACTACAACCCGTAATCTTTAACGATTGGTTTATCATTTAAAAGTCTTTACCAAACAAAAATGCAAAGCGTTCTCTAGTTTCAGCTTCTCACATGTGAAGATTTAGTCAGCTGGATGGGAAACCGCGGTTGCCGTTTTACACTACATATATTATATACTGTTGTATATTTGTCTGTCTTAATTATCTCAAGCGAGCGGGCCGTTTTCTGAATGAACACAGACGAGGCTCATAAGTAGGTGTGTGTGTGTGTGTGTGTGTGAGTTGGAGTCGGGTCAGTCAAACATTAACCTAACGCTGCCACTGTAGGGCTCCGTTCCACTAAATAACCACTACAGTGAGCGCATTATCTCGGCAGGAGTCGTCAAGCAAATGTTGCCTAGTGACTGAATGTGGTTTAAACAAACCTAACATAAAACATTAGAGAGCTACACTATATTTTGTGTCTTTTTACACCTTTTAATAATATGAGATCATCAGAATGTAACAGCGATACTGTGTGTTGTTGATGGTCCAGATTCATTAGTGATAATCCGGCTTTTATCTGGCACTTTATAGATAAATTCAACATCTAAAGTTGCACCGACAATCCTAGAAAGACACACCCTAGTGTCATCGTATGGAAGCAAATCACTGCCGTAATAATTTGCCATTAAACACCATCTTTCTGGATGTATTTTGTCTTCATTTCAGTCTCAAATATTTAAAGTTGTGCCATTTGAAAAACTTTATTTCCAGCATATATTTACTTTCTCAAGTGCTTAACATTCAAAAGCTATTTTCACCCAGCTCTATTTCAATCAGCTCAATTCACATCTAAAAAAAGTCAAGCTAAAATGTTCAAACATGAACAGGAAGAGTCAAGAACAAACAAAAAAAAAGCATAATGTCACTTTAAAAAGTAGCGTCTGTCCTCTCAAAGTTGAAATTGCAGCCATAAATCAGTGTTGGTCACACTTCAGTCATACATTGACTAACTCTTGACTCGTTTTTTTTTTTTGCTGACTTTGGAAAGAACAACTCCTGCTTATCAAGAAGAAACAAGGAGGGGGCAGTAATAGAGACACACAATCAGGAAGACAGGAAGACGCACATGTGTGTCATGTGTTGATAATAAACACGGATGACAGCGACTCCGTCATCTGACCTCCTTTACCACAATAAACACTCTGTTTCTACAGCCAGCCATGCATATAGGCCTACATTGTGTGTGTGTCTCTCTCTCACACACACACACACATACAGAACAATAAATGATTATATATTCAGGTCAAAGTGCTTCATAATGGTGAAAAACAACAGCAGCTAATGATCATTATTGTTATTCAACTACAATCCACTTCCTCTGTTTTTAACCTCAGCTGATAATCTTCTATGTATGTCCAGCAAAATTAAGGTCAAATTGATTTCCACTACATGAAAGTGTGGACATGTTGCTGGTTTCTGGGTTCAGCGTCTCCTAAATAACATCTTAGGTTTCCAAAAGACTGGTTTCAGAAAACTATTATGAGATTTGTTTCCATGTTAATTTAAAAAGGGACAAAGATAGGGACCAAATTTACCTAAAAATATGCACATGTGACAAGGACAAAACTGCATGAAAAGTAGAAGAGGACATTTTAAAAAGAGTCTGAAGGTCACGACACGCAGCAGGCGACAGACAAAAACTGACAAACCGTGCCGCTCGCTGCTGCTGAAAGGGCAACGGCGAGGTAGAGGACGGCCGCAGCTCTGAAGAGGACGGCGTGTCTTCTCGGCAGCTGTTGCCTTAGAAACATGAATTATTGGCTCAGAGTTTTCACACAGTTAAGATTTTATTAAATCGGTTAAGCTATAAAGAATAAAAAAAAAATATCATGAGCCAAACTTGATTGTCGTATTGATATAAAACAAAAAGTAGAAAACCCTCACATTTTAACAAGCTGGAACTGGAGAATGTCATTTTCGTATTACAAGCTACTGTTTGATACATAAAATTGTTGTTTGTTAATTTTCTGCCAAGCAGCACTATTCATAAAACCTCTGGGTTAGAAATCTGAAGTAATCTGTTGGCAAAACAAGTTGGAGACAAAAGCCGATTTGATCAGAGAAAGTTCCCAGTATAGAGAAAAGCTGATGTGTCTAAATACGTTCTGTTACTTTCCCTCCTCAGCCGGTTCGGGATGAAGCGTACTGTGAAGCTTCGCTGGCATGGACTTCTTAAAATCATCGCTTCTTCACGCTCAAATCTTCACATGAAATTAAGTGAGCAGAGCGGACAATCGCGTGCGATGCGTCCATGAGGCCTATGAGGCAACATCTCACCGTACCAGAAGACATTACGGGTTTTAGTCGAGGTAATTATGCGTGAAAGTCACGTCAAAGTCTTTCAGCGGGAATAACCGGGGTTTTTAATACGTGTCGGTGGAAAACACCAACACACAAACCTGGGCGCTCCCGTCTGTGCGGCTAGCTAGTCAGGTTTCATAGCAACCTGATTCCCTCTATTGTCTTGCTCCCCTGCTACTTCACATACACACCCTGACAGACTGGTTAGACAGGAGAGAGAGAGAGAGAGAGAGAGAGACAGACGAGTGGATATGTAGATAAATATCAATCTGATCCAGCTATGATCATGCCCAGGCAAGCAGACTATATATAACCCATTTCCAGCTCTTAACTGTGTTACCAACATGACCGTTTCAAACATAACATGTCAGCTGCATGTTGACATGATGATGTTACGTGGATCATCTTAAGATCTACAGAGAAGGCAAGAAGATGCTGATCTTTGCAAAACGGCTGTAAAAAAAAAAAAAAAAAAGGTCCTGAACTCGCTCGGTCAACGACTCTGTTGTATGGCAAACATGTTGTTGGTCAGCTTTAATTTGTAAGTAGAGCAGTTCAGCACAGTCTGTCTCTTTCTTGCAAGGAAAGGAAAAGAAAAAAAAAAAAAGGAAAAACTTCCCCACCAGCCTGGATCTGTCTGAGCCACTGAGTCTTCTTCATCCTCCAGCCTTGATTTGGAGCTACAAGTACCCGTTTTTGATCACTTGTTGCACTGTGCAGCGGCGTTTTTACACAGGGGTCCACATTTTGTTTGTTCTCGTGATGTGATACACGTTGGGTGGGTGGTAAGAAGAAAAAAAAAAAAAACACAAACAATACGCCAACAAAGGCAGTGAAGATGAAAAGCTGCCAGTCAGTGAATATGGATGTAAAAAGGCTCTACACATCTAGGTTTGACTCACACGGCTGATTTCACTTATTCTGAATGATTAGATCTCTTCTTACAGTGCGGTCACATCAAAATTAACTTCCCATTCATGTCTACGAGGACACGTTCACTTGCACTCGTGAATCCGCCTGCATCTTTCCAAGATCTCAATCGAGTTTCAGGGCTCTCGAATGTCCAAACCGGTTTGAGAGAGAAGGGTGGAATTTAATTCTCGTTCAGGAAATATTGTTTGTTTAAATTCTTGTTTTATGACTGTACGACAACATGATGCCAGGCAGCAGAGAAGAAGAGACGCCGCTCGGCTGTGGTGACGGTGACGGAGGTTGATGACGGGTGAAATGTTAAGAAAATTCACAACCTTATGGACTGTTGTTGTTGTTAGCGCTTTAGCCGTGCTAGCTCCTGCTGTTTATGTTTACAACTCTACCCACGCTACGTCCTGTCCTGATGTCAACAGACTGCGTTTGGTTGATGCAGCCCGAGTGATCTTGTTGTTTGTAGGGTTAAACTGAGTGTAAGGGTGCAAACAAAAATGTATCACCAGCAACTGAACGAGGGTTAGGACTGGACCCATTGAGCCGTCTCACCCTGAGTCTGACCCCTCCCCTTGTCTCGACCTCGATCTTGACCCGGGTCATTTTGCGGGGTTTCGAGCATCTGACGCCGAAGGTCAAGCAGCAGGATTTCCTGGGGGTCGCTATCTGATCTAAAAAAGACGCAACAGAAGGAAACTCTGTTCTTTTTGAACGGAAGCGCGGAGGCTCCTTTTATTAGACAATCTGCAGTCTGAGGCCTTCGGCTGCCAGATGTGTTTCAGGATGACATCAGTTTACAAAGTCATCAGGTTTGCGGGGCTACACACACACACACACACACACACACACACACACACACACAGAACAGCAGTCTTTGTGCGTGTGCTGGGTTGGATCGAGTGTATGGAGCCGCTATTCTGTCAAAACTTTTACTCACATTATCAAAGAGTTTTTAATTTAGGCACAATACAATAACTTAAGTTTGACACTGTGGGGATGTTACTGCAAAACGCCAAATAAAAGACCGAATGACACAGCCAGTCTCACTCCAGCACACACACACACACGCAACAATACCAGTATATATATTTCCACATGAACTCAACATCAACTATTACACAACTTTTTAAGTCAACAGCCTTCACAGCGTGAGGCTTCATGTGTAATAAATACCAGGCACGGTCAGTTGTTGAAATGCAGAGGTTAAATGATGGATGTTTTATGGTAGCTTCAGGTTATCTTAAGAGCAGAAGAAAAAAGGTTTCTGCCAAAACACCAACGGTACAAAACACATCTATCATCTAGAACGGTTAACAGCAGCGTTCTGTTAAATGTTTTAGAGCTGTTCAAACACTGGCGGTCAACCACCACTTAAAACCGAGCAGCAACCTCTGAGGCTGTAAAATGAAGCGCCAAAAACTGCAGTTCATTGAACGACCACTTGAGGCTCCAAAGGCGAGTCAATCCCCATAGACTGCCATGTTAAAATGCCCTTTACAGCAGAAATAAACATGTTTACAGCCTGGTACGAAAAAACGGTTTTGGTCTCTTTAGCCAAGTTCCCCATTCATGACAACCGTACGGGAGGTGAATTTTTATATAACTCACCCGTTTAAATTTTGCTGCTTTGAGTGACAGGTCCACTAGCTGCTAGGTGGCTTCTTTCAGCCATTCGGCTCGTCCCTTTGCCCATTTTTGATTGGCTGGGAGCTACGCAGCATCACGCGCTGCCGAGATAGTGACAGCCAGAGCTCCTCAGAAACCGACGGGTGACGTCATGGTAACTACGTCCACATTTCTATATAGTCTATGCTCAAAACTCTTCAGAGAGTTCAGGCTGTCAGTCCTTCAACTGTCCGATTTGTCGTTTTACCACCTTTCATTCATATTGTTCAACAGATTAATGAGTATTGGCGCCATTTCAAAACATACATCTCCTCTAAAAATGTGTAAATATATGTATTTCTGATAACACATACGGACATCTGTGTGTTTGTTCTTTGCGTACAAGGGTAACGGCAAAAGCATGAAGGTTGTATGTAGGATTGGTTTAAACTTAACAGGGGCCTTTGTCCACAGAAGACATTGTGAGGCGTCGCAGCAGGAAAAGAATAGGTGTACATGATAAAAATTAATGATGGCTGTGTTCCACTTAGCTGCTTCAGTTTCAGGGTCCTGGTATGTGTGTATGCTGGCTCGCTCACACTGTCAGCGGCTTTCTGGGACACTTGAATACAACAGAGCCATTGTTAATGTTATTAGTAAAGCCTGTGCTGAGCTTTTCCTGCTATGATAGGTTGAATTGTCTGCTGTGAAAAAAGGCCTGTTCTCTTGAAATTAACGTGGCAGAAATCAACTAGATCATTTCCCTAAAGGAAGAGTCGATGATGATGATGATGAAGAGTGTTGATCTCTAAGCGGAAAGGCGTGATGACCATTTTGGGCTACTTTCTGTTTTTTGATTACACTAAGAAACAAATATTTGAGATGATTCATGTGAAAATCATGTTTATTTGGAAAGCTGTAGGAGGCTCGCACAGCTTTCACTGAGTCTCTGCGATGGAGGTGTAAACTCAGTATGAGTCACATTCGTAGGAAATACACCCAAGTAGAAACATAACATCATTTTCCATTAACCAGAAAACAAGTAAAAGTTTCACTTTAGCCGACTTATGTCATTTTAATATGCAGAAGTGATGGTCAGTTCCAGCTAAATGAAAACAGAGAAGCCTTCCACCTAAACTCTCTCTACACTAAACAGAGATGCAACAATTAGCTGATGATTAGCTTCTTTTTTTTACGACTAACCAACTGGTTGCTTGGTTTGTAAAAAGTCAGAAAATGGGTAAAAGTATCCACAAACGTCCACAAAAGTCTTGTTTTGTCTCGACAAACAGTCAACAGGCCAAATATATTTAGTTTATCATCATAAAAGAGTAAAAATAAACAGAAAATATTCAATTTTGAGAAGCTGGAATCAGAGAAAGTGGAAATTTCTTCTTAAAAAATGACTGAAATTGATGATTGATTATGAAAATAGTTGGCGAATAAGCAGCTCCAGATTAATCAATCTATTAAATCGGCAGTTTTTTTAACTATTGATTAATCTTTTTGGTCAATTTCAAGCCAAAATGTCTAAATGTGAGGATTAACTGCTTTTCTTTCTCATGTCACAGTAAATTGAATATCTTGAGCGTTTTGGACTGTTGAACGGACAAAACAAGGACACTGAAGACGTCATCATGAGCTTAGAGAAATTGTAGATGGCATTTTTTTAAATGTTGTTTTAAAAATAAAATAATTGGCAGATTAATTGATAATGAAAACAACTGTTAACAGCATCCCTAGTGATTAAAAAAAGAGGAGGAAAAGACAAAACGTTTGGAAAGAGATCTGTTGGACTCAGATCTAAATAGAGCTGGTTATCATAACCCAATACAACACCGCTACACACACACACACACACACACACACACACACTAGCAGAAGGCTAATTTCAGCACAATCAGTTTCCATGGTTGTCCTCTCTCTTAACCACAACGTTTCCTGTGTGTGTGTCCAATATGAAAGAGCAGGATGTGATGATTACTGTATCTGTTCAACAATCCGCTGAGCTGTGTCATCAGACCATATGTGCATTCCTGTGTACACACACACACACACACACACACACAAACAGCTCATTCATCTCAGAAAAAAAAAAAAAAAAGCCACAGGATCCCTGATTTATTTAACCGCTGACTTAAGTGCCCTAATCACAGTCAGTGTTTGGCATGAGGCTCCCAGCTGTGTCAGTGTGTGTGTGTGTGTGTGTGTGTGTGTGTTGACCATGACACCTTCTCCTCTCCGTGCCCACGCTGGTTGGTGCGGTTGACTGTGGGCTATGACACTTGGTTTAGGTGCTGACAGCTGGCACTTTTTTTTAGACAACAAATATGTCACATCAGTTTTAGTCTGCTCAGCACTAACAACCCAACTCCAGAAAATACACTTCTCTTCAAAGTTTTCATTAAAAAAATATCTATCTATCTATATAAATATACAAAGTGAGCGTGGGTACACTCCAAACACGACCAGGCAGACAAAATAAATCAACTCCTCTTTGCACAATTTCCCAGCAAGGCTGCTAAGATGTGCTGGTTAAGGAAAAGTTAAAGGGGACGTATCACGCACATTTCTAGAGTCCTGTCTCTTTAAGACCCCCCCCCATCCCCGATGAGCTTGCTCTGTTTTGATTGGTTAACTTCAGGAAGCTTCCTCTTGAGAGCCTTCCAGCGGCTCTGGAGGCTACGTGAAGTAGTTGAAGGATTTCATTTCTTTTCCTCGTTCCTTACTTGAAATGGAAACTTCTCAAATACATCGAGGATAGAAAAGCGGACAACAAAAACAATCCATGGAACGAGCTGAGCGACGAACTGCAGAGCGGACAGCTTTTTCGTGAGCATGCGTGAACGATCTGACGTCATCACGAGGAGGAACGCAAGCGTTGAGAGCAGGCTGAAGCCCTGGTTTTTGACTTGCAGGGAGAACTTTTTACATACGTGACCATGTTTTAACAATGTTTAGGTTCATGTGGAGCCCAGGAAGAGTAGCTGATAAGCTAAACTAAACATCAGACAAACGTCACTTTATAAATGACCTATACATCTAGTCTTAAAATCTCTCTGTTCATCGGAAAAATCCCTCAACACATGAACATCCATATGTGTGTAACATAATAGCTATTTAATAAACAGTAGCTAGCAGCAGACCGACAGTTTAGCAGAGAGCTGCGATGTCCAATAGACGGCTCTGTGGCTGGCACTCCTTCACCTCACACCGTCTGTAGCGCTCCTTTCATGGCACTGTTTAGACCACACGTGTCTACACTGTATAGGGACAAACATGAGTAATTTCCTCCCAGCCATCTTGCTTGATATTTTATTACATGACTATGTTGGTATAAACATATCCCCGCCAGTGTGGCGGATAGCCTCTCCGAGATTTACTCGCCAAATGGAAAATCTACCCACATTTGGCGCTTGGTGTTTTTTTAATTTCGGACCGTGCCTACAATGTGCCCTTATATTCAGTGGAAATCCCCTTCGAATAGCTTGCATTACAGCAAATATTGCCGGCATTCAGTGGAAACATCTCCTCAGATAAGTCTTTACCACGGTATAAATAAGCATGTAGATTCAGAGAAACGCTCTTTTACTCACTGCGGGGAGCGACTGAGCATGACTGCCTTTGTCATGTGACATGCTGACAGCGGAGCTCTGCATAATCTATGTGCAGATTTTTTTTTTTTTTTCCCTCCCTTCTCTGGTGTCTGCATGTTTAAGGGCAGAGAACAACATGTAACGGGCCAACATGGTTTACTCCTCTGCGAATGTGTGTCATGTGGATTAACCATTAACTTCAAATCATAGGACTAATATGAGATAGGAGACTGGTGGGTGTGGTACAGCTTACTGCTGCCATCCCCCCACATACTGTCTCACACTGGATTGGAGGCAGGAAATGGGCCCCTTCCTACACCCCACTGAGTGCTAGAAAATATTAAAGCAATATGAGAATTTATATTAGACATAACTGGCTTTGTTTCTTTATAAATTATAAAATCATATGGTTAAAAAAATAGGTCAAATAAGAAAGTACACCCTTCTTTCAGTCAGCTTCAAAGAACTTAACCTATAAAACCAGATCAATTTACTATCACTCAAATGACTTTTTCATTATTCTAATAATTACATTAAAAGTGGAATATATTGGTGACTGCTGTGTAGTTGTCTGCTTACAGTATTTAAAACAAATACCTGCGTTTAAAAAAATAAAACTGAACATATCAGATAAACTAAAAATGAAATAATAAATACAGTTCTCTCTCTAGCAGGGCATCTTTGGCTGTATTCTGCTTTGTTATTCATATTTAATAGATAACAGCCTACACTTTCATTTGCTAGTTTGGCTAACTCACAAAGTAAATGTTGCTACAGCTGATCAAGTCTAACCAGACTAAGGATCTTGCCATGTTAGCAGCTTTGTGAACCAGTAAGTCAGCTGCAGCAGTGCTTTGAGCTAAATGCTAACGCAGATGTTTAGCAGGCAACGTTTACCATGATAACCATCTTATTTAGTGTGCGATTCACCAAACGAGCAAGGCTGAGACTCATAAAGCAAAATACTGGATGAATTAAAATGTTGACCTGATGACAAATGACAAGTCAACCTCATGGAGGCGCTGGAGGAAAGGTCACGCCAAAGCTACCAGAAACCTGAGAGATATTTCAGTCGACTCTGATACCAAGTAGCCACTGACCGATCCCCATCGTTAAAGCCACGCCGCTATTATCATGATAAGAAACACTAACAGCTTTGATTGCGCCGTTGGTTTTATGGAGGGTCATCTGGGTGCAGGGAGGGTGAGCGTCACAGTGACTCGTACCCTGCGTACAGCAAACATGCTGCAGCTACCGTTAATGCTGCTACTTTAATACCAGTCCCAGACGGCGCTGCTTACATTACGTGTTGTAACAGGGTTTAAACGAACAATGATGATTGTCGTCTAGATCAACACAGAGCTCTGTTTGTCAAAGGAGACAATAAAAGGTCACAAAGTGGATTTGAACGAGTTCACAAATGACTGTAGAGGTCTGAATCTTGTTTGAGGCTATTGTTGTCGTCTCGTTGTCAAAAGACCCCTTCTTCTCAAGTCGGCGGTTTATACTCGTCCGATTCAAACCGAGCATAGATGGTCAAGACTGTGAAATGTGTTCCCCACTTTTAAAAGAAAAGCTTTCATGCGGACTTTTTCCCTCCTTCTAAAAAAACAAGAGAGATAACAAATCAGCTCAGAGGCAGACTGCCGCTCCGTTTGTTAACAGCCTTTATTCTGCACTCCGATTACCTGACATGTTATAGTCGAGGGGTACCGGCAGTAAGTAGGGGGTACAATGCGTGCTTCATGGAAAGGTTACCAAGGTAACCAGAAACCCTCCATACTTAGCAGCCAGGCTGAGTGTATGCGTGTAAATGAGCAGCACAGAGCTGAGGGCAACACGGAGCAGTTTTATTGGGCCCTGAGACTTCCATCAGCCAAATAAACGGCCTGGGAAAACTTTGTACGCAGACGGCAGACGGGCAGTATGTCGCACGGAGAGAGAGGAGAAACGGGGAGAGAGAAGAGAGAGAGAGAGAGAGAGAGAGAGAGAGAGGGAGGAGGTGGGGCTTTCCTAGTTTGTCCCATGTATCTCTGCACATGATGTCTGTATTTATGGTATGTGCATTGTGGTAAATTCTTTCCAAAAGCCAGTGTTTCTCATACATACACACACACACACACATATACACACACACACACACACACAGAATCAACCCAAACAGCAGGGAAACGCACCACAAATAGATCGTCCTGACTGATAAAGCAGGGTCGTAAAGAATTGCTTTTGTATTGCTTGTACACATTGCTGACTGCTACATCAGCACATTAGGGGGGGTGGGGGTAGGGGTAGGGGTAGGGGTAGGGGTGGGGGTCTACAGAAACCCTGGAGACGGTTCCAGGAAGTCCGGAGTCAAAAGACAAATAGTCTGACATCGAGTGTTTTAACCTTGAGGGCATGACCCCAGTTATACCACTGGGTTCACACTGAGATTTCTAAGACTGATCAACTGTTTTGTTTCCAGTCTTTTGTTAAAAAAAAATGAATTAAGTGCTCCCTCCATGATCTTGATATACATTGAACCTTAAATCATTTTTTGGTACCGAACGAAGACAAGCAAATTCAGAAAGACGGCGTTATATATCTTCACTTAATCTTTGATCAGATTATTCATGATAAATTACGTTTAAAAAATTACCAATTTTAAGACATTATTCTATTTAGGCAAGGTTTTTGTATGGCAGTTGAGGGGAATCAGCTGTTTGGTCTATAAAATGTCAGAACATGGTGAAATATGTCGATCGCCGTTTCCTAAAGCCCTGTATGACGTCCTCAAATGTCTCGTTTTATCCCCAGCAACAGTCCTCAACCCAAAAAGACATCCAGTCTACCGTCGTAGAGGACTAAAGAAACCAGAAAACATTCACATTTGATTAGCAGGAATCAGAGAAATTGCTGGCAATTAATTGGATAATCGGCTACAAAGCATTTCAATTTAGAGAACGGATAAGAGGAACATGCTGTTCATCCAGTTTAAGTCAAAAACACCAAGTAAAAAAATAAAAAAATCTTCCCTTATGTGGCTCCGGGGAAAACCCTTCTTTAAAAAAAAAACAGCAGGTCCACAGCCCGACTGTCTATTTGTCTATTTTGAAACATTTCCCATTTAGTCTTGGCCTGTGGGAAACCCTTATTTATTATTACCCCATATTTAAATGTGTGTGTGTGCTGGAGAAATCTGCACAATCTCAAAGGGAACAGAGGCAGGGGATTGGCTGAGGTGGACGATGAAGACTGTTGGAGGAAAGATAGAGGTAAGGAGAGGTGAGATTATCGACTCTACAATGGGTTAAAGAAGAGCTAATGGTTTTTAATCACATGGCAAACAAACACCCGCTGGTTGTTACTCATAGGAACACACACACACACAGACACACACACTCACAAACACAAGGAACAAAAAGGTGCTTGATTCATTCATGCTTGATTTATTCTCTGTGGTCTAACACTGGTAGCTAAGGGAAGAAACAATACTGTAGAGATGGAGAAGCAGGTCAGTAAACATATGACAGATACAAACACAATGAGAGCTTTATTCTTAAATGTGTGTGTGTGTGTGTGTGTGTGTGTTCATGTTGTGCCTGTGTCATCAGCTTGTGTTTTGTGTTTTGTCTTTTTGGCCTGTATGTCACCGACTTATTTGGCAGAGCAGATAGCATCGGTGTGGCGGAGGTGAGCAGGTTCAGCAGGCAGCTGATGTGTTTAGTACACAGCGGCCAAAGGACATCAGCTGGAGGACATCGAGCCCGTACGTCACCCACTCCGCAAGTTGTCAAAAGGTTTAACCACAAGACGCTCTGCGACGGTGACGGAAAGACGTCACAAGAGTTTGAGTCAACAGAAATCAGTCAAATAATCACTGACATTTAGTGCTACTTATCTCCTTATCTAAATGACACCGCTTTTACTATAAACTGTATTAAAACATACTGATTGTAACATATATTGACAACAATATCTATCACCGTCTTCAGAGGTAACCGCAGAGTTTTCCCGCCTTCACTAGCAGCGGCACGGTTTTGATTCAACCGTCATTTCAAGTCAATTGTCCTCAAAGTTTAACAACCGATAAGCTTTTGTTTTATGTTTTTGTTTTTTTTTAAAAAAAGGGGAATTTGATGTTAATTCTTTCGCATATCGCTGTTTAGTTCGTCAGGTTTAACAGAATCCAAAGCAAAACAGGAAGTGAGGTCATTGCGCTACATTTCAGGGAAGTTTGATTAATACCAAAATGAAAATGCTGCAATAATCGAAGCAGAAAAAAAATGTGATGGCTACGTGTCCTTAAGGTTTTCCCTCCGAAATCTGGAAATCTATCTGTTTGTTTTGGAAAATGCAAAATTGCAAAATATTGATTCAAAAAAAAAATCCAAGGTAAAAATCTGTTTAAGAAAAGCATCTGAAGGTCGGGGAGTTGCTTGCCAGGATAGGCATCTCCTGGGAACTGTTGCGCATAATTAGCAGCTCGGCTCTTCTCATTTTTTCCTGCACCTTCTATAACTGGAACATTTCTGAGCTGTGATCTATGCAAGAGCACCTCTTCAAACCTAAAGTAGGCAAAAACTGTTCATGGATGCAAACAACAATTAAATCTGGACAAAAATCTTACTATTTAAAAAAAAAACTTGACCAACATCGGCCATTTTCCCTCAAACAGATATTCCAGTGGTTGGTTTTTTTATTTCTTATTTTTAAGACATGCCTCCTGCGTACAGTATCCCTAAAATCTCTCAAACTTTCGGGCGTCTCAATGAATCTTTATAGCTAACAATAAGGAAACGGCATGAGTAGAAAGTCGAAACTACTATCTGTGAGCATGTTACAAAGCAGACCTGAGATTGACAGTAACCCGCCGCTATCCAGCAGACGTTTAAGTATAATGACTGGGTTGAAGATCTGGGGAGAAATTCACCAGAAAAAATTCCCGACATCTTCCAATTTTCCACGTGTACTAAAGCCTGCATTTTTATCCGCTGGCTAATAAAGTAACTGACTAATAAACAGTTGACAGACTGACTGACTCCTGGAAGACAGCACAACACTGAACACAGCTGCAGCTGAAGTCATGACTGTGAGAGGTCTGGAAGTGTTTCTGTCTCTCTCTCTCTCTGGTGATTCACTTTTTACTTCCTGGAAAGAAATGATATAAAGCACAGAGTTCACGACGATAAATAAAAAGTCTTAAATAATATTTAATCTCCGGGACTGATGTGAAGAGACATGAGCTGAAAAATTAAGAACACACAGTCGGTCCGTTCATCTCGAAACTGAACCGCCACTTCCTCCTCCGCCAGATGCTTTGTGAGGTTATTTGACACCGATTGACGGGACGCCCTCCAGGTAAAAAAAGGTCATGTAGTGATCCTAGAGTTATAGACACCCTTTCATACCAAACAGAACCAGTATCACACCAACAATAAGCTCTGATCAGGAGGAGGGTCACAAAGTCGGGTCAGATGGGAGGCGCCAGGCGACCGGTTGAGGCCTGCAGGAAAACAAGAGGTTGACGAGAAGGGTCGCCGCGCTGGTCTGAAAGGCGTACAGGTGTGATGATTTCTCAACGCTTGACTGCCAAAACAGCTGGCTGGAAGGATACAGCTGTGTGGTAACCGCATCCAGGGAGGACAGGGAGCGAGAGGAGGGGATGGGAGGATGAGAGGGAGGAAGGAAGATAAGGAAGGGAGGGAGAGGAGAGGAGAGGAGTAGTGGGGATAGATTCTGAAGGAAGGCCAAGAGGAAGAAAGCAACAGCTCTCTGTGTTATTGTGTGTGTGTGTGTGAGTGTGTGTAGAGGTGTAAGGGGTCAAAAAAAAAAAAAAAAAACAACTCACAGTTTTGATACAGATCAGCAAGAAAAGACAAATACAACATATTCTGTTGCCCGTGGTGTTAAACACGAACACACGACCTGTCCGACTGCATCACTGATGTCAATTAGCAGCTAGGTAGCTAATTAGCTGCTCAGCTGCAGCACATTAAAACAGCAACAAACCTGCAAATGTCACTTCAGACACATTAGATGCTGGTTTTGCTCTGTTAGCGACACACTGTTTGTTCATGACACGCAGCTACAGCAGTTCGTTTACTTTGTCTCGACTGAGACATTAGATTTTGAAATTAATTTGCAGTTCACAAGCGTGCCGAACCGTGGGGGCGATCTGTACAGATCACTGATCAACTACCTTCAATTACATCTTCGATTTGTCGGTTTCTGCCATTGTTCAATCAATAATAATCGAATGTCTTCCATTGTTCGATATATTTACAGTTATTTTAAACCATGTGATGTTCAGCTGGTCAGTAAAGTCTTTGTACCGACTGACCTGATGCAGACTCTGCTGGATAAACCGTCTGATCATCAAACTAAAGCGAACGCTTTCTTATGGCGTTTTCAAGCTGCCGGTTGAATCAGGTCCTGCTTTGTTTTCCTCCAAGCAAAGATTCATTCAGGCAGATCTGAACTGATGGTTCTTGGGTGTGGACCAAAACAAGCGTACCGACCCTTTGAGGATGTGGTCTCGCTCCGGTCCCAGATGAATTCTGAAGCAGTTGGGTTTTCAGTGGGAACGTGATCTGACTTCGATCCAACCAGACTTACTAGGCATAATCTGCAGATTTGAGCTGAGCAGCCACACTGGGACGCAGATGAGTAAAATCAACAGCTGCCAGCAGCTGGCAGGAGACGCGATCCAGGTCCAACCAGAACCAGCGCGACGAAGCACGTTGCATTTTTAATATATTCAGCCCGAGGAACTTCTTCCTGTGTTTACGTTCTCGTTCCAGAGCAAACCAACTATAGGTTTGAAGACGCCTTTTACTTCCTTCTCTTACATTTTTCTTCTTTTCTGTTTTATATCATCGTAAAAATGAGTATCTTCGGGTTTTGGACTGTCGGTTGGGCACAAGGAGCTATTTGAAGGTGACACTTTGGGCTCTGGAAAACTGTTTTGGAAAACAACCGAGAAGCTAATCTGCGGATTAATAGATAATGAAAATAACAGCTGGTTATAGCCCTACTCTTAAAAACGTTCAAAAATCATAACTCTGAACAGCAAATCATGCGTTTCAGTCATTAAATAGCTATTTTATTTAATTTGACACAGGCACGTCTACTTAAAGTCAGTGTTTTCAGTAGGGAGAATAGCAGCGGTGAAAGATGGGTAAGTACTTAGGCTCCCGCTGCCATTTTTTGCACATATTGTTCACGTTACGATCACTTCGTATGAACTAATTTCTGCTCTGAGTGGCGGCCCGTTCGTTGCTGATGTATCCTGTCACTACTTGTCGTCGGAGCGGCCGGTTTCCATACTGGGATCGTTAAAGTTTTCATCCAGTTTAATCCATTATGTCTGTAAACTCTTCCTTTCTGCCTTTATCAATTCACCTCCCTCCTCTCACATCATCCAACCTCCTCCATCCTTTATATATACACAGAATATTTACGTAATGGACTTTTTTTTTTTTTTTTTTTGCTCTTCCATCCTTCCCCTCACACCTCCTTCCTCCCTCTCCCATCTTCATCTTCCTCCCTGTCTCCAGGATATGTGTGTTAGCACAATTTAGTTAATTAAGGAAGACACCCACCCTCACACACACACACACACACACAAAAACAAGCATACACAAAACGTAACAATCATTCTCACACATCCACTACTGAAAACAACATGTTCTCTCACTCACACCTACAAAAACACCCTCCTCCACCCACCCATACACACACACACACACACACACACACACACACACGTTGTTGACAAGCTTGGCTACACTAGGTAGAACAGCTTGCCGTGTGTCCAGGCCAGTGCCCTTAGCTTCGACATGACTTGGTTCGCACCCGCTGTGACCTGTTAGAACAAGGCTACTGTCCTCCTGAACAACAGGGACCGCCGCAGACCAGCTTCCGCTGTCACACATCTACGAGTCGAAGCTTTGCGTTGCATCCAATCTAAAAAAAAAACCCAAACTATCTCTATATTACAGAGATTCATTTAGAAATTAAATGGTTTTCATTGTTCGCCCTGTCGTCGTCATGGCTGTGTTAACTCCACTGACCCTACCGTACCTGCAGCACGAGGCTGGGTCTCGAGACTATTACCACTGCAGAGACCTTTACTGGCCACGCAGAAGGCACAAAAACATTGTTAGAGCTAAAAATGATTGGTTTCTCCAAGCAAACATGCCATACGTTTGCTGGGTTCAGCTTGTTAAATGTTACGATTGTGGCGCGCCAAGTAGTCCCCTGGTAAAAAAAAAAAAAACACAAAACGTCCATGGTTCAAGTCTGGCAGTGGACCCTTTGTTGCATGTCATACCCCATCCTCCTCCTCCCATTGTTTCCTGTCATCTCTCCTCTGTCACTATAATAAAAAGGCATACAATGCATTTTTTTTTTAAATAATAAATAAGATTTTCTGCCTTTTTATTTCATACATATGACAATAAAATCAACATCTATGGGTTTTTGGACTGTTGGTCAGAGAAAACAAGACATTTGTAGATGTAACTTTGGGCTCCGAGTCTCACGATCGGGGCATTTTTTCACTGAACAAACAAGAGAATAGTCGGTAGATGAATCCATAATGGAAAATAATCTCTTGCAGTTACAGCCCTAAAGATTAACGCTGAAACAATCAGTTGACTAATCGTCGATTGAAAGAAAGCTGACAACAATTTAGATATTAGATATCCAGATATTTTATTCAAGTCGTCAAGCAAATATGTCAAATATTTGCTGGTTCCAGTTTCTCAGATGTGAGGAACTGCTGATTTTTGACGATTAATCCAAAGTGAAGCTCTTCAAACGTCTTTTTGTCCAAACCCATCGGTTCAAAAACCAAAAGACATTCAACTGACGATGATATAAAACAGAGAAAAACAGCAAATCTTTATAATAAGAGAAGCTAGAAACAGAGAAAATGTGTTGTTTTGTAAGTGACTTAAAGTTGGAGTGCATCCCGCCGTAGTGTGCTACATCGCTACAGTTGTGGCTGTGTAAATGATTTTGTCCATATTCAAGTTAGCAAAAAGCTAATCCGTAGTAGACATTCATCCATCACAGTGTGGGAACGTCAGACCCAACAACACATTAAAAAGTGTGTGTGTGTGTGTGTGTGTGTATACTGTGAGATACAGAGAGAGGCTTTATCAGCATTGTGTGAACTTGTTTGTTAAGGGCTTGAATGTAACAGACGTTCATTTATATGTACAAGTTCCGCACTGCAGGTTTACGAGATTAATCACCCGTCAGATTGTTGCTGATTCATTTTGTGTCAATAGACAGAGCGGACGGTCGAAAAAAGAAACGTCAGGTCTAATCTCCAAAGGAATTGGTATGAACATAAAAATAATAATAACAGAAAAAGTTTCTCTGTAGATGGAAATCCGAGATAACATCGCTGCTTCCCTACAGTCAGTAAACTGAGCATTCTCCAGACCTCCATATATACTGCAGGCTACAGTCTATAAATAACAGAAATAGGAGCGAGGGATAACAAGCACCCTTGTCAGAGTCTGACTGCCACCTGATGCCAAGTACACAAGCAATCCTTCCTCCCTCCAAGTAGAAAAGTCTTCACGCATTACTGCAGTAAACCCCCCCTCCTGCCCCCCCCCCACACCACCTCCCACAGGACACCTGAGGGAACACAATAATAATCCTTTGTCCAAATCCACAAAACATGTGTAAGAAGAAAAAATAAATATCCTCTTGATTATCCACAAGAGGGTCAGAAACGTGCTTCACTGCTCTGCAACCATGATGGAATCAGCATATCTGACTTTCAACAATTGCTCTAAAGTCTCTTCCCCCCCCCCCTTTTTATTTTTTTTTCCCGCTTAACAGCTGACAGACTTCAAATTAAAATGAAAAGTCTTGCCAGCTGTTTAAAGCGTATCCTCCTTCCTCTACCTCTCCATCCTCTATCCACCCCCCACCCACCACCCACCCTCTCTCTCTTTCTCTATGCTTGTCTTTCAGTTTAGCCGATCACTAGAGGAGACCGCCTGTCAGTCTCTTGTCCTTCAGTCGGACTTGGCCGCTCCGCTCTGCTGGCCTCCAGCTCACCTCAGCCAGACAGACACAGCATGGCAGCATCCTGGCACTAGCATACACACACACACACCAAAGGCACACAAGAGCTTTAATTCAGACAAACACTTCCTACTTTATGCGTGTGCGTTTGTGTGTGTGTGTGTCTGTGTCTCGGAGGGCAGGAAGCCAGCTCGGTAATAGGATGTTCCTCGCTTGCTTTGTAATGTCTAAAAGAGCTGGGCTTAAGCCAAAATGTAGGGCAAAAGCAAAGGAGCCAAGATCTTCTGAGCATACTAATGCTATTGTCAACGCTACGTGCTTTATATCTATATAATATATGTTTTGAAATGCATATTCATGGAGTTTAGAGATTAAAAATAATGCTTGTTCATCTTTTAGTTCATGAGATGATTAACAGGATCGGAGAGTAAAGAGAGAAAAAAAATATATTTCTGCTGCACAAAGTTTATCTGATCTTCAATTTCAGTTAAGTTTGTGATTGTTGGACTGATTGTCGGAAGAAAAAAAAAAAATAGCGGAGAGACGCTTCATTTCTCAAGAATGCAGTCAGAATGTGATGAATGTCGTCTGAAACGATAAGTTGATTAATCAGTTAGTTAATTAATCACCAACTATTATGACAATTAAGCCAAATTTAAGCCATTTTTTAACAAAAATGCCAAATATCCTCTGGCTTTCAGCTTCTTCTTACTCAGCCTTCTGTGCTTAATGAACTGAACTAATGATTATTTTCATTCTCAATTAATCTGGCGATGGTTTACTTGATTAATCGATCAGTTCTTTGGTCTATGAAACGTCAGAATATTGTGGAAAAAGTAGCCTAAAACGCAAACTAAATGTCTTCTTTGGTCCAGACAGACAGTCCACAACCAGAAGATGTTCAATGTAGTCTTACAGAGGAATAAAGAAACCAGAAAATATTCACATTTAAGACGCAGGAAGCAGAGTATTTTAGCATTTTTTCATTAAATAAATGACTGAAAACGATTATTCAGTTATCAAATCAGTTATCATAGCTGTAGTTATAATAGCAACTAATTGTCTGTTGATTGATTAATCCATTAAGTGACTCATTGCAGCTCTGGAAAAACAAAAAAAAGGGATTTTGAAGACATCGACTTGAGCTCTGAGAAATAGTTTTCTATTTGTTTTGCTATTTTGTTTTGCTAAAAGTATGATCGCTTCATTGAGAAAAAACATGTGAGATGATTCCATAATAAAAAATAATAATGATAGTTTCAGTCGTAATTGAATTATGGTAGATACACACAGCTATTCTATGTAATCTAAGTCAACACAAACACCATTTTCATGGAGCAACCAGTCACCTAAGTGGTCATATTACCGGTATTTAGCCGATAAGCTACCGAACGACCAATCAGTTCATTTGAAAGTAGAGAGGCGAGTACCGTATCCTATTCAGCCGGTAGTCTGTAATATCATATCGTGAAAAATAATAATTCTAATGACTGCCAACAGCCAATCAATTCTTTTACATCTTATCTTGCGGGGTGATAATCTGTAATCTGACATCAGGCAGCCAATCATGTGTAATCTGACATCAGACAGCCAACAGATTAATCTCATCAGCGCGGACTCAGGGGATTATGACGGTCCGTCAGCCAACGTCTACACTCATCACATCATAGAGTGCAAGCAAGACAATGCAGAGATGAACTCAGGCTGTTTTTAATGAGCCAGTAATGGAATATCTTGTCTGTCATTTTCCATTACTGAAATCATTCCTTAGACTTGTTTTATTGGACTTCTGATCGTAGATTTACTACACTGTTTTTTTTTCTGTTTTTTTAATAATAGTGCAGCTGATTTTTTTTAAAGCCAGTTGTTGCACTTTGTATTTCTAACTGGCTGTTAAAAAAAAAACTTTCTGTTCACTTGTTGCAGTCGCTATTGGCTCCATTTCCATTTCCTCTCTCATCCCATTCTTCCATTTTTTCCCCTCACATCATAAGGTTGTTTTTTTTTTTTTTTTTGGAGGGGACAGGGGAAGGGGAGGTTGGGGGGGGGGGGGGTTTATCCAAGACTTCTTGGAGAGTTTGGACTAGTCGGGAACTGTTGTGGACATGCAAAGTCCATTATGAGTTCAACAGATACTGCTCCTACTCCCTGCAAAAAAAAAAAAAAAAAAAGCATATTTGCTTTTAATCGTGCTTTAAAATGACACTGAAGGACAGAAAATCAACCGTAGCCCTTTAAAAAATAACTCAGGATTTTATAGGCTCAAGTATTTTTGCACATGTTTAATACTTAAAATGACTCGATTAGCCAATCAACAGAAAATGCTGATTATGATTCCAGCTTCTCCCTGATTTATTCCTCCGATAGTAAACTAAAAAAATCTTTGGGCGATGGGCTGTTGGTCGGGATAGAAAGAAGATATGTGAGGACGTCACCATTTTCAGACATTTTACAGACCGTACAATGAATCGATTAATCGGGAAAACTAAAATAATTGTTTTATCTTGACGTTTTTTTCCTGCCGGGATCGTCCTTCACGGCTTCTACGCTTCATGCAATTCGAAGCAAACGGGAGCCACACATCAAAATATTCAACATTATAGACATTATTTCAGATTCAGATTCCTTTTCCTTCTCTTCAAGTCTTTGAGTCCCGTTCACTAGCAGGTCTGTCCATCTCGTCTTACTGGGGATTCAAACTGACACAGCAGAGTACATCCTATCCCCCATACTTAGCATTTTATCCCCAATGCTAAGGGGGAGGGGGGGAGGGGGGGGGGGGGGTGGGACTGAATGGATAACATGAATGGGGGTATCCTGACAAATCACATCTGTGTCCATGTGTGTATATTCTATTTCACAATCTTTTTTTGAATCAGAGACAAGCAAACAGTTATCTCTTTGTTTCCGGCAGCACAGTGGTGTTATATTTTGATGGCTGACCAAGCAAAAGAAAGAAAAAAAAGAGCTTATTTTAAACTGCGGATAATAACCACTGAGGTCAGCTAGAGGAGTATCATCTCAGGGAGGTTATACACTACATGCACACACACCACACACACACGACACACAGGGGATGCTGCTGGCTGCAACAGCTTGTGATGGCCAACACCCCAAAAAAAAAAAAAAAAAAAAAAAGGCTGGAGCTCAACATATTGTCAGTTATAACTTCTCATTTAAACACATATTCACTGTATTAACCACATGCTGCAACACATTATTAAAGCAGATATCAACCACCAATGTAAGGGAGCTGATGTAAATGGAGATATTACACACACACACATACACACACACACATACAGGCGGCCTGTTTCAGTCTACTTGACAAAGCTCATGTTTGACTGACTTAACTAATAAAATCTGACTTCTGTTTATGACTGATACGCTGAATTGTAATCATAAAAAGCACAGACACAAGCATTATGAGGCGTTGATCTGCTGATTCAGTTCATTTGAGCATTATGTGTCTCCTTCTAATCGCATGGAAGACAAAAGACTTGGATAACTGGCCACAAAGAGACTCAATCAGTTAATGAGACAAACGGATGTTAAGTTTAAATGAAAGGTTCATTTTTAAAGGAGACTGAGCAGGACGGTGGTCATGTCTGCCGCCGGGATCCCACCGTTTCTCCACCCTGCTACCGGGAATCTCTGCCAGCTTCTCTTTGAAACAGGGTGTGACACACACACACACACATACACACACACAAAAACCCCGTCAAGATACAACTTCGTAACTTGCCAGTGTATAACAATAACATGAATTTAATGGCGCATATATTATTAAAGATGACACGTATCCAGGCGGAGAAGGGAGGCGGCGTGACCCCCCTTCCCGGTTGTCTGTGCCCGTGTAGTGTCTGCAGGGTTTGCCTTTTGTTCCGCCGCCGCCGCTGTCACAGCCGTTAAGGTGCACCGCGGATTAGCTCTAGCCGTTAGCCTCGCCGGCTAACAGCGCAGCCGGCCAGCTAACGTTAGCCGCGCTCGCCTTTCACACAAAGCTAAAAAAAAAAAAAAAAGGTAACACGGCACCTATCTTCCACTCCATTCCCGAAAAAGTAGCCGTGTTTTTCCGCGCAGAAACATACAACAAACAAGCCGAAACAGTTGAGACAAGAAAGACAGTTTGAAGAGTTTAAACGTACCCAGAGCTCCGTTCCCCAACTCATTGCGGATTCCTCCTTCTGAGTTCTCCCGGAATGGACGCAGTTTTCCCCGCTTAGACTCTCCTAAACTACCGCTGGGAGTCCGGTCCTTCTGACTGACTGTCTGCCGACAAAACACACACACACACACACACTCCTCCTCCTCCTCCTCTTCCTCCTCCTGCTCTCCGCCTGTGCAGCAGGGCCGCCCAAACCAGGGGCCCTGGACCACATTGGCCCCAAAAAAACACACACTGGAATTGTCAGTGGAAATTCATGAAGGTGAATTTTGAAACTTTAAAAACAAGAACATAAAAACAAAGGACAGAGCATTTCATTTTAGACTCAAATTATATTACATGACTGCCAAAAATGAACCAGAATGAACTGTATTTAATTAGCTGTCCCAATTTATAGGTCACACATTTAGTTCATTAATCCATTAATGGACCAACAGAAAATAAATCTTCAACTTTTTAAATTGTTTTAATCATTTTCTAAAGAAAAAAGGTCAAAATGTTCTTGTTTCAGCCTCTCAAATGTGACTATTTTCTGCTTTCTTTAGTTCTCCATGGCAGTAAACTAAATATATTTAGGTTGTGGACTATTGTTTGGGACAAAACAAGACATTTTAGGTTGCATCATGGGAAGACATTTTTTTTATTTTTCACCATTTTCTGGCATTTTATAGATGAAACAACTAATCGATTAATCAAGAAAAAGAAAATAACCATTTGTCACAGCCCTACATTTCATTTAAATGTAATTATTTTTGTCACTCATTATTTATTGTCATCTCAGCCCACTTTGTCCCCCTGCCTACATAAAACTCCAACAAACAAACAAATAAGAAAATAACATCTTTGTGTGATAAATTAAGCCCAGAAAAGATGTGAAATTGAACAATATCACTGTCTAGTCAAACTCTCATAAAGTCTTATAGGCTATACAATCTATCTATCTATCTTTTCATCATTTATGTAATTCATGTTAGTTTGTTTTGTCATTCCGGTTGGAGAATAAGACATTAAACTGTATCAATGTGTTAATTCTGCTGTAATTGGAGGAAGGAAAATGGAAAAGATGTTGGTGAAAAGGCTTTTTAGAGTCTGCTCTCAGTGGTAGAATTTACAGTTGAAGGTTTTAATGAAAGCGCCATAGCTTTTCTTTTTCTTCTTGTCCTCTCTGTGTGGGGGGGTGAAGTGGAGGAAGAGACAGCATAAGGAGAGTTATTTACTTAGGAAAATACCTACAGTTGTGTTTATTTTCCCACCAGATATGACAGAATAACGGTCACTTAGCGTTTTAATGCTGAAAATGTTTTGCATACTTTCTAAATGTGACCATAAATGACCTTTTGTACACAATATATAGGTGAGTTCAACTCATTTATTAGTGAATGAGCAGTTCCCTCTAGTGGCCAAATTGTATCACTACAACTGTAGTCAGATAGAGAAAGGCAAATAGAAGCAAATAAAAGCAGAGAATAGCCTTAAACTAGTGCCATCATTTTAAAACTATAATAAAATGAATACACTAGTGTCCAGTAAGGTGAAGGATTGTTCTTGAATATAAGAGTTGAAAAATCCAATCAGCTTTTCCAATTCAAAATATCAAACATTTGCTGGTATCAGCTTTATAAATGTGAGGATTTGAGCAGTAAAAACTCCATGTTCACCTTTCTTTCCGAAATCTTGTGACTTTTTGATGTTTGAGTGACCCAGAATATGGAAAAAATTGGAAATATTCTAACTTTTTGCAGGCAAGTGCTCATTTTTACCTATAGATGTTTTTGTAAATATGACTTGTATTTATTTAAAAAAAATGTTGGTGTATCCTTCACATTCAATAAATGATTAATTGAAATCATGATGGCTGTAATGTTCTCCTGTTTTGGGTAACAACACCATAATATAGTGTGACTCAAGAAAAAAGTACATAAGTATTAGTAGAAAAATGTGCTTAAAGTAGGAAAAGAAGTATTCATGTCATCCCTCACTGACTGATATATTATTATTATCAGGCAGCGGAAAGCAAACCAGGTACTTTACTACATTTTCTGCTAACATTTACTTGTATTGGAGCATTTTTACTTTGCTATATTGGTACTTTTGCTTAAGTAAGGGATTTTAGTATTCACCACTGTGTATGACTTCACTCATTTTTATCTTTTATACAATACTTATGGGGTCTCCTCTGTGGATTATTTGGTTTCCTGTAAACACTGCCGTGATCCGGATTCGAACCGGGGTTGCTGCGGCCACAACGCATGAGTACTAACCACTATACGATCACGGCGAGCTGTGATTCACATGGAAACCAGGCTTGATTCCACAGAGACACTTCACCCCTATATGAGTCAAGACATCCAGTTAAGTGAAGATCCTGCATTAAAAGTCCTACTTAAGTCAAAGTACATAAGAATTATCAGCAAAATGTAGTTAAAAGTATTGCAGTAAAAGTAGAGTGGTTTGGTTCCTCTGACTGATATATTATTATATATGACATCATTAGATTATTAATACTGAAGCAGCAGTGTTAGAGCAGCATGTTACTGTTGTAGCTGCTGGAGGTGGAGCTAGTTTACACTACTTTATATACAATTAGCTAGTTTAGTCCCAATTTAGGGGTCAGGCCCCTCTAATGGTCACCAGATAAATAAACACACTAGCTTTGCAATTAAAAAAAGCATTTAATTTTCTTATCCTCCTTTATACAAATAAAAACTATTACATTCCAATGATTACTGAGTTGTGAGATGATTAATGGGAGAGGAAAGAAGAAAAAAAAATTATGACACACAAATCTGTTTTAAGTTTTTGGACTTCTTCTCTAGTCTTTATTTTTGGTGAAATATTGGATCATTTGAACATTTATTCAAAATGAAAACGTGAGAAGTTTAAAGGGAAACATTACTATTTGGTGGAGCTGTTAACAATATAATATAATATAATATAATATAATATAATATAATATAATATAATATAATATAATATAATATAATATAATATAATATAATATAATATAATATAATATAATATAATATAAATATTGTGCTGTTGTGCTGCACCTGCCGGTCCTGTAGGGGGCGATAATGTGTATTGCAGCTGTCAACCTGCCAACGAACACAATAAGGAAGAAGAAGAAGACCTCTCTCCTACCAGACAGTGAACGGCGATGTAGTTGTTAATTGTCAACTAATAAAAGTTGTGTACGTTCATCATCAGCTGTGTTTCATTAACTACAAGCAGACATGTACCGGTGCATGACGAGGTAAGAACCGTCAGATCTTTTCATCTCCGTTAATCCGTCCGTTAATTTATGACTTGAAGTCCACTCAGATGTCTGCTCGACCTTTGGCATACATTTCTTTTTCTATGCTTTAAGCTAACTATTTTCCCTAACAGCGAGCTGTCTCCATACATACTACACTAATGTTTCACTTTATACTCATAACACGTTTAAATTTGCATTTATAATATGCATACATAACCAAAAATGTGCCTGTTGTCGTTGATCCATAACGTATATGTATGTTTCCAGGCTGGTTGGGTTTAGACTGTTAAATATACAAGCAAATGAATAAAAACTTATTGAAATATGAAGGTGAGTGTCTGTAGGTGAAGGTGACCTCAGAGGGGCTGTGAGTTTTTAGGTGCTGAAAGGCATTTCTGAAATGCAAATGCTGTTCATTCTGATGTAGCTGCTTTAATGTCCTTAAATGATCCGAGCAGCAGGGATCCTCACTGAGAGTTACAGACAGTCAGCAATGTCAAGAATATGTCCTTTAATTACTTCAGTAGATACTGTTTATATCCCTCCCATGAAAGAACAGTGCTGGAGGAATAATTAAGATCCCTGTTTGAAATAAAATATCAACACTACACCTTAAAAATCCTTCAGTTTATTCTAAGTACACATCATCCAAAGAGTCTCTGCACACTTAACAAGTTAAAAAATCACAACAGTTCAACATCATTACATTAAAAATAGTCCCATTACTCCTGCATTTAAGATACTACTTAAATAAAAAATATGGTATTATTATAGTATTATCAGCTAAATGTGTCGATGCACAATGCCCCTGTGTGGGTTATTATACATCACTGTATATAGTAGGATTATTATTACTGTTGCATGAATATATACAGATTTTACTGCTGTAGTTGGTCGACATTCGCTCATTTTAAATATTTTTTATAATGACAGTTAGTTAGATGTACAACTATGCATCATATTTAATAAGCAGATTATAAGTTTTGTATCTAAAATCTTAATTGATAAAGTTAATAATCTCTCTCTCTCTATCTATCTATCTATCTATCTATCTATCTATCTATCTATCTATCTATCTATCTATCAATCTATCTATCTATCTATCTATGTGTATAGAATGGGATCAGCTTCCAATCCCATAACTAGAACCATCTCCATCTACGCTGGAGCTGCTGTACCTGGGGAATGATTTAAGTCCCACCTGTTCATTTGTGTTTATTGCGTTCTCTCTCTCTCTCTGTCTCCTAAAGAAGTGTGTGTAGCGGAGGAAGAGTGTGTCCTACCTTCGTTCCTGCTTACACACAGTCGTCGTCATGGACGCTGAGAAACACGGCAGAGGAGAGACAACACAGGTGACTACATTACTCCGACTCCAGTGGGATTATAAACTAAATTATAACCCACTCACATGTGTCATATGTTTTTATGATAATAATCCCCCAAGAAAAACCAGGCAGTCAGAGAAAAGTACACTTAGTTTTTATTAAGCTCACATTCATTAAGATATTACATTAGTGGCGCATTAGTCCAGTAATATTCAAACATAATCATGACATTCACAAGTGGTGTTTTATTATTGATGACAGCTGCTTCGTCGGCCAGTTACAGTAATAATGTATGAATCTTGTGCTTCAGGCTGGCTGAGCAGCGTCTGCGGTGTTCAGTCCGCTGTATGAGCTCCGCCTCCAGGAAGAACAGAGGTCTACGCAGTGCCTTCCCAGTGTTGGACCTTCCCCTCCAGCCCATCCACCAACATGTTTATGAAGCTAACCTCCGAAACAGCAACA